>OY294067.1:208241619-208560666 GCA_958510875.1 Endomychus coccineus
GTAACTCGTGAAAGATTTCAGTAAATCTGCGGAACGGGGTCTATTTCTCACACTTGCGGTTGCCATTTCTGTTTCAGAAATGTGATCCTTTTTCCATCTTTCCCAGGAAAAACTATAGTGAACACTTTGTACGAAATGGACCACTTGGTAGTGAAGGTGATGCAAATCTCTCTGGATGGATGACGGAGATACAGTTCATGAAATTTGCAGAACATTTTGTAAATAATGTGAGGAGTTCAAAAGCAAAACCAGTACTACTACTACTCCACAATCACGAGTTTCGTTTGTCGATAATTTAACTCGATTATTTGAAAGAAAATGGAGTTACTGTTTGATCTTTTCCTCAACAATGCAGCGAGAAATTGCAGCAATTAGACAAGTGCTTACGGTCCTCTAAAAAAATATGTCAACACTTCTTGCGACTTATGGATAACTGATAATTATCAATGCCTCACTCAAAAGCCAAACATTCCTTCTCGGTAATAAAATAATTCATCTCAGCGGTCGTCTGCTTCGTTATACTGTGTTAATGCATCATCGATTACCACATCAGAAGTATCTGTTTGCAATATAAACGGTCGGTTGAAATCAGGTCTAGCCAAAACGTGATCACTGGTCAACATCTCTCTCAATCCGTCAAAAGCAACTCGCTGCTCTTCTTTCCAACTGTATCTGCGATCCTTCTTCAATAACACGGCCAACAGACTAGTACGTACTGAATAGGATCTTACAATGAACTCAAATATTTTAGTGACATCAGATGAAATGGATATAAGCCGTGACTTCAATTTTAGCTCCAGCTTTATGTAAAGGAGTTATTCGAGGTTTTCCGTATATCTTGAAACACACCACAAGATAGAAACATATTGTGAATATGAGACAACGGCAACACTAAAGTAGGACCACACATTTTTAAGAAATAAGAAGATGTACAATCAGAACCGGCATTCAATCTATGTTTTAGGTTACTTACCTTATCCATATTTATGTGCATCAATGTTGAAAGAGTTATGGAGAAATTTGAAAAAGTGAAATGGTCATCAATTCCGAAATTCAGTATTCCTTGGACAATTTTAAGTCGAAAGTGCCTTGAACACTATTGTCCAGACTCAATTCTTAAGAAGTTATGAGCAATATTAAATTTAACAGTAAATCAATCTGGTAGGCCATGTTATTGTTTAGTCATATTGTATTAGATTTAATAGTAAATAAATCTGGTAGGCCAGGTGATTGTTTGGTCATTTTGTTATGATGACATTGTTTATCTTTTGACGTTATTATTTCACGATTTATTTGATATGACTGCGTTTTCAAATAGAGAATATGCCGATATTCACTTTATTTACAAATAATGTGACAAAAATGCAAGAGCGTCAGTGCGGGGATATCAGAGGAGGTTTCCTGATCGAAGAATATCTGATGAGGAAGTGTTCAGTAACGTGCATTGTCATTTAACATGAAAAAGTAATTCTCCTGAAGCTATTGCAGAACGTCCCGTATAGCAAGAGCTTGTCAGAGAAGTAGCTATTCTTAATATGATCGAAAATGGTCCCTCTACTAGCGTACAAAGAATATCTTATCGTGTTCATGCTAGTCGAATGAAAGTGTGGAGAACATCACACAATTTTGGTTTGCAACCAGTGGACTATGCAAGCGTTGTTGAACTTCTGTCGTTGGTGGATTGCACACCAACAGCTTTGTGGACAAATACTGTTCAGGTGTCTTTTCAATAGATACGAAATTGTGAATACCAGAAATTCATATTTATGGGCACTTGCAAAACCTTTTGAAACCAGGGAATCGCATTTTCATTATCAGTTTTCGGTGAATATTTTGTGTGGTATTATCGATAATATTCTTATTCGCCAATCGTAGTTCAAAAACGTTCAACATCCAAGCATTATCTAAATTTCTCAAAAAACGAGTTTCCAGGAATGGCGACTGTTCCATTTCGGAACGTGGTTTCAACAAGGAACATTTTGGTATAAATAAATAATAATATTTTAGTGAGAGCATATCTATATAACAACTTTGCTAACCGTTGTATTGGAAGAGGGGGTTCAGACTATCATCTTTGGAAACACTTCAAAGTCTGGTGTATTCAAATAGTCAGAGATTATTCAAGATATTATGACTGCAGCTGCATATGAGACGACCCATATACTATTCAGAGAGCTACGTCTTCAGTTATTAGAAGTGCAACAATATTTTGTGAGTTGTGAGGAAGCGGGGGACATTTTGAACCAAATCTTTTGTTCACATTTGTGTTAGTAGTGAAAAAACTCTTAACTTATAAAAAATCAAGTAACTCATACAACTTGCCTTTTATTTTATTCTACACACTCTGGTAAATGTATAATTGCCCACTACTTCTTAACTATTAGGTTTTGGACAAAAGTGTGACAGGTACTTTCAACTTAAAATTATTCCAGAAATATGCTCTTAACTTATGGGCATCGAGCAACGGGAACCCCGTATAACGAACTGATTCTATTACTCACTTCTGATCATGCCCTAGTGCATCGGCAAATAACCAAACCCAGAAACGATATCCGCTTTACAATTGAACAATATAAATGAATTAAGGATTTGCCAGATGGCTGTTTTTCTCGGTATTGCACAAAGTTTTCTTGGTTTCTGACGGCTGATGGCATACACATTGAACTTATGACCTGCTGGCCAAAACTCTAACTCGAACTAACTAACTGGATCAATCTGAATGAATATACTGCCTCCTCTCAGTCTCACTCATTTTTGGCGTTCCTTCCCGCGGACACTGCTTTGTGATAATCTTTTTTTTTTACTCGTTTCGCGATCATGATGTTCCACCAATTCCAATATTATGTACCGACGTTTTTATGTATGACAGCTGTTCCGAGATCTTATGGCGACGCAATATATTCACGGTTTCAAATAAAATTAACTGTACACAGTTATGGATTCGAACGAATACAAATTTGACCCTTCTAATACAAGAATGTACTTATCCATATTCCTTTATCACAGTATACCCGTCCGAAATTATTGAAATATATTACTTTCCCGCATTTCTGTTGAAATAATGTACAATCTTTATGTGAAATTCATGAGCTCCATTACAAATTCATATGCTTCATCTGCTTTATAAAGATTTGAGGAACATATCAACAATGAAAATAATCAGGAAGCCTCAACATCGCAGGAAAATATCGTTAGCAGTAACGAACCCCCGCCAACTACGTCCTCACTACAAACGAATGATAACAATATGAATGTGAATGAAATTACTGCTGCAACACCTGTGCTTCGATTACCACAAAACAAGACTGTTCCATTTGAGAATTTGTTATCAGCAACTTTCCGGCAAACTCCGACGGATGATTCGAAACCGAAAAGGACAATGGTTTGTTCTGGTTCAGAGGTGCTAACAACAAATGAAGTTTTGCAACGCTTGCAAGAAAATAAACTCGCAAGAAACGTCTTAACTGGTTCTAAAAAACGAAGAAACAAACCAGTAGAACACAAGACTCAATCCCTAGTGATGAGGATGCACACTTTTCCCAATATTATACCGAATCAGATCTGAAGTCAGAAATACCAGAGGAAAGTTCAGTAGATAATGATCGAAATGATATGATTGAAGTGAGTAAATGGGCTTTGGTGAAATACTTTCCCAAGAAATTTGTGGAACATTTCGTCGAATTATTGAAATAGATGATTTTGAAGGGAATGTAAAATTCACTAAGTTCTCTAATCTAAATATGGATTTGTTTCGCCCCCAAAGGACGATGAGGATACTATTTCTGAACAATACGTTGTCAAATTATTGCCAGATCCACTTCTTGACAGGAGAAGCATAGGTTTCCCATTCAACGTGCAATTCCAAGGCTATACCATATATGACATAATTCATTATTGTTCTTTTTATTTTGTTCCGTGATGGAATAATCTCTGTTTCCAAAGTTAATATGATGTTGTCGTTAATCTATCGGTTGTTTATAGATTTATTTCATATGGAGAAGTCATCTCTTGTACAGCAATACATTTCATAACTTTTCAGGTTTTCATGATCAATCGATGAAATCCAAATGATTTTTTGCATTTCACATGATTCCATTATATTTGTCCCGACCACTCGATATCTTTATTCTCATGAGGTGTTATAGTCAGTTATCACAATAGCTCCAACCTTGGGGTAAATGTGATATAGGGAGATCCTTCATGCCGTCGGCCGTGATGAATGATTGCAGGGCATTCACAGAGGAGGTGGATAGACGACTCCTCTTTGTTACCCTCGCATCTAGTGTCACTCTTCCTTTCCGTATATCTAAATTTCATCAGATTTTCGGGAGGAATCTAAAACACAATAATAAATATATTGATGATTCAAACCCGGTAAAACCCGAAGTGCCGTTATCTTGAAAATTCTCAATATATCAGCAACTAATCAATGATGGCAAATTTTCAGATCATTATCATCATCATAACTCGGGATTCGGAATACTCCTGTCGTGTGTTTTGGACAGAACACATTATTTATCTTGTGACACTCAGTAGATATACCGTTTTCACAGTCAATTCATATTTTTCTGTATAATTTGGATCTCTTTCATAGGATTATCCAACTATTTTGGAATGCAAATGATTCTGGACCAGCAGTGAATATTGTTTCAGTTCGTAGAGTGTTCGCTATAAAGAATTGATTCTCCTAATTAATTGTAATCAAAAAACCGTCACCACAAATTCATTTTGGAATATTTCATATTATAACGCTTGATGGAATTTCCAGTCTAAAAGATGGAAATACGAATATGAATTCTATGAAGCAGCTGTTAGAAAACTATAAAATTACTGGCATGAATGGAATGAGAGAACGAAAATTTCATTTCCGTTTCCCTTCAGAATAGATATGGTTTGCATATGAAGAACCTACGTTCCATTTATACGCTCTCGGCTAATCAATTTGAAGTATTATGGTTAAAAAAGATCCCAAGTCCGTTTCATTTGTAAACGAGAGTCTAATATAGATATATGTTTCACATTCTGTTCTGTGGTACATCGACCATTATTTGTACATACTCTCACCCCTCATTTCAAATCTACAGAGAACGATCTGAAAATATGCACAATATTATCCTTTCTATATTCGAGTTATTGCTTCAGTATGATTTTACGCTCATTCATCACAATATAGTTATCGATCTCTTTAGTTGGTTGACTTTATATTAATTTTATCTACACCTGTGAGATAAGAAGTTTTTATCACACTCGTTTTTCTTATCTCACTGCTTTTCATCAATCAACTTAGATTATTTAGAAGAGTAATATTATGGTTATC
The DNA here is from genome assembly GCA_958510875.1 of Endomychus coccineus. Taxonomy (NCBI): domain Eukaryota; kingdom Metazoa; phylum Arthropoda; class Insecta; order Coleoptera; family Endomychidae; genus Endomychus; species Endomychus coccineus. The sequence continues at coordinate 208,246,937 of OY294067.1, forward strand.
AAGGAAAAGAAGCGTTTCCGTCAAATTTTTGAAACCGCCATCTCAATTATTAGTTTCAATGTTCTGATTCTCCCAATTGACAAATTTCAAATCATAACTACCGTTCATTTCAATGGGAGTAGATAAAAATTGCAGAATATACGGGTGATAAAGCTTAATTAACGTGCTTATGCGATTACTCACTCGTGCTACGCACTTGATCAAAATTTCGCATCCGTGCATTAATAAATGAAGACTTACATCGTAAATTACAATTAATAAGGCACTATATAATTCAAGTATTCTATACTCGTCCACCATTCGTTTACCAAAGATCATCTGTCACTCTTTTTGACTACGTTTTACTCACGTAGTTTTGTTCAATCTGTTATGAGAATAAATTGTACAAAACACGTCATTTTAGAAGATTGTTATACGTATATCAAGAACACAAGAGAAGTTCCCTTGCCATTAGCGATATGTTCGGCATTATATTCCGCAGCGAGTGTTTGTAAACACAGTAAGCCTCATGCAAAAGAAGCATAACATACATTTTGATATGTAATCTACATAGGAAATGAGGTAAACAATTATCATATTCATGATTTATCATTTCAAATAATACACTTAAATACACACTAACACTGATGAGTACGACATAATCATCATACTCACTAAAAATACTATTAAAGTACTACGGTAGTTTACTCTGATGATGGAAGCTGGAAGGTACCCAATACTTGATGAGTGTCTTCACCCTCATCAGCTCGACAAAAATTTAAGGATATCGTGAGGAAGAAAACATTTGTGTTTCAAAAACTAAAAAACATGAAATGTAATATACATAACAAAACTTTTATTTCAATTAACTGTTCAGCTAAATACAAATAAACTCATTATTTGATAATTGTATCGATAACGTACCTAATATTCTACATGTAGCATATTGCATTCTTCATATGTGTATGTACAAAATAATACAACCATACTATTGCATTTGATGGAAAATAGTCAACAATGAATATGTGTTATAAGTGAAATAATACCATTTTACTCATATGCCTTAAACTTTCAATATTGCATACGCGTGTTTTAACTATTTAGATAGTATGGTGTGAGCGCAAAGATCGGTATGAGGGCGATATTGATATACGGGTTATTTGAATTAGGTTTAATAAGCTAACGATGAATACCAAGATGTACAAGTATAGTTAGAAATCACTTATTTGGTCTACGGATCTAGCCTTGTTTGATATTATTTCTAAAATATGATGTAAGTGATACGCCGAGAGGGCTGTTGTTTACATCTGATACTAATAATAAGCGCCTTAACACGTTAGATGCCACACGGGCCGCCGGCAGCCCATGAAAACAAGTCATTGCTGCGCCTCCCATTCTTTACTAGGTTCATCCCATTCTGTCCACTCGTACGAAACGCTTGAAGGGTTATCGTCGGCCCGTGTGGCTTGGAGTGTATAACAACATTTTCCAAAAGTGAATTTATTACATTGAACGATGGATAAGCTTAGTACATCGACAATAATTGGTAGAAAATTTGATGATACCAATTCAGATGATTATTCTCTTGAAAGCGATGAAGATGATGAATATAGAGTTAGAAAGCAGCTCTGATAGTACCGACAACATAATAACTAAACTAAGAAATATTTACACAGCCATCAAACCAAATTCACAATTCCTGGAAGTTGTACAGAAGAAAATTCTCATTCTCCAGAAATCCAGGTATATTCACTAAAATACTAGTAGAAGAATTCAAACCAGAAAAGTGTTTTTCACTTATTGTAGACGATCAAAATAGTTGATATGATGATGTTAAAGAATAATAATGATAATGCCGCGCAAGTATTAGCTGAAAAAGGGTTGAGCAGATAAACTCGTTTGGTAAAATGTAGCAACACGGAATCATTAGGAATGAAGAAGTTCTTAGAAATGCTGATATGAATGGCTCTATAGAAACTTCCTAGACACTATGATTATCGGAGCAATAAATTTATTGCTTCCATTCATAGGCCGATTGAAGTTTAGGCAATATATTCAGGCCAAGAGACCCAAATATGGGGTTATTTAAATTATGCGATCCAGACGTCTATACGTTCAAAGTTAAAATATATGGAGGTAAGGAACATCCAGACGTGGCCAATATTACAAAAGCAACAGTTTTACAGCTCTGTCATGGCTATCTGAATGAAGGACGAATAGTTATAACTGATAATTTTGATACAGGTATAGATTTGGCAACAAAACTGATCCAAAATAAGACATACCTAATAGGAACTATATGGGAAAATAGCAAGAACCTGCCACAAGAAGTGATTACTAAAAAGATGAGGAAAGGTGGGATAACAGGAAACGTAGAATATAACGGTATATCCATAATGAAATTGAAAGATCAGCGTGATATGTATGGTTTGAGCACATGCCAAAAAATGATCAATACCGGAAAGAATTATAGGAATAATGAAGATGTGATAAAACCAATATTTATATTAGACTATAACTACAGTGTTCCTAGTGTTTGCTCGAGTTGAGAATAATCTGTATAAAATAACTCCTCCTTCACTAAGTTTGTTTTTTACTTCAGTGTAATGTATCTGATATTCGACAGCATAGTATTATTATTATTATTATTATGTTCCAATTACGCAGTATTATTATTTAGATGACTCTATGTTTTTATTATATTACATCTTTCCTTTGTTTTTTGTGAAACAAAAAAAAATACGTGCACGTTATTTCCCTTATAAATATATACCTATTGTTTGTTTTTCTTTGATTATTCAAATGCAATAAAGCTTATAAGCAAGATCATCTGTAGTTTTCTCAATTTTCATAGCATAAAGCTGATTTTTATTTGTTTGAAAGAGGACATTCTCAGCAGGTTAACAATGTAAACCATTATCGACTATGCCTCCGCTATTTAAAATTGCATGAGAAAATGGGCTATCGGCGGATCGTGCGGCATGGTAGTAATACCATCATCAAATATGAGCTTAGCGGTTAACGTGTTTCAACAGGTTCGTATGAAAGTTTAATGGTGGATGGCATATTTATAATTTTCACGCTTTTACAAGTGCACATCCGTTATAAACGATCAGACGGATAACACTGTTCGTCCATTCTTACAATTGATTGTCCTCAGTCAACAAGACACAAAAATCTATATTTGTTAATAAAATATGTTTCCTGTTTCTGAAATCGACCCATTAATCTCCAATAATGAATATAATTATAGTCAACCCTACACTATCATGCACATGAAATTTAAGCATTACCACTAACATAAAAATGAAATTCAAATGAATTTTCTGGCGCTGAACTCAGTTTGGCTAAGGTAGGGGTGTATGTCAATCTTGTCGTTAACCGTCCGATACACTAATCCGTTCGACAATTCAAATAGTTTGCCCTGCCGCTTTTCTAATTGAACACGAACTTCGATATTTGTAAATCAGCATTTTGGAAAATTAGCTAGATTCGTTCTGAACTGTAATCATAATAGTGGTGCATTGACGGCTTAATGCATTTGCGCGCTTCATATGATCACTATAGCTGTGTTCTTATTGGTAATCGTAATTGCGTTGAATTGAAAACCTTCACATAATTCTTGGAATGGTTCATCTTCTCATTCAACGCTAATCTCAAGCTGTTACAAGCGGCTACTATTTTAAGGGGTCTACCTTGAAGATAAATTCGAAATGTTTTTATCGACGTCGGTAGTGCGACGACTATAGAAACTTACAGGGTGAAATTCACACTCTCGTTGTCTTTGCAATAAAACCGAACCAACACCGTGAGAACTTGCATCATCCACAATACAATTCAGTCTCGAGTTTTGTGGAAAAGATGGCTAGCAAAGGTTGCGATACCAATGACTGTTTTAAATGAGCAAAGCAGTTGGACTGTTTACTCAATAGAAGGTATTCTTGACTTTCAAGAGATCGTAGAGTTGCTTAGCAAAAAGAGCAGAATCCTTTATAAACTTTCGAAAACAGGAAACTAGACCTTCAAAACTATGTAATTCTTTATAGATACGTAAATCCGGATAATCAACAACACCGCTGATATTATCGGGCAAGGAACTTATTTCATCTCTGGCAACTAGGTTGGCCAAGTTCTTTATTCAGGTCTGTTCAAACATACATTCCGGCAATTTTAGCTCGAACATATTTTGGATTAACCCGTCCAACACTTCTTGTGGGATTTGTAGATGTTCCTCAATTGTGAAAGTAGCAACTAATATATCGTCCAGTAAATTAAGTACTGAAATTAACCTCGAAAAGTGCAAAACGATGTGAACGATATCGGATTCTCCTTTAATCGTATGCTGTCGAAAGAGTTATTTTGATACGAATTGGAAAAACAAACTTTGTTCTGCTAGTTAACGGAATTGTAAAATGTTCTTTCAACATCAATTTGTTTAATTCTCTATAAGCTATCGCCATTTGAAGACCGCCGTATCTCCTACGGGCCAGGACATTGGTACTGGTATATTGCGACCTACTTGGCTTTATTATCTTACGTTGTAACAAGCTATCCTTTATTTTATTATCTTCTTCTTTTTCGACGTAACGCAAACTGTGGAAATACACTTGAAAATTACTCATATGGTATAAGGACTCCTCTATACTTGTTTGATATCATTTCTAAGATATGAAATGAATGACTCACCAAGAGGGCCGTTGTTCACATCTGGTAATAGTCAGCCCCTCAAAAGGTTCATAGAGTTCAATGCTGGGTGGCATAACTGAAGGTGTTACAACTTTCACACCCGTTATAAACGATTAGCCACACACCACAATGAAAATGTTCAATTGAAAAAATCCATCAAGCGTTGGTTTTCATAGATCCACTTTCATGGACTCATCTTCGTTTTTGTTCATTGTCTGATAATGTTGGTAACCATGATTAGTAAAAAATGCCTAACAACTTTTTTCATTTCGCAACAACAATTCATGGATCTCAAATTGATGTCTTGCACAATACTTTCAACAAACTATTCAGATCTATCTTCAACATGTTGGTCAAGTTGACGGTTTTGTTCGAGCTTGAAGGTTTCAAAATGTTTCTGAAAAAACAAAAATTATAATCAATAATCAGTTTTTAAAGATATTGAACTTACCTAACACAATACTGCTACTTTAGTTCATGAATTTCTCTATATATTGAATACCATTGTATTTGCCGTTATGCATTTTTGGGAAATCTGAGTGTCTTATTCCCATTGTATTCTATTCGAACACCCAAACGCTGCATCCCGCTGTTTTAGTCACTAAAATTAATTGGCTTTTATTGCTTTTCGATATATGATATTATAAAAGAACTTGTTAATTTGTTACTATCTTATTTCACTGAATAATGAATTTCGATAAGTTTTGTTTTGTTGTACATTTTTATTTCCATAACAAATATAACGTTGTAAAATAGGATGACAGATACTTTGGTAACCGACTGGAAGATGAGTTTACATAGGTACTTATTCCCTAGTGCTTTATTAATATAGATTCATCTATAATCGATCTTTCCAATCTCATTTTCGGTACATGACATATACTTATCTGTATGTGGTATGTACATCATTTTCAGAATTCATATGGACTACAAGACATAACTGTATGAGTATAGGTACTGATTCAACCAATTTTATTAGTTATCGTTTTTTTCAACGTTTAAGTTCAGTTTTGTTAACTTAAATACCACTTTACCAATTGATTTTTATAGTCCAAGCTGTGAAACGGGATTTTAGCTATAATAAAAAAAAACATGTAAGTTCGAATCAAAAATTTTTTTTCACATCAGCTACAGGAGGTTCTCAGGATCATTTATACATCTTGAAACCTCTTGAGAACCTCAACCCCACCCATTGAGGGCGAAAACGGTTCGAAATCTCCAAGTCTTGAATTGTATTTTCTACAAAAAAGATATTTTGGCATTTCGAGTGCACCTAGGAGGTTTTTTGGTTGCTGAACAAGAATCCGTAGCCAGATTTACTTGCAATCCATCGTAGGGGTGGTCATATCGAGAAAATTCACCAATTTCGCACCCTAATATGTTATTTTGCAATTTACGTGTCTTAGGCATTTCGAGTGCATCAAGGAAGTTTGTTGGGTCGCTGATCACGAATTTGTAGTCACATTTACTTGCAATTCATCGTAGGGATGGCAAAATTGACAAAATTGGCCAATTTCGCACCCCTAATATGTTATTTTGCAATTTACGTGTTTTAGACATTTTGAATGCACCAAGTAGGTTTTTTGGGTCGCTGATCACGAACCCGTAGCCAGATTTACTTGCAATTCATCATAGGGGTGATCGAATCGACAAAACCGGCCCATTTCGTACCCCTATATGTTATTTTGCAATTTACGTGTTTTTGACTTTTCGAATGCAATAAGGAGGTTTTTTGGGTCGCTGATCACGAATCCGTAGCCACATTCACTTGCAATTCATCGTAGGGGTGGTAAAGTTGACGAAATTGGCTCTTTGGGTCGCTGAATACGATTCCAAAGCCAGATTTACTCCAAAGTAATTTTAAAATACAAAAATAATAAAAATTTAGAAGCGTGTCAAATCAGCCATTTTCGTGAATTTCTCACCCCTACGATGATGTTTGAGTAAATCTGGCTTCGGAATCGAATTCAGCGACCCAAAAAACTGTCTTGGTGCATTCGAAATGCCTAAAACACGTAAATTGCAAAATAACATATAGGGGTGAAAAATCACTTCCGTCGATTTTACCACGCCTACTATGGATTGCAAGTAAATCTGGCTACGGATTCGTGTTCAGCGACCCAAAAAACCTCCTAGATGCACTCGAAATGCCAAAATACCTTTTTTTGTAGAAAATACAATTAAAGACTTGGAGATTTCGGGTCATTTTCGCCCCCAAAGGGTGGGGTTGGGGTTCTCAAGAGGTTTCAAGGTGTATGAATGATCCTGAGAACCTCCTGAAGCTAATGCAAGAACAATTTTTTGATTCGAACTTACATGTTTTTTTTTCCGGTTCATAGCCTGGACTATTAGACCGAGACGCCAACTGAATCAAATGGAATCAACGCTTATGAGATTAACAATCAAACTTGTTCTTCTCATCAATGTTGGAGCAAGATAGCCGTGCCGCGGGCTAGGCTTGATCGTCACGGGTGCATCGAATATCAGTGGTGAAAAATTTTGAAGAATCCGAAGAAAAAGAAGATTCTGAAGATATGACATAATGAATTAAAAACTACCGAGACTGTTGAATTCATATTCGATTTCCTTGTGACTTTTTTGTTAGAAAAGTTATATTTTAATAAAAAATATGAAGATCTTATCTCTAAACTCTTGGTTCCTTGGTCTGTTCACTTGAACAGTGCAAAATTTTGAATATACCCTCTGAGTATTTAGGATAACCAAAGATATGCCGAAGCAATAAGGTAGCTTTTATCAGCTATCTGAACTAACCAAATGAATAATTCAGTACGAATTCTACATTCAACGAACTGAGAGACTTGCTTTCCAACCAGTACTAAGATATGTCTATGGTTTCGGCGTTCACGTAGTGTAAAATCATTTCGAACTTTCTAAAGGTGAAGAATAGATGAAATTTGACATACTTCTATCATTTAATTTTCAATTGCTTCACTGGCATTTCTAACTAGAGCACAATGTAAAAATATGTCCTTAAAAATTGTTAACCAATTATGATTTAGTACACATTCAGGGATTTGGGTAGACAATGATTTGGATGTTAGTTTATTCATATATTGCTGACGAGTGGTGAATCATAGGTACCTACCCCGGAAGCTATTTCTGATATATTCAAGCTCTGCAATAACCCCTATCATTTAATTAGTTCAATATGTCAGAACTGGTAGTACTGATAATGATTATCTTCCTCAGTTGAACGGTTTCGAGGTTCTCAAGGAGTGAAAAAATATATAGCTCAGAAAATTGAGGGAATTTCAATCAATAATTGAAAACGTGAATAGGTCAAATTGAGCAAGTTGTGGCCAGTTTTGTGTGATGGATACCACACTTATCAATTCACGATAACCAATGGAGAATCACTAAATTAATGATTATGGTTATCGAACTGGACATTACTCTACTATAGGTAGCAAAACCGGTTACCGAATTAACGGTCATGGTATGAAATACTCAGAACATAATTGATTGTTCAAGTGAACAACTCATCACTATGCAGTCGATTTTGACATACAATATTATCCTTTTGACTACATTGGATATCAAAAAATAATCATCACATTACGGAGACGGCTAATTACCGACAAATCTTCGCGATATGTTATTTCATAACTAAATTTTCAACCAAGGTTTAATAGTTTAATCAGATACTATGAATAACTAATCATTTTGTAGATACCTGAAGTAACGATCGAATATATGAGTGATTTATATCTATGGCAACGACCGAATGTTAGGTTAGTGAGCAAGGACTAGAAACTGAAGCATTTCTCAATCCTCTGGATATGCGAGAATATTCTGTTCGGTTTTCAGGTAGTCGTGTCTCGAAAGCTAGCAAAATTTTCCATATTTTCATTATTTTGTATCAGAAATAACTTTTAATACAACTTTCTGATTAATATACCCGGAATAAATATAATTCATTAGTGCTGAACTAGTATCCAACTTTAAAGTATGAAACAAATTGACATCGTGATTCAGGGAAATGTCGATGCCAGGGATTAGTTTTTTTTTTTCATTTGTGACTCATCCTACTCTTCGTGGAAAAAGTAATTCTCCGTAACTGTAGTGCTCTCAGATATTCGTAGTGATAATACGAAAAACCGTTTCAATGTGACTTTTCAGTTAATTTATTCTATAAGAAGACAACAAGCCTCATCGCTTCCAGTATTAAATTTTCATAATAAGTTATATTAATTAAAGCGATGATAGCGATAACGTTGCAAGTAGCTATAAATTCAAATTGAAGCGATTAATTTAATAGAACGATATAATAATCTTTGTGATAAATTCATTCGAAAAGACGAGATTATAAACCATTACTCATGGTGGTTTTACTTCAAGTCGTTTAAACTTTGGACAAACTTCACAATTGAAAGCTACCCGTCTAAAACCTCTACAAATTCTCTTTACTACTTGTGTTTAACCTCCGGGTTTGATTTATGATGCTAATTTTGATACTCTTCCCATTAGTTACTTCGAAACTAGAATCGACAATCAGATTATCATTCCTATAAATTGGTTCATCCATGTTGATCATCGTTCATTGCTGAGATATTCATTTATTTTTAATAAAAATATTAATAAATAATACTCAATATCTGTTTATCATGATAATACGTTTGATAATCCACTAACACTTTTGAATCAATTGAGCGGTACCAGCCAAAGCTTCTCGATGTATGTTTCCTTCGGTTTCCATATTTCCAACTAGTATTTCTCAAAGGTAATACTGATAATGATTATATTAGTCACCAATCTCTGGAAGATATGGTACATATTACGATATTTCTAGTGAGATACTGTTCGGAGAGCAAAAAAAATTCAGAACTGTTCAAAAGGAGTCCACTCGCTGATGTGGGTAATGCTGTTCTCAGCCCTGTAGGAGCGGTTAACCCTTTAAATATTCTCAGCCCTTTTGGTGGTTTCGAATTCATAGGAACTATAAAAAAGTCAACAATTATGTAGTTTACTTGTTTATCACCAGTGTGCAGATGACTCGTGATTTTATTTGTTGCATAACACAATATACATATATTCATCTCTCAGAATCCGAGTTGCAGTCACTTTTCATTCACCTCGAGGCGCATGTTTCATTGAGGATTGTGACTTTGTTATTGCAAAAGTCATTTCGAATTAGGAATATACGATTTCAAGACGGCTTATCTTAATTAACAGGAAAACTCATTCACTGATTTAGAATCGGTTTACATTATTCTGTAGTTCTTCTTGATGCCTACTACTTTTGTTCTGAAAATAGTCGCAATAAATATTATTTCGCGGTGTTTGCAACCTCAATTATCATCCATTTTGTTATCATACAGGATGTATGGAAATAAGATTTATGTATCCAGGATTTCCTTCCTCGGATGATTTTATGGAGGAAACTCCTTAAGCACGAGTCGAAAGATGCCTCGTACGGTAGCTACAGCTTTCTAAATGGTGAACCCTGAGAAACAAATATTTTTTGAAATTTATTCGAAACAGTTTAAAATAAATCATGCAATTCGAAATGTTAGATGAGTAAACACTCCATCAAATACCGCTGAGAAAATATTTTTTTTATCAGGAACGTCTAGAACTAGGACTCGTAGGATAAAAAATACCCGTTCACAGAACGAAAAACCTACGTAAATGTAATTCAAAAAGCCATTGTTGTAATAAATTTGAACCCTGAATGTCAACCTAAGACTGATTCTATCAATATAACGTTCTATTGGTTATTGCTTGAATTTAAGGCTTATGAGTATCATTCCAGAGCATTGGCTTGATGTTCGAGGATCTTAATATTATTATTCATTCTCATGATTTGTTGCTATTGAGCTATCGCTTCAGGGCATTGGTTTGACGTTCGAGGATATCAATATTATACCTCATGATCATTTCTCGTGCACAGTGTGTCAGAACACTTTTTTTATCGATCATTTTGCTAAATATGAACGAACTTTGATGATTAAAAAATTATTCAGTTTAGAAAAAACGGGACCGAATGGCTGTTATACGTTGTTTTACAGGGGGTTGTTGAAGATACATGAAAAACGATTTAGCGAAAAGTTTGGTCAAATTGTGCTAACGAATTTTATTAGTGAGTATATACCGGATGGTTCGTAAGAATGTCAGTTGCCATTTCCGACTTCGCGCTTTGGCTTTTGACGGCGGCCGTTTAGACAGTATCTCGAACTACTTGCTAGTATATTACCTTTTTGGATTCCTGTCGTTCTCCCGATTCCAACTTAATATTACAAAATTTTTTTTTTTCTCATCCAATATGGCGGTTATTTTTAAATATAGTATAACGTGCCCTTGCGACTTCTCGGTAAAGTGCTTATTGCGGTACGCTTCTGGTCCTCGGGCGCCACATTTTTCTAAAGGTTAACTCCTTTTGAAGACTTCTGCTAGGGTCTTTACCACAAGGTTTGTCACTATGCTATCTGTAGATAGCCTTGTCCCTATGGTAGCTACAGTGAAGTGTAACCATAGTCCAATGGGCAGAAAACAGTATCGAAATTGTAGGCTTTAATTACAATTGATACCTGGTTATAACTTAGTTCGTTTGAAGATGGAGCAGAAATAATTCAATAAAACGGGGAATTCTAAATAATAAAATATATAATAAATATAACAAGCACACTTTCAGAATAATCAATATGAATGCAATTGAACGATACTATTTCACAAAATCACACCCAGACGGAAAAATGTAATGAAGCTCAAACGGTGAATGAAAACTCTTTCAAGATATCTACTCTACGATAAGTTCGGTAACTAAATTCAATTCAGCGGTACGGGATCGGTTGATAAATCATTCAGAATGATCAATTTGCGGAAAAGTACGAATCAAACAGGTCCCAGCGTAATGAGCGGTATTCGGTAAATTTTAGATAGCAGCACTAATAAATGAAATGTTCAAATCACACTACGATATATTTGGTTATTAATTCGGTTGGTTTGGAAAATATTGTTTTCACTAGTTTTCCGATTGTACGATATCAGATTTTATTATTTTTCGGTTAATTACTCTAATTGAGTTTATTCTGTCACCTCATCCACCCTTGTACTAACTTTCACGGAGTACCCGGTAATTGTGTGACAGTGTTAGATCTTATACACTTTATAGATTCAGAATCTAGACAATTAGGGTTTATACTTCCGAGGTGACACAGTGTGTACAAACCCCAACTATCACATCTGCAATAATCCCTATATCCACGGCCGAGGACTTCTCATAGTATTAAGGGAATTATTACGATTCTCAATCACACAACCACTCCCAGCTTATACTTCTGGAGTGACACAGTGTGCACAAGCCGTTGGTGGTTTGGTCGTCATAGGATATACTTATACTTCTGGAGTGACACAGTGTGCACAAATATACCAAAGACGCCCCTGTCGTTCAAACATACACACTCTGTACTCACCACACAATTACTTGAATATTTCAATTCACGCGCGAATTCAAATCGTGCTTGATTCGCCCTATGACGGGACAAACTCGCATTCACCAATCCAAATTACTGAATACTACGGAACTCAGGTATCGTACAAACGTTTACCAATTACAATAACAATCACAAATTACGGAAATCAATATATCGTAATGCTCAAAAATATAAACTATTTGCTATCATTTACCTTTTTGTAAAATTCACAAACACAAACGGAACACTATTGTTACTTCACAGCTTTTTAAATCTGACTCAAACTCGGATAAATTCAGAAAAACACAAGAGATACTGTACGGTTTGAAACTTGAAATCACAAAAGAGAGATATATTGTACGGCTTGAAAAATCACAATAACCAAAAAGAGCACAAAAGAGTAACTGTACTTATTGAAATGCAAAATCACAAAAGAGAGCGATCTTTTGTCTGTCACAGCTTTTATATGTTTTCCGAGGTTCTGGACAGGTCTGCTTCACTAATTTCTTATTTTGTGCCGAGGGTTTTTCTACTTATGCCCCGAACAATACTTAAAAGTGACGCTACTTTTTAGATCTAAAATTCGCGCACATGACGCTCCGGTAGTTTCTCTCGGCGGACTAAACAAGTGTTATCGGAGTTTTCAGGTTGTTCGCCCTTTTTATACATAAGGCTGCACAAAGTTTGATGCGTTAGATCTCCAGGCCCCTGTTTTTGCAACATATTTTATCGGAATAAAATGCAATTTTGAACGGACATGAATTTGATTCATCTATCTGAATAATTATACTTATTTGAAATTACGGAGATTTAGAAAACTGACAACCACGGAATACACATTCGGAATTCATTCATATCTATTGAAATAATGAACTGTTCAAACTGAAATTACATGTAACATCCGTATTTATTGCCTGATCTAAATTAAATAATCTTTCGAAATTTAAGCTTCGTTACATCCCCCCTAAGTTCGGTTAAAAATGGAAGAATCTGATTCTTTCATTTTTCAATTCTCATCCGAGAATTCATACGAAAAAAAAATCTAATACAAAGGTAAGATACCCTAACCTGACGTTAAAACTTAAATTTCCTTCGTCGGGAACATCGCGGAATAGCAATATCTTACTTGGAACATAAAATTCTTCTGCACTTCTTCTTCGGAATGGGAAAATTCAAAACATCAACTTCTTAAGAACGGAAAATTTGACATCTTCTTCAGAATGGAAACTTGAAGATTTGTTCGGAACTGACAAACTTGAAACTTCTTCTGCTTCGGAAAACAAAACTCCTTCAAAACGGAAAAACTTAAAACTTCTTCTTCGGAATGAAACTTAAAACTTCTGCTTCAGAAAGGAAATACAAAAACTTCTCCCTCAAAATGGGAAAACTTGACTTCTTCTTGAGAACGGAAAAGAAAAACTTAAAACTTCTTCCTCTTCGGAACGGAACTTAAAACTTCTGCTTCATCAGCACGGAAAACTTAAAACTGCTTCGGACTGGAAAACTTAACTTCCTCTTCGGAATGGACACTTGACTTCATTTCTGTTTTCAGAAATCGGTTCAGTCTATCCTGTTCAGTTTCCGACAATGTTGCTAGTTGTGTCTCCGCTTCATCACAGAAGCGCACACGTTTGACTGCCTTCGGTCCGGAACTAGCTTCATTGGAAACTTTTTCACAATTTGTCCCAATCAAATTGTTCTTATAATACACCCCAGCGGATGGTAGATGTATTTTAAACAAACCGGAGCTCAAGATCTCCATTCCTATTATCATTTCCGATAATAACGACGGTAAATGCACGAATTCTGCTTCAATCTCACCACATCCAAAATGCAATGAGATTCGGTACGCGGTAGTACTAGGAACCAAACTACCATTGGCCATCCTAGTGCCGACGGCCTTGATGGGGACTGGTTTTAACCCAGAATCCTTGCATAACCTAATAACTGCGTCATTGATGAAAGAACGGGTGGCTCCGGTGTCCACGAGAGCCGAAAAAGTTTCACCTAATACCCGGACTTTTATAAATGGTCGGTTTTCACCTAAAGTTTGAGCAGCGGTATTTTCAAAAATAATTCTTTCATCACACGGCGCTGGAACAATCTCATTTTTCACTTTACTGTCTTCCATCCCTATAGCGGTATCTACGTAAATCATCGGTGATTCCAGTGTTATCAATACTATAATTGTTCAGGATTTCCTGAAGCTGTTCTTTCTTCAGTAAATAGACCCAGCTAACTTTTGAGTCCACTCCAGTTGCTTCTGTTCGACTGTCCTTTCCAGTTGACCACGATTGGGCCATTTCCTCAAATTGAGCTCCCATTCCTTCCATACTGGTAGGCGCAGGCTGCGGCGCCTTGGGTATAGCACCTATATACCCAGGGAACTCCATTTTTCCAATTCAATTCAAAATCAAAATTTTCAACCCCAAAAATAAATTATTTTTCTCAGGGGTAGGTAACGGAAGAGGGTGCTGTGACCAAAACCAGTCCACACCTTCCTTCCAATAAGGCAGAAGCAATCAAATCACTTGGCCCAATTTGAGCATCGTAACTTCGATTTAGGGAGGTAAATGCAAAACGGTTCGGCCAATCCGCCCAAAAATGTTACCAACGGCTTCCTCGGTATTGATTTACTTGGAAAGGAGCTATGACTTGCCCAATCCGGGTTACGGTTGACTGGGAAAATTGAAGGGCAAAATATGGGCAAAAATCAAAATTTGGGTAAAACACTGAGGTGTAGTTAACAATTCTACACCTCACGAAACAATCGATTTTTGAGTCAGATTCTCTGTTAAACACTTGATGTTTCCCCTGAAACGGGGGGCGGATCGAAAAACAAATTTCACCAAACAACCTTGGTGAGCACGGGGAACAAGTTTTCGTCGGAACTTTTCCAAAATTCAAAAACAAACTCCTGGGGATGTTTCGAAAACATATAAGAAACGTCGGGGACTTGAAGCTTGTTTTTCTGTCACACTATTTCTGAAATTTCATTCGAAACGGATTACCGGTTCAATTGCAATGAATTATTCAACATTTCAGTTTTCGGAATCAAATAAAAAAAAGATACGTGTGGCACTCGGGGACTGCCGCGGTAAAACTATTGCATAGCATTCTTTGTCAACTTATGGAATTATAATTAATTATTTTTTCAAATTTATGCAGTATTTTTTTTTCTCTTGATATTTTAATTCAAGTTTTTTCTTTGATATTAATTCAAGTTACTTTTGAGCGTGGTGACCGATAAGAAAACAAATTTTTTTCTTTTATAGAATAAATGAGAAGTAAATATCGTTTAAAATATTTTTATTATCTTACAATACATGTAGGTTATTCAGGAATTTGTTATCATTGAAACTATAGGTTTATGGTAACTGAATAACTGAAATAAGAGACATAAGTTTGAGACTTGATATCCTCTAAATATCTGGAAAATACCGCGTCAATGGTGGTCCCATATTTTGTTGTAGATTCTTGTGGATCATTATTCATTTTCAAATTCAATTTTTCCGAAAGAAAAGTTGTCAACCGTTCTGATTTTTTATCAGCGAAGTTGATGTTGAAATCGCCAGCCAAGATAAGTGGAAATTTATTACCATTTGTGCCAAGTATTTTCGACCCTTCTTCAGTGTACTCCAGTAAAGTGCGATGAATAAAATGCTCTACCTCGTCCAATTTTGAATTCGGAGAAATGTAAATTGCTACCATGACTATGTGTAGGCCATTTCTAAGTTTGCATAAGCACGCACAAATATCTCCAACAAATGAGCGCCTAACATTAACATCGCTAACGTGTGCAATATGTATTTCAATATTCGGAGTAATAATATTAGTAACGTTATTATTATTTTGGTAAATAGCTACCCCACCTTTTAGAACAGTATCTCGTTTGAATTGAACAATACAATTGAAATTAGGTATTTCAATCGGATTATCATGCGCCATGCAAGTTTCGGTAAGAAGTAACACATTTGTATGTCTCGTAACTGAATCTTGTAAATCGTATTTGTGACTATTTAGACTTTGGCAATTGGAAGTTATTATTGGAATGCCATTTCTATTACTAATGAAATCTAAGACATTTTGAGCTGTCGTCTGAACACTATTTAAAGGCAGTCTTTTGAATTTTTGCAACAAAGATGCAGTCGATGCAGCTTGCCTTCGACTATTATAAAACTTGAATGTAGAATTATCGTTTTTTGTCGTGATATACAATTTTTCAATATCGGTCACTTTTAGAAACTTCAAATTAATTAATTAATTTGACACATGTTAGGTGTTTAGGTCTTACATTATTTTTCGTTACGGAATTTCTCGATTCGGTCGCCGCGCTCAAAGCCCGCGATAAAAGCTATATGCAATAGCTTAATAGAAAAAAATTCCCCTTCGGTAAATTTTCAAAAGTCCCTGCTCGGGCGCCATTTTATAACGTGCCCTTGCGACTTTTCGGTGAAGTGCTTACTGCGGTACGCTTCTAGTGCTCGGGCGCCAGATTTTTCTAAAGGTCAACTCCTTTTGAAGACTTCTGCTAGGGTCTTCACCACAAGGTTTGTCACTATGCTATCTATGGATAGCCTTGTCCCTAGGGTTGCTACAGTGAAGTATAACCAGAGTCCAATGAGCAGAAAACAGTATCGAGATTGTAGGCTTTAATTACAATTGATACCTGGTTATAACTTAGCTCGTTTGAAGATTGAGCAGAAATAATTCAATAAAACGGGGAATTCCAAATAATAAAATATATGATAAATATAACAAGTACACTTTCAGAATAATCAGTATAAATGCAATTGAACGGTATTATTTCCCAAAATTACGCCCAGACGGAAAAATGTAATGGAGCTCAAACTGTAAATCAAAACTCTTTCAAGATATCTACTCTACGATAAGTTCGGTAACTAAATTCAATTCAGCGGTACGGGATCGGTTGATAAATGATTCAGAATGATCAATTTGCGGAAAAGTACGAATCAAACAGGTCCCAGCGTAATGAGCGGTATTCGGTAAATTTTAGATAGCAGCACTAATAAATGAAAGGTTCAAATCACGCTACGATATATTCGGGTAATAATTCGGTTGGTTTGGAAAATATTGTTTTCAATATTTTTCCGATTGTACGATATCAGATTTTACTATTTCTCGGTGAATTACTCTAATCGAGTTCATTCTGTCACCTCATCCACCCTTGTACTAACTTTCACGGAGTACCCGGTAATTGTGTGACTGTGTTAGTTTTCATACACTTTATAGATTCAGAATCTAGACAATTAGGGTTCATACTTCCGGGGTGAGACAGTGTGTACAAACCCTAACTATCACATCTGCAATAACCCCTATATCCACGGCCGAGGACTTCTGATGTAAATGCCCAATTCTTAATTATTGATTTTGGAAGTTAGATTTTTTCAATAGTTTGACGAGTGGCGACGTCTTTTAGGTAAAAAATCGAAAGGGAAATCCTGTTTTTTTATCCAGATAGAAAGTCCTTAATTTTATTCAGCCGATTCTTGTAAAGTTTGCAATGGATAAAATTCAGGTAAAACGAATTAAGAAAACAACATGGATATTTTTAGAACACTAATTTTTTCAACTTTTTTCAGACATTCACATAAGACATGTGTTTCAGGATATGAATTCCTGAACTATATTTCACAAAAAAAACTGTCCATAACATAACGCTCTCTGCTGGGAATTTTTAATTAAAAACGTAGATTACCTTCAGACAAATATCTACATCTCCTAAAATATTGAAGAACTTATATTTAATTTCGTCGAAGTAGGTATATGTTTCTTGGATTTTCGTGATATTCTCACCATTGGCAAAAGTTAATGGCGGTATAGCAGGTTTTTTTTTTATTCTAAAACCTAATCCAGTCTTCAACCTCTTGTAATAAATATATAAAAATAACTGCTCAGAATCCCGAATAATAAAGTTAGTTGTTTGCCTCTTTCTCTTTGTATCTTGTTGTATCAACGTTGTTTGTGGGTACGAAATGTCTATGAAGTGTACCCAACCCCGGTGCATCTCATCCATCTGCGGAAAAGGAAATATGTGTAGGTATCTATGCGGAAACTTTAGACACATGGTTCACCAATTAAAATGTTTAGTTTCCGTTAACAAATCAATACTTCATACATAAAAAAAGAACTCATTTCCGAGCTCTTAACAAAGGCCAATAATCTGGAAATTTCGATAGGGACGCCTGTTTTTTCATTTGAGGGCATATCAGAACAGGAGAGAAGATTATAACGTTACATTTTCCAATCTAGGAACATTTTGGAATATTAGAACGTTTACGTCCGTAGTAATGGTCTTTCATATTTTGAAGAGAAGGGGGGAAAATTCATTATACCTCATTAATTGAGGAAAACAATAGATAAACAAAATTAATGAGGGTTCATTTTGTCCTTACACGTCTAGAAGAATATTATATACTCTATCTAATATGCTTACTCTGCTCAATTTCTTCCTATTGAACTTTTCCTAATAGAGCTCTTCTCTTTGACATTACCATTCGTCGAAAATGATATAATTATGATTGTTCCTGTTTCCATCTAGTTAGAAGAGCGTCCCAAGTCTGGATTCCCAAGCCTATCGTGAAGTCCATTCAATCTGGAAGTTGTGACAAAGCTCTAAAATCTCAAATAATAATTATTCAATGAGAAGCACGTAGATTGGTCATAAATTTTAGATTTCGCTCATATCAGTATTTCGAATTCATAAATTCCGAATAATTATATTGTTGTATAGGAATATAGATAGTACCGGGCATAGGTATTTGTGTAAATTAAGTATCAGATTTGCATTCATAAACCGAGTATATTTTGATTTCATTAAGAAACGTGCATATTTCGTGTCGATAAAAGATAACGAAACAGATGTTACCATAAAAACGACACAGAATCGGGGAACTGGTGGACCATCATGAGCGCGAAATGTACAAGAGAATATTATATACTCTATCTAATATGCTTACTCTGCTCAATTTCTTCCTCTTGAACTCTTCCTAATAGAGCTCTGATAGTCTTGTCTTTGACATTACCATTCGTCGAAAATGATATAATTATGATTGTTCCTGTTTCCATCTAGTTAGAAGAGCGTCCCAAGTCTTGATTCTCAAGCCTATCGTGAAGTTCAATCAATCTGGAAGTTGTGACAAAGCTCTAAAATCTTAAATAATAATTATTCAATGAGAAACACGTAGATTGGTCATAAATTTTAGATTTCGCTCATTTCAGTATTTTGAATTCATAAATTCCGAATAATTATATTGTTGTATAGGAATATAGATAGTACCGAGCATAGGTATCTGTGTAAATTAAGTATCAGATTTGCATACGGTTCCATTCATAAACCGAGTATATTTTGATTTCATTGAGAACCGTGCATATTTCGTGTCGATAAAAGATAACGAAACAGATGTTACCATAAAAACGACACAGAATCGGGGAACTGGTGGACCATCATGAGCGCGAAATGTACAAAAAAAGGGCTTGGCTGGAGCTGGTGTAGGTGACTTGACCAGCACCTCCATTGGTATAAAGAAGCGCTTCGCAAGCGTTGATTTTAATTATTGCCAGTGAGACAGTGCGAGAAAGACAGCCAGAGCGACTATTCCAAAAGCAATCTTTGTACCACCGAAAGTAAGTGTTCCGCCTGTTACCACTCAAGTAATAGGTGAATGGTGATTTTGGCTACTTGAGTTAGTATATCGAGTCCCATTGTTTTGCTCGCGGTACGGCCTTGTTATATCAAATTTTGCTTAATTAGTCATTGTAATTATTGATTTGTACCTGATAAGTTTATCCCGTACATATTTCCATAAAGTCCTGATGCAATTAATTGTTCAAAAGAGTTCACGATTGTTAAAATTTCTGAAGGATATGTAGGCATTAAGAAACAAGGGGGATATTCAAGGCTGTTGATTGGTCATGATGATATTTAAATTGATCAAATTAGTTTCTGATCTATCACATGTCAACATTTCATTGAACGTTTCGGCTGCTATAGCTGCAAATTAAATAAATGATCCATCCGCCTTAATAATAGTATTTTTCACCATATTCCTTTTGTTCTTCACTTCATTGAATAAGTCCCAGCTGACTACTTATTTTTAGCACATTCGTTTTTTTTATCATTTATATTTCTTCTGTTATTTGTATTGTATTGTATTGTGTTAGGAATGTTTGCACACTGCGACCTGAAAGACCTATTGTGTCCCCTTATGCTGCTGCGCCCGTCAGAATATCTCAGTGGCTATAGCAGTTCCTCCAACCCTGCGGCTTTAAGAAAGTTCAGTATGTTGAATGGCTTTGCGTTAAGTAAGTCTCCCTCTTCTATTTGATATACCCCAAGGTATCGTGCCCTTGGGTTTTGCAAACTAGTTTCTTCCTCTTTCTCACAGAACCTGCACTGTATTTCTTGTAAGAGCTTTATTTTTAATCAGGTTGATGCAGTCATTAGATCGCTTTCAGTTGTAGTTTCCCAGAAGTATTTTTGCTTACATCAGTCCTTGCAGACGTATTCAATGGTGTTATCTTTTGTTGTCTAATTCTTTTCAAGTTCTCCCATTATCGTGCTGGCGCTTATCCCGCAGAAGGATTCAGTTGATGGTAAGTCCCATCGATTGGTAGTATCCTTTAGTATATGCAAGGCTTCTTTCTCCTATGTCGCAGAGGACGTTATTGAACCTACCTCTTGTAAATATAACTATGTCTCCCGCATAACTATGAAAATGTATGCCGAGGTCGGTCAGATTGCAAAAGAGTCGATCCATAATTAAGCTTCACATAAGTGGGGGAGGGGCTCCTTTTTGTGGGCATCATCCATATGTGCAGATGCGAATAGATTCTGGCCCTATTTTTGTCTCTGCTGTTCTGCTAGAGAGCAGTTGCGACAGCCACCTGGTTGTCGTACTACCCACTCCTCTGTCTCCTAGTGCTCTTTTGGCTGCTTCATGTGATATTGTCAAAATAACCTCCTATGTCTAGAAAGGCACAAATCATGGTTTGTTTACTCTTCAGGGCATCCTGGATCTTATCTGTCAGCTGCACCAATGCGGTTCTCATAGAATTGTCCTTTGGTGAGTATGCTGGTGTGGACACAGGTGCACTCGTTTCGAAATTCCTGTTCAGATATAGTCATCAGTTGCTTCCTCTACCGTTTTCAGGATGAACGATTAGAGACTGATAGGTCGCAGGAATTTTTGTTAAGGACCTCCCATTGTGATGTCCTCAATCCTTCGTTGTGAGCTTCTATCAGGTTTGGAACCATTTTTGTGGCATATTTTGGCTTCTAGGGAGGAACGTTGTCGCAGTGTGTACTTATGAGATGTCGTCTCCCGCACTCACCGTGAGTTCCAGTTCCTCCCAGCTTTGAAGCTTCGGGATTCTCATTCGCAGACATTCCGCTGATTGTGGTGTTTCACAATCGACCAGGATCATGCCCGTGCGGAAACGGATGCCCCCGAATTCGAGCTTATGCTCGCATCCGGAACACATTTCTCCTACCGTAGCCTCCTTCAGTTTTGTTTGGTCGTCCGCTCTGAGGATAGTAATCTCTCCGGTTCCCAAGGCAGCTATATAGCTGTCTCCCGTAGAGATGGTGATGTTGCTTTTACCCGCCTTCCTTTTTTTTGGTTCTTGTTTTCGTCTCATCCCACTTTCTTTCTTGTCTTGGAGGTTGGACCTCTGTGCTCGTCTCCTGTGCTTTATGCTCTACTGCTTTTCTTGCTCCCTCGGGTTTTAGCCATTCTCTACTTGCAGGTTGACCCGGTTCATGTGGTGGAGGCATGTTTCTTTTCCGCTCTTTTGTCCGGGGAGTTTCCCGTCTAGAAGCAGAATATGAAGAAGAGTGAGATGTAGAGGGACCATGAGTGCTTCTTTTCTTCCTCTCCTCCCCTCCTTCCTCCTCCTCCTCCATTTCATGTGAGGAAGTCTCACAAGAGAAGGAGGGACTTTCTTCTGTGGACGGATGTCATGGTGCGTAATGATTGTGGCTATTTTCATTCCCCTATCTGTAGATCGAGTCTACAGAGTCTTGCGTGCACAATCAGTTACTCAAACTGGAGGTCCCCAGGTCTCCAGAGCTCGGAAATTAAAGATAGAGCTTCCCTTCTACCATGCAGCCTTCGGCATATGCTGTGACACCTTGGGTTGGGAAAATTTTATTGTGATTCTCACCCACTTGGCCGGGCGGTTAAGGCAAGCTTCCACATCCAATGATCACTGGACCCGAAATGTATCAGGCAGGTTTTCATGGGAAGATCGTCGCACTGTCGCAACAGATCTTCCTCCACGCTGTGTTTCCTGATAGCTTCGGGATTTCCGTGTCAACGAGGTGCAATGCCATATCGCTCTCGGTCATGATCACAGGAATCCTATTTGAGCTGTTCTTGGTTCCACTACTTTACCCTGAACCGTCAGATTCAGGGTCGTTCCGTCGACGTGGTCTAACTTTATTCGTGATGCAATATGTATTTTGTATGAGATTATTTGTCTGAATTACAGGTTACCTTGTATAACAGATATAAATCATCCATACGGCTTGACCAGATTTTGTCGCATGTGTTAGTCAATACTGACTCCTTTCTGACGTTACCCTAACTAGTGAAAAATAATAAGATTTCGAAAAACGTAGCGTATTTACTGCTAGAACTTGATTCATTTATGACATTAGGCCATGTTTCCGTAGAGATATTCTGAATAAACTTTTTCACTATTCATCTCACCAATTAGTTTTTCATATGAAAAACATTTCCTGATCAAAATTGAATCTCATTCTATGGATTTGACTATAATGGTCAGAGAAGACTGTATGTAGTACTTCACAATAATTATCCATAAGATTCGTAAGATTGCTAAAAATGTTATCAATGCAACATTCCAGAAATGTTTTTTCTAATCCAAAGCTTGCGAATACATCGTGGAATGGATTAGGAAATGATCTGATTTTAAACTAAAGAAGGCGCCAAAATATTGATTTAAGTCTTTTTCCAAGAAAGCGATAATTTTGGGTATGAAATTAAGGGTACGTTCTGTTATTAATAAATGCTATTTTTTTACAATTTTGACCAAATTGAATTATCATAATAGGCAGCCAAACAAGGAGGGGCGTTCTTTCTTTCCCCGTATCTTTCAATAGCTTGAATTATCCATTTAAATAATTAGATTCCGTAATATGACTCCCTTTTCAGAGACTAGTTATTTCAGTAACTGAAAGAGTACAAGATAATCCTGTAATGGATGCTAGAGCGTATATCTTCTTATAAATAGCAAAAGAATGAACAATTCACTTTGAACTAAATTGAAATGAGTGTTTCATACAAAAAGTTGTGCCTTGTAGTAAAATGGTTATACAAAGAGTATAAATTCTCAAATAACGGTCGGCAAATATTATTTCATCGCGGAGCATGTATTAAAATGAAACGCTGAAAGAAAAATCGATTCTATTTTTTGTTGAAGAGATAGTCCTAGCCATAATTTGCTTCAAACTTGTCCACCAAGCTTTCAACAAGAATGTAATTCATTGCGACATTGTAGCGAAAGTGGTTGAAAATCCAAGCTGTGAATTATCACCGTTTTATAGCGCTCGAATATTTGCTGTTTTAGTATAATAAGAGTCAAATATTTCAAGATTCATTCTAATATCAACATTTGAATAAAATGGTGGTGTAACATGAAGTACCTACATAAAAATGAAATATGATTCAGAAGTTGACCCTCGACGTTCTTTCGCATTTTCCATTAATAATTCGTTTTCCACGCTACTTCGTTTTTGAAATACAATCCGTAGATATATTATAAACTGTATAATGCACACATTTCAGTTAGTATGAATTATTCATAATTTAATTGATGTTACACTGTAACCCATGAAAGTCGAAAGTCGGATCGTTAGTTACAAAAATAACTTCAAATCGCAACAAAACAACCCAACGATTTCTGGTTCAGCTGCTATTATTCATGGACGTTAGTCGATTATTTGAAACATTAATGAATCTTTAATCGTACTTACGAAAAAGTAATCAGGAAAATTCCGGTCTGTTGATACCAATGCTGTGAACGTTTCATTCTAAAATAGGTTTTTTTGTTCCAATTGATTCTCTGCTGATAGTTAGGTTATCAACGGGAGTGAGAAGCACGCATGATCAAGTCTTAAGCCGTTTATAGATTATAAATCTTCTTGATTATAAAATTGAATCAGTAGGTCAGGGTTCTAATTAGATTAGTGCTTTGAACGGTTGAGAAAAAAATCAAAAATGGTTCACCGACGGCTTTGTTTATACAAGGTGGCGCAAAATCAAGTACCCTATGGAATGTTGTCATTAGTTCGTTTGTATTTGACATCTGTTCGAGTTTTTCTGTCAGTTGTAAAGTAGATACTTGGGAAATTATTATGAATCGATATACGCCTCAAGAACGTGCTGAAATCGTAAAATTTCTTTATCAAAATAATTCGTCGGTTATCCTAGCTCAACGAGAATACCGTAGAAAATATGGAAGACGCGGTGTTCCAACTGCGAAGACATTTCGGCGATTAGCGACAAATTTTCAACAATCTGGGTCTACATCTGGTAGACCTCATATTGGCAGACCTCGTTCAGCTCGTTCAAGGGAGAATATAGACCGGGTGCGTAGAGATGTGATGGAAAGGCCTTACACATCAACAAGAAAACGATCTTCGCAAGTAAACATTACCCGACGTTCATTGCAACGAATTTTAGTGAAAGATTTGCATTTGTTCCCCTACAAAATACAGGTAACCCATAAAATTATGCCTTTAGACTTTGAAAAACGACTTCAATATTGTAATGCTATAGTAAACCTTGAAAACGAAATTGGGGATTTTTGGAACAAAATCATAATGAGTGACGAAGCTCATTTTTGTTTAAATGGAGCTGTGAATAAGCAGAATCATCGCTTCTGGGGTAGTGAGAATCCACAAATTATTCACCAGCAACCGTTACATGAGCCAAAAGTGACCGTATGGTGTGGCGTTATTGGCAGAAAAATTTTGGGGCCGTATTTTTTTGAGGACGATCGCGGAAGAACCACTACAATAAATGGAGATCGCTACAGAAGCATGCTGTTGAATTTTTTAATTCCGGAAATGGAAGAACTTAATCAGGAAGAGATTTGGTATCAACAAGATGGTGCGACAGCACACACGGCCCGTGAGACAATAGCCATTTTGAACAGAATTTTTCCTGGACGCCTTATCTCGAAAAACGGCGATATTGCATATCCGCCAAGGTCCCCAGATTTAACTGTTCCAGACTTTTGGTTATGGGGTTATCTCAAAGATAGGGTATTTGTAAATAATCCTCAAACACTAGAGGCATTAAAAGACAACATCCGGGAAGAAATTGACAGAATACCACCTGAAATGTTGGAGAAAGTTATGAAAAATGCTTTAAAAAGAGCTCATTATTGCATTAATGCTGAGGGTGGCCATTTGGTCGATATTATTTTTAGTGTGTAACAAAACAAATTTTTAAAGTTTAAATAAACGTTTTTCATGTATAATATGACTGTTTTTTAATTAATCTTGCTTTTATATAAAAAAGAAATAGCGTACTTGATTTTGCGCCACCTTGTACATCGGCTAAATTTAGTTTTGCAGAACGGTTCTGAAATTATGAAAAATTCTGGTATTTAAATGAATAGCAGAAGAATTTTATCCACTTAGAATTTTATCCACTTAGATTTTTCATGTATACCACTGCAGGTACAAGATACTACAAAATGAAATAAAAAACAACAAAAAAATCACAAAAAGAACTCCTATGATGAATTACATGGTGTTATTGGCATATTACCTACCTACCTACCTATGTATTGCCGAAGTATTCATCTCGGAATTTATATATAACTTATCATGTAGTCTGAGGAGATTAAAAATAGAGAAATGAGTATGTTTAACTGTAGTTTCACACTGAATGCTGTCGACTTTTTCAACCTATGAGCCGCCAACAAATCCGTTGTTACGAACGAGGTTATGATGAACCGTCCTGGATTCGCCACGTTCCGGAAATGTTCCAAACTTGACCATCCGGTCTTTTGTAAATTTACATTAATCCTTCTTAGTATTCAACTATACTGAAAACACAAATGTTCACAGGAAAACATGAGAAATCATTGATTTTTCTGTTTTCAATGCAAATATTTCTAATTGAATACTATAAGGCGTGAAAGAGAGTACGTGATGTATAATCATTTGTCATCCTCGACTATTCGTGCCATAGGTCACGGTGGTCAGTTAAGACCTCTGCGGGGACCCAACCCGGTTCCGAGGATACCAATAGGAAGCGTCAAATTACGTAAAATTTGTGTGTGGCCCCCGAAAATTTTTCGTCTGTGGCGCCACTGATACAGGTTCAAACTTTCATCAGTCTGCATGTGGTGAGTACAATCAAACCATTATAAAACCACATCAAACATTTAGATGCACACATGCTATATACTTTCAATTCCGTGATTGCAACCCTTGCACTCGGGGGAACCAGCTGTATGTCGCTGTTTGTGTTGACTTATTATGTCAACCGGCAGTACTAAAATTTTATGCAATTCTAGTGTATGTTCTGAGTGGAACAACGAAAAATAACGCCCTCAATCTCAACGGCTATGATGATATGAATGGAAACTGGGAGCTTGAAGCAGCATCAAACGAAATATTGAGAGTAATTCCACAAAGCGGTGATTGGTCGTTTGTAATTGTCTACATTTGAGCGAATTGCGTCTTTTACTGTAGTCTATGACCAACACATACTCTATTCTTGAATTATGTACTCGCTGCTCTAGAAGGCTCCTAAATTAATTTAACGATGTTATATTATGTATGTATGTAGAAATCATAAGTTTAATGTACTAAATCAATTGAACATCAATTCTTTATTAGAGAAAAGTAGTGGTAGTAGTAGTGGTAGTAGTTTTTACAAATTAGATCAGAAAGATGTTGAGTGTCCTTCGTGCGTGTCTTCATTGCATTGATTGAATTATTCGTATTATGTTTGATCCGTTATCTATATATTTGACATATTGATCGATATTATAATATATCGCAATATTCTTATGGGATGTTTTATTCTTAGAGAGGTATTCACCTAATCAATTTTGTAACATTCAGTTGAAATATCTTTTGAATCCACGAATTACATAAATCATAATTTTTTTTGCTCTCGATTGATCCTGCGATCCCAATTCAAAACTGTTTCCAGAGTTATTTACATATTCTAATTTATTTCATGTATCAGCCGATGAAATCCTTATTCAAATGTACTCAAAGTGGAAATACTGGAATGTACAAAATACCTACAATCCGAGTGAAAATAAGAAACTAAAGTTTGTAATGAGATAACAACTCCCAGTGTTGACTTTCTTTCTCCGTATTCTTTTCCTTCGCTGTTCAGAAGTAAATTATTCCCATTCGATTGTATTATTTCATTCAGATTCGGGTGGATTGAATTTGTCACATCAACATCCTGCAATAGAGAGCTGTGATCAACATTACATGAATCAATTGCAGAAAGTCCAAAACTTATTCATGAATGAAAGTAAATGCAATCATTTAGTATGAACTTTTAGATAATATAGCCATTAATTATGAAAATATGAATTAGAGGGGCGTGTATGTATCGTCAAACTATATGCAAAATGTTATATAATTGTATTTCCAAGATTTGAATTGGATGTACTGTGGTAACTTTGGATTCATTCACTTATTTTCATATTTTATAAATATTTTGAACAAGGATACATCCTTGTCGTGCGATTACGTAACTCTTCAAGATCAAAAAATTCCTTACATATCTTTATTATCATTATCATTATAATCAATGTTGAGGGATTGGTAGGGTCCCTTTATCCCTGGGCAGAGGTCCTGTGCACCCCGCAGCACCTACAGAAGCGGATTTCACTCTAGAGTATTCACCAAGCTCCCTATCCAACATCAAGTCAAGACTAGGTGACGGAATAAGTGATTAGAGCCCTGAAAAGTCTTAGCGCCGGCCTCGTTTCTAGTTCCAGGATCTCCTCAGTGTCGCATACCTCTATATATCTTTTTTTTATATAAATATTCTCGGGAAATAGGTCACAATAACACTCTGTTTTAAATTTTCGTCTTTACGTACGTTTCGGTCTCACGACCTTCATCAGAAAACTTATTATGTAAAAAGGGGTTAATCAAAACTAATTAGCACAAGCGTCCATATCGCACAATTTTCAATCAAAAAGCTCACGTCACGCCGTCGAAACGAACAGAACCACGAATAATCGAAAATTGTATCGTTAATATTGAAGTATAATTTTTTTGTAACAAGAATCCACTGTTCAGTAAAATTCTCATAATATACAAACGCATATTGCTATGGTCTCAAACCAACTGAAGTTCGAAGCTAAGACCCATTGTAAGTAATATTAGAGCTCCTACTTACAATTTATCAAAATTTCTATCAAAATCTATCAATAATGTAATAGGAAAAAATGAATTTCATGTGAAAGACTCATGGCATTTCAATGAATTTATAAAAAATCAATCCGTTCCAGTAAACCATCAACTAATTTCCTTGGACGTTGTTTCTTTATTTACAAATATACCTGTCGTTTTGGCATTGAATTGCATAAAAAAACGTTGGGCAGAGATTAAAAACCACACACCTCTTGATCAATCGGATTTTATAAATGCGGTAAAGTTTTGTTTAGAATGCACTTATTTTCAGTACGGTGAGCAATATTTTGGACAAATTTTCGGCACAGCAATGGGATCTCCTATTTCAGCTACCATTGCTAACCTCGTTATGGAATGCCTAGAGGAATCCGTTATAAATTCATTAGATTTTCAGCCTGTATTCTTTAAACGATATGTAGATGATTCCCTTATGTGTGTTCCCAACGATAAAGTTCAATATGTGATTAATAAATTCAACAATTTCCACTGTAAACTTCAATTAACTTGTGAAATAGAAATAAACAAAAACATAAATTTCCTAGATATGAACATTAGGCATGATGCAGATGGAAAAATAAAAACTTCTTGGTTTACTAAAGAATTTTGGTCTCAACGTTATCTTCATTTCAATTCCGTTGCACCAGCTTGTTATAAAAAAAGTGTCATTAACAGCTTTACAGACCGCGCGGTGAAATTGTCCCACGCAGAAGACCGTCCCAAAAATTTAAAAATTGTTCGTAATACACTAGAAATGAATGGCTACCCAAAAACGTTCTTCAATCCTATCATTAAAGAGAGAATAAACAAAATCTATAATGGTTCTTCATATAAAAATAACATAATAGGTAATACAGACAATTATATAACTTTACCATACATTCCGGAGACCTCAGAAAAAATTAAGAAATGTTTGAAAAAGTACGATATAAATGTTGCGCATAAACCTACTAACTGTGTTGAGAAATATTTCTCAAATCTAAAACCTGTAATACCTAAAGATAAACAAACCCACACAGTATATAAATTGAATTGTTTAGATTGTGATGGAACTTATACTGGAATCTCTAAACAATATTTACAAAAAAGAATGTACGGCCATAAGTATAGCACAAGAAATAATAACTTAGAAAATTTCATCGCCCTTGCTAAACACTGCTTTGATTATAACCATCAGTTTGATTACAAAAATGTTAATATTTTAACTAAAGAAACCAATTATTATAAAAGATCTATCCTGGAGATGATTCACATAAAATGGGATTCCAATTCTGTGAACCATAGGAATGATATTCAGGGATTGAGTCAGATTTATACTAACTTGATTAATTAAAACTCTTGCAAATTCCTACATGCGTCTTTCTGATGTTAAAAGTATATTTTAGGAAGAACGCTCAAAGTAAATTCCAATGCAGGTCTAAAACCTTTTCAAGTACGTCATAAATCTACATCTGGTTTCGAGTAAATATCAACAAATAGCTTCGAACTTCAGTTGCTTTGAGACCATAGCAATATGCGTTTGTATATTATGAGAATTTTACTGAACAGTGGATTCTTGTTACAAACAAATTATAGTTTAATATTAACGATACAATTTTCGATTATTTGTGGTTCTGTTTGTTTCGACGGCGTGGGCTTTTTGATTGAAAATTTTGCGATATGGACGCTTGTGCTAATTAGTTTTGATTAACCCATTTTTACATAATAAGTCTTCTGATGAAGGTCGTGAGACCGAAACGTACATAAAGACAAAAATTTAAAACAGAGTGTTATTGTGACCCATTTCCCGAGAACTTTTATATAAATTCATACTGGGTCAAGAATCTTTATATCTATATATCTTGTGAGGGTCACTGTTATGCATCTCCTTAAAATGTGCGTTCGATGCCTATCAGGGCTTCTTTGGCCCCCAATTTAGCAAGGTCATCGGCTATTTTTTTCTCCTCATTCCAGACTGACTGGAGATCCTGAGTAGGGTGAGTCCCCGCTAAGATTGTCTAGTGTGTTAATGGACTCCCACACGAGCTTCGAAGTTATTTTCATGCTATACCCAGCGCAGCTTTGCTGTCTATGCATATACTGATATGAGTACGATTTCTCTCTCCAAGCATTATTTGGCCCAGTGCGTTATAGTCCGTATTTTCGCTTGGAGAATAGTGTGGTGTTCACCCAGAGATATATGTATACCTTCACCTGGGCATTTGCGGTATATTCCTCCTACCTCCTCACCATGATAACCGGTTGCATCTGTGAACCAGATATCACCATTGGTTGAAAGGGCTACTAGATTGTTGTTGGACCATCCATTTTCATAGAATAAATCAGATGTGTTCTTCCAATAATAATTGATAATGAGGTATGGCTACCTTCTGTTTTCCACAGTTGTAGAGGTTTAGTGGGCAGCACTTTTGCTGCTCCTCTTATAGTCAGGTACAATATTTTCACCCTTATTAGTGCTCCATGTGCAACCGTGAGAGTACTTCCCACAGCTCCCGTAGCCGCACCTAGGATGAGCTTCCTCAGATCAAGGTCTATGTTGGTCAATTTGAGCTCTGTTCTTTTCCACCACACCGCTGAGGCATATGTCAATCTGAGCTTAGAAATGACTTCGAAAATCCACGTTATGGTTTCATGAAAGCTATAGCTTTGGGGAAACTAGAACCCATTCTATATTTGATGCAATATAGTAAAGACTTATTTGAATAAGCATCCAGAAAACTACAGTGAACATTCACAGAGAAGCCCTATTCGACCTTGATCTAGGAAAACTCTCTAAGAAATTTTCCATTTCAGAGGAGAATTTATGCGTGATGAAATGTCATCCAACGGACCGTGGAAGAACGAGTATAGCATAGTTAATTCAGATATCTCGGACAATGGAGGCACTCAGTGGATAGAGGTTAAAAAAGTCGGTGATACAGTTTCTTATTATGATAGTTTTGACAATTTACGTCCACCACTATGAATTAGAAGATTATTTCGAAAAGTGTTATATGTTATCCAATCACGAAAATGTTCAACAATATAACACTCATAATTGTGGGCAGTTATGATTGAAATTCCTCTATAACTCTTCATATGCAGTCGACTAAGAAGGTGCCATAGAAAGGGAATTTGAATTAGATGTATTTGTATACAAGCAGATTATCAATAAAGTTTCTATAAATGTCCCAGACTTTCACTATCAGCTCTCGCATATCAGTGGAATTTCATCAACCAATAAGACTAGATCATCATTCATATTATTTTATTGCACTATTTATTGTATTGTTGTTTGCTTACGAACAATAGTATCCAGAATATTCAAGAAAGTTATAATTAATTATGTTTGATTATGGAAGTAATAAGGTTGAATAGGGTAGTGACCATACCTACTGGGTTCTATAACATTGAAGAGTTCATACAAGAAACAAATTGGGGGCTAGAAATGGAGCAAGAAGAACGTGTTCCAATATTATCTATGAAACCTAATAATAACACTCTACACACAGAGCTTAAGAGATATTTTGAAGTGGATTCTATTCCAAATGATCGTATAATAGAACTATTGGGATTCAGCAGAAAGAAATTACACCTCATGTACCATATGTACCTGTCTATAAAGATACTCTTAACTGTTAGAGTGTAATGTAGAGTGACCGCATTGAAATTTGTTCGCTCCGCTTACTAGATTGAAATTCGTTCAAATATGAAAAGTTTCCAATCAAGACATAAATATATACATGTAAATGAAATAAATGAATTCGATTATAGATGTTGTGATAAAATTGTGTAACTAAGATAAAAAAATAATAATCATACCTTACTATATATATATTATTAAGAGACTCTTTACTGAGTTTATTTAATCTTAGTGATTATATTTGAATTCTAATTTTAATTTGAATATTCCGGCTAGCCTTTTATTTTGTTTTCAATTTTTAATTTGATTCTGTTATTTAAATTGATATTGCCAACATCTTTCCACATAGTTTGATATAAGATAACCTATGATTAGGTTCCTATTAACTTGACTATTCTAATTCTTATGTCAATTTTGACATTAGTCAATTCTTAAATCTAATACATAATATAAAATATAAATAACATTTATATAACATTGTAGAACTCAAATTTCTTAATACTATCTCAAATCTATAACTTATTTCACTAGTTTGTGCTATCTTCAGATAGTCTTTGAATCATTTTAATTATGATTTCTTCTTTCGTATCACTGTACGTTTATCCACTTTCACTGTTTCTTCTTTACACTTTTTATTCTATATTACATTCTGGTTTATGTTATTATACAATGTTTAATATCTTATACTACTTATAATTTAACTTTAAATAATGTTTTTAATTCCATATTTTATATTTTTTTGAATCTTTTCTATTTTTAATGTTTCGGTAAGTTCAAATTCTATCATTTTATGTTATGTAGGGAATGAGAACGTAAAAGATTGAACCATAGGCGGTATTCGAACCCACATTTCTGGATTTCCAGTCCAGGGTGTTAACCA
The DNA here is from genome assembly GCA_958510875.1 of Endomychus coccineus. NCBI lineage: Eukaryota > Metazoa > Arthropoda > Insecta > Coleoptera > Endomychidae > Endomychus > Endomychus coccineus. The sequence goes on from OY294067.1 coordinate 208,279,984, forward strand.
ATTACACCACTTTGGTCCTGTTAAATTTCAAAATCTAAAATTTAATTCCATATCTCTTAAGTTACATACACGAAATTGTGGCCAATTAGGCAAAGAAACTTTAAACTTGCTTATATATATATATATATATATATATATATATATATATATATATATATAAACAAGTTTCAAGTTTCTTTGCCTAATTGGCCACTATCGTGTATGTAACTTAAGAGATATAGAGTTAAATTTTCTGAATTATGAAGATAAATAAGATAATTTAACATAGGATTATAAAGATGAATAAACGTAAAAGATTGAACCATAGGCGGGATTCGAACCCACATTTCTGGATTTCCAGTCCAGGGTGTTTACCAATTACACCACTTTGGTCTGTTAGATTTTTATAAATATAAATTTTGTAAATATAAACCTCTGAAAGGATAGTAGATCATTGATGAACACTATGTTAAATTATCTTATTTATCTTCATAATTCAGAAAATTTAACTCTATATCTCTTAAGTTATATATATATATATATATATATATATATATATATATATATATATATATATATATATATATATATATAGTTACACAATTTTATCACAACATCTTTAATTGAATCCATTCATTTCATTTACATTTATATCTCAATTCTAGTTTTATTGGTTGATGAAATTCCACTGATATGCGAGAGCTGAAAGTGAAAGTCTGGGACATTTATAGAAACTTTATTGACAATCTGCTTGTATACAAATACATCTAATTCAAATTCCTATTCTATAGCACCTTCTTAGTCGACTGCATATGAAGAGTTATAGACGAATTTTAACCATAACTATCCACAATTATGAGTGTTATATTGTTGAAAATTTTCGTGATTTATAATATATATATATAATTTATAGTTCCGCATATGAGTATCTTGTCTCTAGAGATGTTGACAAGAACGACGGTAACTCTTCTCCGTGAGTCCAATTGTATCGACACCAAATGAGCCAAATATCCTTTGCCGGGCCGGAATGTTCGCACTCTTTTGCCGAATATACGCAAGGGTTCAAAATTCTCAATTGCAGAGATTGTCAAAAGTTTGAAAGAATATCCAAATCAAAGTAGGGGTCTGCAAATTTTGCAGTTACATTAACGGGATTGAAATTTGTTCCAATGTAAGAAGTTTTTGATTCAAACATTAAGATATCAATCTTTGATGAATCTAAACGTTGGATGGAATGTATGGGTTGCATGAATCGATTCTATCATTAATATTGTGATAAAAATATAACTGAAATGAGAAAATAATAAACATAGCTCTCTTCAACTATAACATAAAACAATCGGAATCAAAGATGTGATAGAATAAATAGAATAACAACTCTGTGAGTATTGCACAACCGTAGGGGCCTATTATATCAATGAGTTAGCTCACACGATGTACATGTTTTTGGCGCCTGTAGCCCCTGATCTTCCCATTCATATATATTCCTCATTTACCTGCCAGCCATCAACAAGCCTGCCTCCGAGAACATCACACTGAATATTTTGGATGAGAACTGGAGAACTGAAAACGGATAAAAGAGATACAATTATTCGGTTGGAGTCGAAAGGGCCATTGGAGATTATGAGATTGGTTTCCAACAATGAAAGATGGTCAATATTGACAGAATTGAAACCCGATAAATTTTCATCAGGATAAAACCTATAGAGATTATGGGTATGAATTTCAACAATAAAAGATCACCATATTACCTACGACAAATTCAAAGGTAAGGGTTGCAGCCGCAGAATGAGACTGGAGATTATGAATTTTTTTGATGTTTCTGAGTTACCAGTCAGAAAAACTTCTTATATATAGCGAGCCAAACTTCAATGACACATCCTTCGAGGCGAAACTCACTTCTACTATCCACACACAACATCTTGTTCCAACAGCGATGACATTGAGATAGTAATTAATGAACAACATGTGTTGCCTCGTCTGCTTTGTTCATCGAGGAAGAATTCGAGCGACTGGTGATGGTGAACATATGCTAACCAATATTTTTGAAGCATTTCTCTTTGAATATGTAAGCTACGTAATCCTACGAGTCATTAGCACCATTGGAGTCTATTTAATATATGCCAAACACTAATCTATTCCTCTATCTATTTCCGGATGCTCGTATAAAGATGCAATGTCTACAATAATTAAATCAATCTATGGATCCTGCTAAATTCCCTATTGAGCCTATTCATCGGATTTACCAAAGTTTCAGGTGGCGTAGATAAGATACAATTGACTGATCTCGAACCAATAACGTTATATCAACGGCACAGGCGGCATGAAAAGCGCGAAAATAAATGTGAAGACAATAGCGTTGAAAGTGGGACATCTGTTTCCAAATGATCAAGTTGAATTCCAAGTGTTAGGGAATTCGAGTGTTGAGCATTCTATATAGATTCCTCTCCGAAGTTGGAATCTGCATGAGAATCTGTTGTTGAAAAAGATACCTCAGAACATTTGAGTAGTTAAAACATCAATGAATTTGGAACACTTCAGATATGTAATTCTAGCCTTCCAAATGGATCGAAAAAATGATCTTAGTAAACATGGCACATATTTCGATAATATAATCACGCTAAATATGCAATTATACTTGAACAGAGTGCTATCCATATGAAGCAATAAAATTGGATTCATAAAATCAACATTATGTGGAAGTGCAGATGAACTTCGAATTCCAGTAATCATTCACGAAAGAATGATAAGCGAGCCGATGCTCTATTATATGTCTTTCAAGAATAAAGCGATTTTTTTATTGATTTTTCGAAACAAAACAATGCTATAAATCTATCTAAGACGTCAAACTGGAGATGGAATACACCAAAGAATATCCGCACTTATGGAATAATCATTGACGTCTTTATTTCCCGATTACCAGATCAGTTCAGAATTCAGTGTGAAAAACCACAGGATGAGAAATATCCATCATATTACCAAAATGTATATGTATTTAGTATCAAATAAATATTTCTTGTGTCCCAAATGTTATACTACCAAAATGAATATGTATTGTTTTGAATGGATATTATTATTATTATGTACGTATATTTCATTTCACAAATCACTGAAACTATTAGTGATGTCATCGTTCGGCGATCATAGTTCGTGAACTATGATTGCCGGTTGCTATCAAGAATTCATTCGAATCCTTAGTGACGTAATCATTCGGTTATGATCTATAACGAATGATGATCGCCGGTCGCTCAGCGACCGTTGATCATAGTTCGTTTACTATGGTCGCCAGATCAGGAGATAGTTGTTCATTCTTTTCCTTCAATAAATCATCATTCATTTATACGTTTCTTTATATTTTGAAAGATGATTTCCAGTTGTGAAACCACTATTGGCTGTGGTTGAGTCATCAATGAAGGGCGTCATGTTTGCAACTTCACATAGTCCCCCTCCGTACCATCTAAGAATAATAACTTAAGCTTATAGATGAACTTGTAATTGGGGGTAGTTATTTTTCAGGAATGATTTCTGTGAATATCTGCAGCTGGTTTCCGTTAATCATTTGAGGATTCATTGGTTGCCATTCTATTCAATATGTATCTTGAAACATATTCATATACTTAAAACATTGCTACAATTTCGATTATCCGTGTTTCTGTTCATTTCGGCGACGTGTGCAGTTTTAGTTGAAATTGGTGTGATAAGGACGCTTTGTGCTGATACAATTAGTCTTAAGAAATCCTGTTTTACACATAATACGTCTCCTAAAGATGGTCGTGAGACCGAAACGTATGTGAAGGCAAAAATAATATGCATATGTGTTAGTGTGACCTATTTCCCGAAAATTGATATATAACAATTTGGATCAAAACTTTCTCAAAAATGCATCAATTCCAGAAATAATTACAACAAATTAAAGAGGAGCAATATAATTCCAGCTGAAAATCATAGCATGAATTGAAACTTAATATAAAATAATAGTTTAGAACTGTCAAAACGTAAAATTTGAAGAATATAGCTGAACAAATTCTAAAACATACATAAGTATATACCAATTCATAGAGAATAATTCATGGGACTGAATTCAATGATTAGAGTGAAATGAAAAATCAAAATGAGATCAGAGTTGACAAAACACGTCACGTTTTTATGGAATCCACCGTTTTCATTGGCTAAAATTTGACACATCAAATTTTTCATAACAAGCCAAAGGAACTTGTGAGAGTACACCATGGCACGTTATGATAGAGACAAGTAAATTATTGGTTATTATTCAAAGAAATAGGGCAGAAAGCTTGAATGTGTAAATACAACTCGATGAGGGGAATATTTAGTTAGCAATAAGGAGAGCGTTAGTCCACGCAGAAGCTCCGCTGCTCATTTCAGAAATGAAGGTTACGTAAGCTTAACTTTTCATCGTAAAAGTTGTTTTCGAGCTAAGTTCTCGAACTTCAAAAGTACAATAAAGTATTCAAGAAATACAACATTTTACAAATGGGGTTGTATCATCAAGCTATCAAATTAAATAAAATAGCAAGTGCCCAGCAAACACAGTTACATATTGTATACATATATGCTACATATATTTCGACATTTAAGTCATATTTGGTATGTAGCACACTCTATAATATGAATTGTACTTGTATGGCTCCATGTCCGCCACAAGTTGATGTATCAGATACATAGATGATACTTCTGAAAGTGAATAACATGTACTGCAAATTCACGTAACAATCATTTATAAATATACATTCAATTGAAGCACAGAAATATATAGTAGGCACTGTAAATTTAGATCACATTATACGAAATATAATGTAATATGTGCCTTACTCAAATACACTTAGTAATATGAATATGCATTACAGCTTCTAAATGCAGAATCAAATTCAACGTAGCTCATGATATACGTATAACGTAAAACCACGAGAAATTTTGTGATCTAAATAAGCTTTTCGGCAGCTATGCTACCATCTCCAATAGACCTGAAACAGATGGAAAATTGTCAAACTAAAATCTTTCGGATATTGTCCAACATCTCTACTGGATGTCAGATTGTGGATAATTTCCATGAGATTCTACGATGTTGGCTATTTGTTTTCCATTAGTTTCAGGTCTACTGAGATAGGTAGCAATAATGAGTTCATTTACATTATATTCATATTATTGTACTAACCAGCCTCCAAAAACGTTCCACCCAGCTATGTTCCACAGGTAGGTATGACCTGTAGACTTGAAAAGATAAATAACTGCAATTCTTTCAGTAAAAAAACGTGCATTCTCTATAGTAGGGCTGAAGGAACCAATATTTGACTGTTACACAAGCTTTATTAATTATGAATCAATAAATTTGACATAAACTCATGTTGAGTGTGCTGTATGGGAATATTGTTGAAGTCAAATGCTGGTAAAACCTGCAATCATAAGCATTAGTGAATTTTCAGTTATAACAGAATATTGTTATATACAAATAATTATCAAATATATTTAGATATGTTTAAAAGTGACAAAACAAATTGAATTGAATTCCTATAGGGGATCTAATTCTAATTATTCATATTTATATACCTTGTAGCGAAGTGCCCTCGTTACTTAGAAATTGATTTACTCCCCTGGCTAAAAAGGAATAACATCGGCTAGCCTGGGATTTTACCGCATCAAAGTTTTGTACATCCTATGTATAAAAAGTTGAAGCTAAACTGCGAACGATGTGCTAGATATAAAGTATCCCAACAAGCACCCCCAGGCCTGATGCAGCCGTCCAAAGTTACCTAACCCTGGGACAGTGTTTGTATCGATTTAGCTGAACGGATGACACGTTCTAATCACGGGAATAGTTATTTGTTGGTATTCCAGGACAGAATGATAAAGTGGGTAGAATGCCAAGCCATACGCACCACCAACACAGAAGCCGTAGTCCGCATATTCCGAAAAAGGGTGTTAATGTGATTAGGGTGTCCAAAAATTGTCATCCCAAATAATGGTACCCAGTTTACATCTAGAAATTTCACAAAATTACTAGAAGGTTTCGGAATACACCACCGCCTAACCCCGCCATACCACCCTCAAGCCAATCCAGTAGAGAGGGTCAATAGAGTACTCAAAACAATGGTAGCACAACAACAACCGACCATCGAACCTGGGACGAGAAAATACCAGACTTGATGTTCGCAATAAACACAGCGAAACATGATTCCACTTAGTTCACTCCCGCATTCCTGAAATATGGGAGAGAGTTGGAAGCATCGGGAACTTCAATCCGTCAAGTAAATAATCCGGACCGGCAAGTTGAAGAAAATTTCAATCCAGAGGACCACCAGAAACACTTGTCCAAATTGCAAGAGGTCCTACAACTAGTAAAACTGCATTCAAACAGGTCCTTTGATCAACAAAGGAAACACTATGATCTCCGTCGACGCCCCTGGACACTCGCAGTAGGTGACTGGGTAATGAAGAAAGAACATTGGCTCTCAGCTAAAACTCAGGGATTCGCGGCCAAGCTCGCCCAAAATTCTCAGGACCTTACCAGGTGCAGAAAATCAAGTCATCAGTGATCGTAGTGCTGGCAGGACCAGAAAAAACCCCAAACCGTCCATGTGAAGGACCTAAAAGTCTCCGATAACTAAAATTTTTTACAGAGCCATTGAGGATCTTCTCCGTAACCCCCCAACCCCCCGAACGCCTGGAGCCGGAAGCGAGGTCGCATGGTGAATAACCCAAAACTGCCAGGACTTATTCGGCACACCACCCTTCAGAAGCCCAATACTGGAACTGTACTATTCTCCCCTACCGAAGTCACCTCCCGCAACTCCAGGACGTGAGATAGAGACTCAGTTAGTGCCCCCGGTAGCTCCCGTGCCATGTGAGGAAGTGACTCAATTAGTGCACCCGTAGCCCCCCAAGCCCTCAAAAACTATAGCCAAACCTCGAGTGAGGAAGTACCTCCGTGTTCGCAAAAGACCACCCATGGACCTATCACCTTTTGGAAGGAAACCCCGGTGGAAGGAACAAAAGGATGAAGAAAAATAGTCCTCCAACCATTTTTCTCCCGAAGAAAGGGAGGTGTGTAACGAAGTGCCCTCGTTACTTAGAAATTAATTTACTCCGCTGGCCAAAAAGGAATAACATCGACTAGCCTGAGATTTTAACGCATCAAAGTTTTGTACATCCTATGTATAAAAAGTTGAAGCTAATAGTAGATAAGGAAATTCATATTCAAATCTTCGCCGGCTGCCAGAATCTCAGGCCGCCTCTGACGTGTTATTTCTTTTGGCACCACAGCAGTATAAAAGGAGAACGGATTTCTCACAAGAGGGATTACAGAATCAACCGTCTGACCACCAAGCCGATTTCGATATTATTACCGATCGTAGTTAATTTTCCGAGAATTTATTTTTATTTCTGTTATTTTAAACTTCGTCCGCGCTCCGTAGGATCCGCTCCTCTACTTTGATCAAGTACAAAGGTAAATATTCTACAACTAACTCCAGTTTCAGCCGATATCTCAGAAACCGAATAATTTATTATTTGCGTTGAAGAAAAGACCTTACCTTTCTACCATTTAAAATGCATCTCGTAAATCGATTAATTTATCAATTGCGTTGGAGAAAAGACTTCCCGTATACCGAGTAATTCATTATTCGTGTTGGAGAAAAGACCGGACATCCGCACTATTAAACAAACCTCTCGTAAACCGATTAATTTATTAATTGCATTGGAGAAAAGACCTGGCATCCGTACCATTGAACCAACCTCTCGTAGACCGATTAATTTATTAATTGCGTTGGAGAAAAGACCTGACATCCGTACAATTAAATACCCCTCTCGTAAACCGAATAATTTATCATTTGCGTTGGAGAAAAGACATGACATGCGCACTATTAAACCAACCTCTCGTAAACCGATTGATGTATTAATTGCATTGGAGAAAGGACCTGACATCTCTGCGTTGAAATAGACTTCCCGTATACCAAGTAATTTATCACTCGTGTTGGGGAAAAGACCGAATTCGTACAGAACGAATATTAAAAGCGAACGCGTAAATTCCAAGGATTCGAAATCAACCTACCACCTAGACCGCACTAGAGATACTAAATGACTATTAACGTATTTCATCTGATTTCTTACTACAGGTCAACGTTCCGAAGGTACACTACTTGGCGCCTCCGTTTTTTCCTCTAATATGATATGTCCGAAATAAACAAGTATATCACGCGAATAGAAATTCTGATTTAAATTACATTCTCGAAGTTCCGATTCTTTAATTGTCATAAACTACTACGACCCGTGGATAGGCTTGATTTTATTAATTAAGATGATTGTAATAACAATGTTATTCATTTGAAGAGACTAATTGTAAACCTTGATTTCTTTTGTACATACATTTTCAAGAATTAATCATTTCATTCAATAAACTGTATATAACTAAACATCTGTGTTTCACTGGTGAGGAATCTAGCAATTTATATTTGTCACAGTTCATTCAACGGGAAATATACGACCCTGGACCCCTCATCCCGGTGGTGACCCCTTTCTACTTGTCCGTATAACTAGAAAAATTATCTTTTACCGAGAAAGGCGGTCACAACCTACATAAATGTAAAATAATGGATGCTTTTAACAGTGTAATTCTAAAATGCCATGACAAATACAAATTTGTGATGAAAAAGTTTATTTGTTCCATCAAAATATGTTTCTTATAAAGTATTTTTTCTTCAACTCCTTCTTGTGTTGCAACTTGGCTAATCGAAACCATTCACTCACGGCTGTTTCAAAATCAGTTTCCTTCAAACATTGTGTCAAACATCCTAGACATGAAAAAACTATTAAAATTGAAGTTGTCAAATTATCAATTATTACACTTTCGATATCTGAAAATTACTCTCATGTGAAAATATTGAAGCATATTTCATATGAAACAATATGAGTACAACATAACGTGATTTCAGTAATATCTTTAGTATTTTTACTTCAGCTCCATTGATTTGTAAAAGTTCATTTAAACGCAGAGATACAACTCTACATGAATAATAGGGAGTATGATTACGGTTCATTGAAAGCCTTTGACTGCATTTCCATTATTCAAGAAAAGTAAAACATTTTTCATATATATAATATTGTAATTATTTTACATTTATAGTGAAAAACATAGAATACAGACAAATTTTTCGAGTTAGTCAGTAGGGCAATTTTTCATAAATTGTGAACAAATTGAAATACTTGAGTTATTGATTTCAACATTATGATTTTCTTGGCATACCCAGGAAGAAAATTAATCAACAAAACAAATCTAAGAAATTCAACTTCAGCTTGAAACGCTATAATCTGGAATCATTTCTACTTACGCCTCATCAAAGTTACTATTTTCAGATCACATATTCTGAAATTATTACGTTGCCCCAACCAGGAACATTTTGTAGCAACTTCATTAGAAAATATCCTCTTCAGGATTCTATACACGTTATCCTCTAGATGTCGCCCACCAATAGATTTGACAAACAAGCACTGGAAAAAACAATTGTCCTCTATATATACAAATATTCCATACTCTTTTTCATTTTAACGCTGTAGCAGCATTTAATTCGTGGAGTTACTCAGTTCTCTATGAAAACCCCTTCCTGACTACATTCCGTACAGCCAAAATATCCGGAATGACTCTTACTCCACAGATGAAAGCTTTTGCAGGGGCATCACAAATTATAGCAGTAATTAGAAGTGTAATCATTTCACCTTCAATACCTATTCCTGACTGCAATATGTCAATATACTCATCGACAAAAGGTTCTAAGAATATATTCGCATTCTCTGGTTTACTCATGCCATGATGATTCTCAATTAGAAATGGCTTTGTATAAGGATCTGCTACGATTGCGTCTAAAATTGGCCAGAACTTGCTACCTGTACTTTTTGAAATCGGTAGGTTATTAATATTAATATTAATTTTGATAGCTGAAGGAGTTTTCTTGAAGTTTTGTTTCATAGAAATAAGCAGCCCCAAAGGTGAACCAATATGTGTATACTTTCCACTATTTATCTTAGAAATTAGATGATGGATTACGGTTGGTTTTTATGAATGATCTAGCATCTGCTGTGACCATTTTTCTTCAACAGTAATAACAAATCATTCAGAGCATTATGTGAAATATTATATTTTATCACCCACTTTCTTAAACCTGCATCAATTTTTTCCCTTACACACACTGACTTCATCGATGCTATCATCTTGAAACTGTACAAGTGATTCATTAGAATTAGGAGAACTTTTTGAATGATCTAATATTCCTGAATCATGTAAATTAGCATAGGTGTCATTCACATTTTCAGAATTATCAGCAATTTCTATAAGATTTGATGACTTACACCTTGTATTGTTATGGTCATCACCTACAAGAATAAAAGCCGTGGTTCCTGACGATTAGAAAGAACACAAACATTTTTCCGCGAATTTCGAAGTGTTATGTATAAAGATATAAGTATTATAAACTATAAACTTACCTTTATTATTCACAATCCACACAAAAGAAATTCGCTACCGCTGCCGTCATGCTAAACAAACTCAAGTTAGGTAAGGTTAGGGGTTAGGGTAAAGGAACAAAGCGCGGAATGTGAATAATAAACAGAGAACAAATGACGGATTGTACATCAAGCTTGAATAATAATATTGTCCAATGTATTAGGAATTATCTACCGTGATCAAAACGATACACTGAGATATTTCATGATATTACTTAATAGTCTAGGAGCTGGACCGATATTGATGGTCTGAACATTAACCCGATGGCACTATGGTTTATCAATGACCAATTCATCTCACAGACCGAATTTTCCCCGGCTGCTAGATCTCGAGATACGGCATCTGCATTTTTTTTTTTGACTGGAGGTTAACCCTTTTCAAGTTGCGGTTACTTGAAAAGCATGCCATTTTTATACACTTCCATCATGTGCGATCATTTTTTATCGTGTCCGTTTATCAGGCCGACCAGTTAAAATTGGACCGGAAATGGACTGCAAGTTAACCCTTCCAAACCTGGTGGAGAATGTTCATTGGTGTTGGCAATTGTTAACATACCATATGCCATCAAAAGTTATCTGCCAATTTTCGAGTAATTGGCCATCACTTGGACCAAAAATATTCCTTTTTTCCCTTTAGTGGATAAAACTTGCGGGTTACAAGGCAACATGATGGCACCACGTTAAATAACTTTATTGGAGGTCAAATAAAGATTTAAAATGATTGCCATCACTCCTTGCCTATTTCAACCCCCCAAAACTTCAAGAAATCATCCAGCAGAATAAAAAAATAGAATAAAGAAGAGCCGTTTCGAATTTGAACCCAGCCAGAGTATCAAAAATTGACTAATTTATCATAAAATTGGTCATAATATCATATGATTCACATATTGTTTCGGGGGGGGGGGGGGGGGGGGTTTTAGGGGGTTTTGGGGGGTTGAAATAGGCAAGGAGTGATGGCAATCATTTTAAATCTTTATTTGACCTCCAATAAAGTTATTTAACGTGGTGCCATCATGTTGCCTTTTAACCCGCAAGTTTTATCCACAAAATGAAAAAAAGAAACATTTTCGGTCCAAATAATGGCCAATTAGTCGAAAATGGACCGACAACTATTGATTGCATAGGGTATGTTAACAATTGCCAACACCAATGAACATTTTCCACCAGGTTTGGGGGGGGGGTAAACTTGCAGTCCATTTTCGGGTTAATTTTAACTGGTTGGCCTGATAAACGGACACGAGTAAAAATGATGGCACATGGTGGAAGTGTATAAGAATGGCATGCATCTCAAGTAACCGCAACTTGGAAAGGGTTAACCTCCAGTCAAAAGAAAAAAAAATGCGGGTGCTGTATCTCGAGATCTAGCAGCCGGGAAAATTCGGTTTGTTCGATGAATTGGTCATTGAACCGTCCTCTAACGATAAACCATAGTGCCATCGGGTTAATGCTCAGACCATCAATATCGGTCTAGCTCCTAGACTATAAGGAGTTGACTAAGATCCATTGTTGTTGTGTGTAATATTATTATCTTTGCCTTCTGAACGTACAGTTACAATTTGGGCTGTTAGTTATGAATCACCCTGTATAATTTTGGAGTATTCAGCCATGAATCTTCACTTCAACCGATGATTTCTGGGAACATTCGGAAGACACAAGTTCTATTGAATTTCCGTATTAATTTCAAATCAATCTGGAGGAGTATTTTTGAAAATTCCTATAATTTGAGATGTCTCATTTATGTGACTCTTACTAGATTTTCATACACAATTTGTTTGTTGCACTGGAAATGTCAAAACGATACAAATCCATATTTCAGTGAACTGTGGTGTCTACTGATTCTAATTTCTTCTTTCAATCATTTGTTGCAATAATTTTTCTTCTCATCCTGTAGTTCATATCATCATGTATGAGCGTTAATGCGATGTTTCTCAATAAATTGAGTATCCACTTATCAATAACAATGTTCTTCCACATTATGTACAGAATGATCTGTAAGAGTCTCCGTTACAAGTTTATGACTTACCGAGCCAAATTGAGCTCTGAAAAATGAAACAGAAACTATCTTAGCAAAATATTTGGAACCATATTGACCTTCCGGTTATACTGAGCGTGACTACGAACTTTCTTGTTTTGAATAAGCTCATATATTTTTTACTACAAATTTGGTTCTACGGGTGATTTTAGGTTGACATTTATCAAGTGTTCCTATACCTAAATTCAAATGATTCTGAGATAACATGATTTTTGTTCAAAGACTCAGTTTTGCACTCCCCTAATGTGAAACCTCAAATTGACTCTTTTCTCAAATCCCAGATTCCATCTCTTCTGATTAGAAAGTTTACTTTTAAGTAGCTATTCACAGGAAGTTCAACATCCATTTTGGGTAAATTTCAAACATATGAAAGTATTTTTTTTAATAGAACATTTTCGGTTTTCCAGATGTACGACTGAATTATGGGTAATTTTGTGAGAGAGTTCCTATACCTATCTGCGTAATAAATCAGATATTTTGAATTTTACAAAAAAGTTCATGGAATTCATCGAAATTTGGTTACCATTGCAATATGGCTTTTATTGATATTATAATAATAAATTATTTGTAGAAGTCATTACATCAAGTATTATACTGAATTTATCCGATATGGGAAATAATAATCGATATTTGAGTTAAAGTATTATGAATTTATCGATTATACATGGTGAATGTAAGAAAATATTTTTTGAATACCGTCTGAACACGGCGTAATAACGCTGAAACTCGTGTAACTGAAGCTACAAATCAAAGTGATATCAACATATCAGTGTTGTTCAATTTCACAAAATAAGGATACTTAGAATTCAGTCTCGTAACAGAAAAACCTAAAATATCGATTTGAATGAGAAGATTTTCAGAAAAAAAAAGCAAGCTTATACTTTCGATTCTCAAAAGATGAAACCTGACATTTTAAAATTTAATGAATTTGTGGTATTTTAAGAAGCAAGTGCAAAATCAAAAAAAATCAAGTTATCTCAGGAACAGTTGAATTACAACAACACAAATTTTTGATAAAAATCAAAGCATTCAATTTAGAATAAGAAAGTGAGTAGTTACTTCCGATATAACCAGAAGTGCAACATGAATCAAAACAATTTAATTGGATAGTTCATGATTCTTTATTAGGTGATCTAATAATAAAATCTCAATTCATCTCGGCAAGTCATGAACTTTTAACGAACATTTCTCCGAAAATCACCTCGTATCTTGTTGTCTTATCTGCCAATTATCAATATAAGAATCTTCATTCGTATTAGAAGAGTATTATACAGAGAACGAAAAACTTGAAAATCAACATTGAATGATGTATTGTGATTTTCAAATAAAATCAAAGAGCTTTGTATCAAAGGATTGTTGAATTTGAAAACCTCATTCTGAAAGATCTGTTTGAAGCTGAACGAATAGTTCCGGAGACAGTTACTTCATATTCACGGTTCGTCTAGGTCATACATAACAATGCTAGATACGGAGGGCGTAATTTCTCGCTGCTGATGATAATCTGGAATAGAATGAGGGTCCATATTTCTTATCCAACATATCAGCAATTTATATGATTTCACAAGATTTAGTAACATAATGGTTGTACTAACGTTACCTTCCAGTTGAATCAAATGATGCATTCTGATTATCTAAGCAATTCAAAATTCATAGATAGATGCTGAAAAAAAATCTGAAATGTTTCATGATATGATATTGAGGAATCATATTTTTTGGGCAACAAGAAATAGATAACACATTACAAGTAGTAACACTGAATCAATGACTAGCTGGAATGAACAATCAAATTCGGGTGAAATATATGAAAACTGTAATCAAGTGATCGCGTGACTTCCCTTACTTTTGTTAATAAAATTGTGTATAATTGTAGGAACAGAAAATACATTAGGAACAATTTACCGCTAATGAAATACATAACTATATTTTATGTTACATCCAAACTCTATCCAAATGGTCTATGTATTTCACAATTTCATGTTGTATACTGTCACCTGATGTCAGATAGACTTCCAAAATTATTCACACGATGGTATACTGTTTTATATCGAGATATCAAGAATTATCTTGGTCAAGGGTGGTTGTGGAATCTAAAACGTGTGTCTTACTTACGTTTTAAATAATTATGTCACTGTCACACTGACATCATCAATAACCTACAAATTTCATACCTATTTATTTCAGTTGTAAAACAATAATGAATAACAAATTATGAAATAACCGTATTAGTAACAAGAAAAACTAAATTACAGTAATTGTTGGAAATGTCCCCCGTTTTGTTCGATGCACATTGACGCGCCCGTTCGAAAATAGGCTTCAGTCATGAAAATTTTGTGCTATCTGGTAAGAGGCATGATTCAAAAACTGGATTAGAAAATTTCAGCACAATGACTTAACAGATTCTGACACAACGAAACATATTCAAAAATTTAAAGTAAGACACACGTTTTACATTCCGCAACCACCCTCGACCAAGATAATTTTTAATTTGTAGTTCATTATTGTTTTACAACTGAAATAAATAGGTATGAAATTTGTAGGTTATTGATGATGTCAGTGTGACAGTGACATAATTATTTCAAACGTAAAGTAAGACACACGTTTTAGATTCCACAACTACCCTTGACCAAGATAATTTTTGATATCTCGGTACTAACAATTGCTGCCATATGAACCATCAAAATTTGGCACAAAGTAATCGCACTTTTTTGGTGCCGATTACACACTTCCCTCCACTATGTACTACGTATAGTGGAGGAAATGAAATATGGAAATGTCTGTAATTGCATTTTTAAAATAGCTGGTGATCAAATTAACAACAATAAGGTATGTACTTTCTGACTACATGAGATATATTAAATATCATTCGATTGATTTCAAAAGAAGTTACACCACACGTTTATTTCAGCTGCTTTCAACTCTCAATATTCATGCTACTGGAAACATATAAATTGTCGTTGCTGATTTTATTGGAGTTTTATCATCCTCTGCACATAGAATAATCGATAGAATTCCATACGCCTTTGCAGACTTGAAGCATCGCTATCTAATTCCCCTGGAAATACTTTTCGAGGTGGAACCAAAAGCAATGTTACGTGGTCATTCACATTTTAACATGTAAAAGATCAATTCATACTAATGATTCGATGATAAAGTAGCTTCTGAATTTCATCGTGATTTTCAATAGAATAATTTTTTAGAACCAAAATTGTGAAGCAATATTTAGTTTCTTACATATCAGTTGAAGGCTACAAATGATACAATGATCATTTGGAGCTGAAAATCATAACATAAATGCGAAGTTCTTGATACAGCAACTTGCTTTGCAGAATTATGCTTTTGGTCACCACCTGGAAGCACAGCATCAGACTTTAGCTATATACAATATAAATACAGACCATGATATAAGTAATCGTTATTTGTGAAATTATAAATATAAAAACGGTTAGCAGTAGTTTGAATGAAGTCTTAACTTCTCACAATTCCCATCAGGCTTTAGCAGCACTCCTAAAAGGAACCCTAAAAATCAATATTTTATTATTGTTATCATTTGCTACTATTTCAACCTTCATTCATTCTGTCAGCTTAGTTATCTACACCACAAAGTGAATACTGACATTCTTCGCATTTCAATGACGTCACTTGAATCTTAAAATGAGAATTTAGGAACTTCTTTGCCTAATTGGCCACAATTTCGTGTAGGTACATTAAGAGGTATAGAATTGAATTTTCTGATAAATTAGATAATAAATCTCTTAATGTACCTAGACGAAATTGAGGCCAATTATGCAGAGAAACATTAAGCTTGCTTATACACAAACTAGAACATTTCTCAGTGATTTCAATTGAAATATATGAGAGCCGGGATGCTGTCATTGAATAAGTACTATCAACTTGCCAACCATAGTAATACTCTCACCTACAATCCTTACTTCAAAATGACTGAACTTCAGATGAATGTGCGTGAATAGTTGATCTATGATCTGCTATCCTTTCAGAGGTTTATATTCTGAACAATATAAGAATCTGACGGGACCAAAGTGGTGTAATTGGTAAGCACTCTGAACCAGACATCCAGTAATGTGAGTTCGAATCCCGCCTCTAGTTCAATGTTCTACGTTTATTCATCTTTATAATCCTGTGTTGAATATCTAAGTTATCTTCATAATTTAGAATTGAATTCTTTATCTCTTAATGTACCTACACGAAACTGTGGCCAATTAGGCCAAGAAATTTCAAACTTGTTTCTACTTAAACCAGAACATTTCTCAGTCAGTTCTATTGAAATATATAAGAACCGGGATGATGTCATTGAATGAGTACTTTCAAGAGTAACTTCCAACCATGGTAATACTCTAACGCACAAACTTTACTTCAAAACGACTGAACTGTAGATGAATGAGCGTGAATAGTTGATCTATGGTCATCAATGATCTACTATCCTTACAGAGGTTTATATTAACAAGAATATAAGAATCTGACGGGACCAAAGTGGTGTAATTGGTAAGCAAACCAGAATAGACATCCAGTAATGTGGGTTTGAATCCCGCTCATGGTTCAATGTTTTACGTTCATTATCCTTTATAATCCTATGTTAAATTATCTAAGTTATCTCCGTAATTCAAAAAATTCAATTATATATCCCTTAATGTACCTACACAGCGCACAGCAGATCAGACCAGGTTTTAGCAGAAGAAAAAATCAGTATGCAGTGTCACCGTTGAAACCCGCACTATATGAGAATTTTTTTTTTAATAGCTCGGATTGAAATTTGACGTCAGAAACACCTTAAGGTTCAAATTAGAGAAAAAAATACATCAACAAGCGATCTTCGTTATCTGTCAAGTTTAACATTTCTTGCAGAAAGTGGCATTACTAGATCAAATTGAGAGAAAATATTTGAAAAAATGTTTCTACTATAATTGTATGTAGGTGTGCAGATTTCCAAAAGTCTGGGATGAAGTTGCGATTTTTGATATTTTTATCAAATAAAATATTTTTTACAAACTCCAAGTTTATTGCCTACGAGCCAGAGCGATATTGATGGTCTGAACATTAACCCGATGACACTATGGTTTATCGTTAGAGGACGGTTCAATGACCAATTCTTCTAAAAGACCGAATTTTCGCCGGCTGCTAGATTTCGAGATACAGCCTCCGCAAATTGTTTATTTTTTGACCGGAGGTTAACCCTTCTCAAGTTGCAGTTATTTGAAAAGCATGCCATTCCTATACACTCCCACCATGTGCCATCATTCTTTTAGTTTCCGTTTATCAGGCTGACCAGTTAAAATTGGACCGAAAATGGACTGCAAATTAACCCTCTCAAACGTGATGGAAAATGTTCATTGGTGTTGGAAATTGTTAAGATACCCTATGTCATCAAAAGTTATCGGTCCATTTTTGAGTAATTGGCTATTATTTGGACCAACAATGGTTTTTCTTCTCATTTTTGGTAAACCTTGCGGATTACAAGGTAGCATGATGGCACCATGTTAAATAACTTTATTGGAGGTCAAATAAAGATTTGAAATTTTTATCATCACTCCTTGCCTATTTCAACCCCCAAAACCCTCTGAAACCACCTTCCAAAAAATATGGATAATATGGATAATATAACCAATTTTATGATAAATTAGTATTATTGAGATTCAAAATCGAACCGGTCACTTTTTTTTTTTTTGGTGGGTGGTTTTAGGGACTTTTGTGGAGTTGAAATACGCAAGGAGTGATGACAATAATTTTCAATATTCATTAGACTTTCAATAAAGTTATTTAACATGGTGTCTTCATGTTACCTTGTAATCCGCAAGGTTTAACCACAAAATGAGGAAAAAAAACGTTTTTGGTCCAAATAATGGCCAATTATTCGGAAATGGACCGATAACATTCGATGTTAACAATTGCCACAATGAACAGATTTGGGAGGGTCCACTTGCAGTCCATTTTCGATCCAATTTTTACTGGTCAGCCTGATAAACGGACACGATAGGAAATGATGGCACATTGTGGGAGTGTATAAGAATGGCATGCTTTTCAAGTAACCGCAACTTGAAAAGGGTTGACCTCCAGTCAAAAAATAAACAATTTGCTGAGTCTGTAGCTCGAGATCTAGCAGGCGGCGAAAATTCTGTGAGATGAATTGGTCATTGAACCGTCCTCTAACGATAAGCCATAGTGTCATCGGGTAAATGTTCAGACTATCAATATCGCTCTGGGTCCTAGGCTATCAATCAACTGGTGAAAATTAATTTGTGTAATACTTACCGTCACATGTCAGTTCCATGATAAATATTTTATTTACTTCCCATAACTATAGAGACTAAAATTGCAACCCAAAAAAAAATTGGCCCTAGCAGTGCAAAGTTCCAATAATTTTATCCTCCTTTCGAATAGACACAACTATCTAATTTATAAAAATAATATTAAATACATGTAACATATAGCGAAACCGTCCAAAGGAGGCATTGGTTTGATTAAACTTTGGTTTTCACACCATCTCTGAAAACATGATATCTTGTAATTTGCAAATTGTTGAAACAGCAAGTTAGCCATGGTAAATATATTGGATATAAGTAAAAAGGGGCAGTTCAGTTCCCCAAGATGTTATTGCATCTCTATATGTTCACTATTAAATGACTGAATGAGCATAAATTGCTTTCAAAATGTGACAATAATCCCATAACAAGGTGGTGCAGTAATCTTGTTCTGGGTTTTCACAGTGACAATTGATAAGCGGCAATATGCTCATTATCACTTTTTTTTATCATTCCAATGAAGTATGGTTCCACTAGACTATGAATTATCATATATCGCACCCCGCAATCACAAAATCCTTTCTTAATGTATTAAACAGTTATTTCAAGAATTATTATGTACTGAAATTTCAATTTCATGTCGCCTTCCCTCGTAAAGTCTTCTGACATTTCTAACGTCGTTCAGGAAGAAAAAATTCAGACGGTATTGTGTCATAAAATCATCTAATTCTACTCACGTATTTTCAATATGGTAGATATTGGAATTTTCTAGAACCTCTTGTACAAATAACATTTTAAAATACGAATGGCTCTGATACATCAAGATTGTCTTTCTCAGCCCCCTTTACTATAATCTATAAAATAGTAGTGGATAGAATTAGTATATCATTTGTCATCGGGAAAATCAATGAACCCCATTGACAGAATAACGTACGGCTATATTTCTGTATATCGTTATTTTCCTAAGAAGTATTTATCATAAACTGCAAGTTTCTTTAAAAGGAGATAAGCATGTACAAAAAGTGATTTAAACTTGCATTTTGAGAAGATCTGTCAAAGTAGTAGACCTTTGGGAGTAAACAAAACGTTTTCAAGTCAGTGGTCTACACAAAGTAAGTTACTGCCCTCGTAGTTCGCGGACGACTTACAGAAAGGATCAGGGAAGCTATGAAATATTCATGATGAGTCTCGGTTGGTTGTACGCGGACGGGTTTATTTGAGCCTACTTCCAGCAACTTTGTCTCCGTGAATTCTTAAACTATCGTTTCATAATAAAACTTCATATTTCTTTTATGTGTTGTTATGTTGAATATCTGTTTTTTATACGTTCTGGGTATATCACGATAACTACAATTTACAGAATGCATCGATTTTGATTTTGTTATCAAAACTAACATCTCCATAAGTACGAATTATTTCCAATAACAGGAATTCATAAAATCGCTTTATGACGGAAGAAATTCATTACCTATAGAAGGGTAGTGCTGAAGCGGACTGAAATTGTCAGAAATTGCGATTAAAGCTAAAGCTCACATATGTACCATGTCTCATGGTCAATACCACGTAGATAAATATATTAATGACAGTAAGGATAAATTTCCGGGTTTCCAATGTGGAATTGGGATGGATAATATATGAAACTTCAGCGAAGAATAATAACAATAACTTTAAGTTGGAGAATTGTTCCTTAAGTATTGGGTAATATCGTGAATTAAACCAAAGATCATGGCACACTGGATACAAAACCACTAGAGAAAGCCAACGTTTTTGCTGGGATGTTTGCAGCAAATTCCGCTTTGGGTTCACAAGGATAATCCACCTGATACCGCTGTAATCGGTTCATGAAAAGGAAAGGAGACTCTCCACAATGATTATTGACCCATCTGTGATAATTTCACATGATGGTTGACGGGGTTTCCTGCTGGCTATGAACGCACACCATGGGGATCTGTCTTGGCACGCACGTTGTTTCGGCTCCATAGCAATGATCTGTTGGAAGTGAAATCAGAGGTGCGAGGGGGAGACAAGTCGGTGCATTAGTGAAGATCTGGCAAGCATTTCGAAATGGGGATCTCATAATTTAGTAGAGTTTGATGCAATCGAAACTCAAACTTGCATCTCCTCCAGAAAGGCTTTTCTGTTCCCCTAGCGATGCAGGTGGGCAGACTGGTCACCTCTCCATTGTCAAGTTCGATACTTGCAGAAAACCTTACTATTGAACTTCTTTCTTCTATTAAACTGCGAAGTTGTGCAACTCTTTGCATAGTGAAGTAGTTTCCTGAGATCTATAGCCACCAAGATTTAGAAAAAATTCCAATGCCTATCTTCTTTCCCATCCTCAAATCCTTCTTCACAAGAACATTATAAGTTTTCCTCTTGGGACGGGAAAATATGAGAAATTTCTTTGAACTCCTAATATAGTAACATATTTATTAATTCCAAGCCGTAGTGGTGTACCACCACCTGAACAAAGTTTACATGAAGGCGCGGTTCTTTGCAACATTGCATTTACGAGCGAGCATTCAATATGAATGTTTTTATCGAGCATGTTCTTCCATATATTCAAGAGTAAATTCATCAGTTTGGAAAATAATATGACTGATTTAATATCTTTGAAACTATACGAGGCCGTTGATTGAATAATTTCAATCAACGATGAGGTGAAGGTAAACTGAAGGCAGTCTGCGGATATAATAGCCAAAATGCCAGACTCGAGAGAAAATTTGAACACCAGTCAGGTAAAATAACAAATCTACGATAAAATATTCCTAAGCACAATAAAAGTGATAGAAAAATTATACAAACTGTGACATATATAACCTTGTTTTATTATGACACTTACTGTAATACGAACTATAACATTAAAATGTTTACGTTAAGAATGATGTGACATCATACTCTGCTTACTTTGGCAACCAATTCATTTCAACAATTTCCCAAAGTAAGTGCCGCACTAGGTGCGTCAAACTAGGTACATGTCACTCTTACAGTTGGCAACACATTTAGTCTAGTCGCACGGTCGACCAAATCCCTTGAGAATCCGGAAAACTTTGATATGGCTGGAATATGATCAAAACCTTTTTAAACAGATTAATGAATAAAAGCACTTTCATTTTATCGGAAAATGCTATTACTGGAAATTTTCCGGGTTTTTTCATTCATTTAAATTAATTTTGATCTCCCGTATTTTTTTATTACAGACTTTGAATACGCGTCGAATGAGCTAAGATAGAAGTCATTTGGAGTTTATGGGCCCGAGATCAGGTTCATTTTGTATTTTTTAGATTTTGACAAATATCACCTGAAATAACAATCAGATGACATTTTGCTATATATGCCGAATTTTGGCGGGACTTTGGAAATTTTTCACCTCGGAAAATTGGAGACATTTTGAGGTTATAATATTCGAAAAGAAACCAAATTCGAGATACTGTTAGAGCTTTTCAATACACGTATTTTGAGCTATTGTATTTCCTTCAGTAGGAGTCTAGATCTCATGATACTTTTTTTTTCTTAGACTCGCTCCAGATTTTTTCAATGACGGCTAGGAGGTCACACTTTTGAATAAAGATAGTGAGAGTAATTTACTTTCCATGAAATTTTGTCCCGCCAAAATTTGGCATTATAAGCAAAATGTCATTTGATGATTATTTTAGGTAATATTTATCAAAATCTACAAAACGCATTTTGTTTTGAATCAAAATATGCATTTTTCAGCGTGAAATCGCAATTTTATGGTTTTTCTCGAAATTCAAATTTGTGAAAAGTAGAATAAAAATGCCAACTTTCCAAGCAAACAAAATATTTTTACAATCTCTTTTCTTTTTGAAAAAAATATTTTGTAAACCGTAAAAAAATCATGAAATGGGTCTTATCTCGGACCCTCAATCTTATAATGACTCCTACCTTGCTTATTCGACGTGTATCCAAATTATCTATGACCTCTTTTATTTTCTGATTGGAGACTCTATTTCAAAATTAATTTAAGTAAATGAAAAAACCAGGAACATTCCCAGTTTCTCCGCAAGAAAATGCGAATAACTTCTCTAGCGGCACTCCAGGAATTTTTGAACTATTTTTCACGTTTTCAGAGCACCCAAAAACATAAGATAACATACAACTTACCCATTTCAAAATCTCAAATTAACTTTTGTGACCTTGCGACTGGACTGATTACAGAGTTGCCGATATAATTGTACATTTCTTGATTCGACTAGCCAGTTGATATGTTTCTTCTGAATCTGAATGTCAATAGAATCAACTTTCGAAAGTACGGAAAGAATTATTCACAGGACTGCAATTCTACGTTCTACCTACTTTTACGTTGTGTACTGTGTAAATTGCGGAAGGTGTATCTACATTTTTTACATCAGTATATTAAACTTAGAAATGAATGTATAAATACTTATATTTATTTATCTCGACGGGACATGGATCTTCGATGATGTTACTGTCGCTCAGTCCTGCCAAGATTATAGCACTAACACAGTGAAAACGATGGATGATGGTGAAGCAATATGTATCGTATTTCATGCTGGTTGTACAGTAGGTTTTATTCCTAATACATAACTATTATTTTCTTCAATTACAAAGGATGTGTATCATCATGGTGAAATGCATCAAAACAACGTCCCAGATTGGTTTCAACTGTTAGTGAATTTGGAAGAATCACCACAATCGTTGTGATGGATATTGATTAAACTACCAACAAGTCAAAAATCAAGAGATGTGATTTACAATAAAGGTTAAGTAGAAATAATTTACCTACATTATGATAACACCTTCAAATCACTGTTATTGATCTTGGTAAAAATGAGTAGGCCACAACCATTATACGTAGCAGATAATTATGTTACCTGGAAAATATAGCCAATGAGATGGTAAGAATATATCCGCGAACATCCGGAAAATAACTGGACAATCCTGATTTCTGGTCAAAATTAGAGAGGAGAATTTTTTTTATCAAACAAACAGAAGACCTGACAGAGTAGAAGTATTCCACCACCATGTCCAGTGTCTATTTAACAAGGTCAACCTACTTGAGATCCTTTTTCACAGTATTAAGCCACAATTATTGTGTTTAATTGAACATTGGCAAAAACAAGATAGTCTTGAGTATATATGGGTGTCTCAAAATCAACGCAAGATTTAAATTAGATAGAAAACACAGTTTATAGTCTTAAGATTGTTATTTTTCTATTGGATCATGAAGTACCTACATAGAGTAGAGTTATTTATGGAATAACACATCGAACAAATGGCTTTCAAGACTATGCTGGCACATACGCACTCTTTTGTCGACATTTCCCATGACCACTCTGCATAAACGTGGTTGTGAGGTTGTTGAC
The DNA here is from genome assembly GCA_958510875.1 of Endomychus coccineus. NCBI lineage: Eukaryota > Metazoa > Arthropoda > Insecta > Coleoptera > Endomychidae > Endomychus > Endomychus coccineus. The sequence goes on from OY294067.1 coordinate 208,304,106, forward strand.
ATAGACCTTGGACTTCAAATAACCCTATAAAAAGAAATGTCATGGTATTAAATCACATGATCTAGAGGGTCAATTCTGATAACCGAAACGAGAGAATACACGATCAGGAAATGTCTCATGCAGTAATTGAATTGTTTCACGGGCTATATGGCATGTGGCACCGTCTTGTTGAAACCACATATTGGCCACATCAATATCATCCAATTTCGGGAGCAAGAACTGTGTTATCATGTCACGATATCGAGCACCAGTAACAGTCACTGCTTGACCAGCCTCATTTTCAAAAAAGTATGTTCCAATGATGCCTACAGCCTGAAATCCCCACCAAACAGTGACACGTTGTAGCATTTGATTTTCGACAATCACATTTGGGTTCTCCGAACCCCAAACACGGCAATTTTGGCGATTAACAAGGCCATGAAGGTGAAAATGTGCTTCATCATTGAGGCTGATTTTGCTCGAAAAATCAGCATCCAATTGTTGATGTTCAATAATCCATTCAACGAACTCTCTTCGCTGTGCATGGTCATTAGGCTTCAGTTGTTGAATTTTGTAAGCATGAAGACACAGATGTGTGTTTAGCGTCTCCAACTGATTCAGTCTCCCTGAACTTTTCAATTAATCTCTTCATGATTGAGGAAGTTAAAATACTATTCCGAGCATATTTTGTATGGAATTCTCGAACTGTGGCCTCCAAACTTTCATTATTTTTGAGATATTGTTCAATAATGAGAACATGTTGTTGTATCGTGTAACGTGCCATTTTTACTAACCCTAAACTCTCAGCTGTGAGACTGATTTTTTTCAGGGTTGCCATCAACAATTTACTGCACAAATGGCGGCAAATTCAAATCTTGCGTTAATTTTGGAACACATACAGGGCTAAAGAAGTAATGCGTATTTCCAACGTACCACGTACATAGAAGGTTGTATGGTAATATTATCTAGTACCAAATACGTTTTATGAAAATTTCAAGGGGGTAAAATTTGTGAAATCTTCATCAGTTGAAACAAGTTTTGAGGCAGTAGCCATCGATATTGTATACCGTCATGATGAAATTCCAGGATTAATCCTTGTTTCACTATCGTATTACTACCCAGTGAGAACTATGTTTCACAGGGTGCTATGTAAAATAATCAGCGAGAACTATTAGAGGATGCTCTGTAATGACTTCAACTAACGGAACTGTAACTTCAATAAATTATTATGTTATTATTGAGATTATCTTTGTTCATTTATTTTTATTTTTTGCATGATAATCTATGGACCATGAATTGCTATTCGTGACTACTTAGCGATATAATAATTGCCTCCAGTTTCCCAATATTCAAAATTTACCCCATTCTCATCCCTTCCGAGGTCATTCTATCAAGAAATTCATTCAATGGATGATGAATCGGGGAAATTTGATTATTTTCAGAGAATTTTTTCACATTTTTCACATTATTAGCGTTCTCTACGTATTAGACGTTGACAGTCGCGTATTTCGATCCCAAATAGCAACAAACCAGAAAAATCTGCGAGAAACTGGTGAAAACCTGGGAAGGAAATCTTTCCACGTCATTGAAATTGTCGTGTGATAAGTCACCGATTATGAATTTGATATTTAAAATGTTTAAATATATCATTTTCCGGAAAATTTTATTATGAATTCTCTTTCTGTTTTTGATGCCAAAATTACAAGTGATTCCAGAAGAACATGTTCCGAAAATTACGGGGAAATCAAAGGAAATCCCAAGGAAAAACATTATAACTTCATTGAAATTACCGTGCGATACGTCATCGTGGGGATTTTTTTGGTCGCTGATTACGAATTTGACATAGAAAATGTTAAAAAATATTATTTTCCGGCAAAAATGGAAAATTTCATCATGAATTCCCTTCCCTTTGAATTTGTTTTCGATATCCATTTTGAATTACAAAAATCAAAAGCAATGCCATAAAGATAATTGTTTGGAAATTTTGGAAAAATCAAAGAAAATTACAAGGAAAAATACAGAAACTATTTTTTTTGGGCATTACTTTCAATTTTTGTAATTTAAAATGGACAAAAACGTAAATCAATACGATACTCGAAAAGTCACATTCAATAGGAAGGAGAAGTCAACAAAATTTTCCGCGTTTTCCCGGAAAACTATATTTTTGAACATTTTAAATATCAAATTCGTAATCGGCGACCAAAAAACAAAATCCTCATAGTGATCTATCACACGATAATTTAAATGACGTGGAACGATTTTCTTTCCCGGTTTTCCACTGTTTGCCAAAACATTTTCTGTTTTGTTGCTATTTGGGATCGAAATACGCGACTGTCAACCTCTGTTACGTAGAAAACGCTGATCACGTTTTGAATTAGAAAATTCAGGTCAAAATGACCAAGTTGCCCCAATTTTCCTTCCACTGGATGAATTTTCCAGGAAAATGATCTCGAATTCGTGAGCAGCGACTCAAAAACCATGTAGAAACAATTTTGGAGGCTTAATTTTCATTTTTTGATAAATTAAAAATTGTCTTAAGAAGAGGACTTGAGATTGAGATTAATTTTGAGTACAGGGATGATTTGATGGCGATTGGTATATCACTCAGTAGTCACGAATCACCTTCATGGTTCATAGAACATCATGCAAGAAAAAATTTCGATACCACAGTCTACAAAATTCTTAGATACTCGGTCCATTTCTCCATCTTATTGACTGGACTAATTATCCTTCAAATTATCCTAGTTAATCAATTACTTCCAGTCTTACACATTGCTCGACTTCATCATTCGGAATTGTCCTTGTACTAAACCTATGAATATCGAGTTCTGATGATGTTGTTCTATGCCATCATCCGTCCGAAAGGATATGCATCAGCATGAAATCTTCATTATATAATCTACGTGAGCTCACTCGAATGAATGAATCGGCATCTCCTGGAAAATGCTGCCTAATATTTTTTTCGGATGCTATATTCGTCGTCGTTGCAGGTGGATTTCTTTCAGTAATTTAGGATACTATCGACTGAAGGTATGTCCCATATTGCAATAGTAATTATACAGGCGAACGGTTCTACTCGTAAAAAGAGGTATTAAGCTTCATAACGTTATGGATAATTATGAAACGTTGAGCTATATGAATGGTGATAAGAATTTTTTCAACTTTTTAAAGTGTTGTAGTTTGTTTGTTGAGTGGGTTCATGAATCTACTTTGGATGAGCCTGAATTTCTCTCAAGTGAATTGAAAGTTTCTGGAACAACATGAAGCTAACGGAAAATGCAATCTTCCACCATTAATCGCTCGCGGACGATAATGAATATGATACAGGTATACTATAATATTTGGTTACTATTATTCATTTTTCTCACTATAGATAGTACCTATGAGTGAAGTATTGTAATCGGTCTCATACATTTTCTCCGAACTTTCGCGGAAATATCCATTTTGAGCTTTTCTGAATCGATCTAGACTAGTATCTTGAAATGATGTATACGTGTGCGTGCGTATCTGCACCCACTGTAGAAACGATTGCGTCATCCCTTTATATAGTACGGATTTGAAATTTTGCAAATCGCTTTATAATGATGTAAATAGAAACTGTATTGTTTTTGATGACGATAGGTATTTTGGCATCCATCATCAAGTTTTCTGATGGAATTATGATATTTTATTGACAAATACTGAAAACAATGTTTTTCTGTTCCAAAATTCTCATTTTTAGATTGGTGACTGTTTACTGTGTGGCGTTGAACTATTACTCATACAGTACTGCTAAGCTCTATGATATCCAGTTATATAGTATCAATAATGTTCATATGACAGCAGGTGTAGTATGAAACAAGGTTATACAATAGTGTTGATGATTTCAGAAGTCAACTTGACAGCAAGTGTCAGTATAAAACATAGAGTTGGTAAATAACTTATATAGAACATTTCATCATGATGAATTTGGAAATGTGACTGGGTAACCACTGTAACAGACAAGTAGAATGTCAAAAAGCCACATTACAATCTTCTTATGGAATAGAATAGTGTCATCACTCTCCCTAGGTAATAAAAATATATGTTGCAAGCAGTTTTTTTCCTCAGAATAATTTATTTCCATCATTTGTTTTTGGACAGTTAAATACTAGTGAACAAGTTAAGTTGAGGATGTAGACATGTTCAAAGAAACAAGTTTATCCATTTATTGGAATGATTATGTTCGGTCAGTTCCCTCAAGACGCATGAGAAAATGAGTTTCTCAAATTCTACGCTATAATCTCTTCAACTGCAATTCACACAAGCTGCTACCCGAAACATTTGTTTCTTGGAAATGCTTGTTGCCGGGCATCTAAGCTTTATTTTCTTGAAATCATATGAACACTTGACTCGTTACAGTAACCACCACACTAATGTTATTTGTTAACTTCTTAAAAATGACCAGATAGTTTCTTCTCTCCATTATGATTAAATAACCTCATTCTAGGGGTGGAAAACAATCGTTCCGGTTTTATAAATTAAACTGTTATCGGATTCCTTCAGTTGACAATTTACTCATTGATACGCATTACCATAATCTTAAGAAACTAGAAAGCTTCAGGAAACATTTGAGTCATAAGACAAAGGAAACTAAATTTTGTCTTTCTATTGTAAATTAATGTTTCTGTGAACACCGTATAATAGCTGCGATACTAAGTTTTCGATAGAATCCAAATTTTTGTTCCAATGATAATATCATCTCGACAATAATTGTTCATCTAAGATTGGAATAAAAAATACTGATAAATCAAATACCTTCAATTATTGCTGTGAATATGATAATTGAAGCTGCTATTTAAATGAGTCCTAATAATTGCAAAGATATTATGAGAAAGAAAATACATGACACGTAATGATTTTTTCTGCTACAACATCGAAATATGTCCTAACGATGTTAATTGAATCATAAACAAATATTATTCTGCACAGAATATTGTATCGCATAACGGGCACGTTATGATTCATATTGCATTTGTTGCATAGCAGCCGATGCATTTTGAACGTGCGACGGCTTTGAGAATATAACACTAGTGACTGGATTAATTCTGTCAACATTTTATAATTCATTTGACTATAAGGCGTGAGTAAATTTACTGGAGCTCGGTTTTAAGAGTTAACTTGTTTTGATAAACTTCATGAAATCAGTTTTATCAACGTTGTTTCTCCCAAATTACATTTAACTCATCTCGAAGGAGAATCCTCAGGGATACGCCATGCCTTTCGCCCCAAACCAATATTCACTGAAAAACATTCAGCTCTACCAAAAACTAACGCGTGGAAATATCTTGGATATCTGCCACAACCTCCATTGGATTGTACCAAAAGGATCGCTTAACTTATTAGTATATGAATCAAATATAATTAATAAACTAGAAACGTATTGCCGCTCAGATGAAAATGGTGCGTGGCAAAGTTACTCTTTGCGGGTCATTTTATTCGGTTATTGATTTTTATATAATTGTTCCACAATCTATAAGATCCTCTTTGCTTTGTGTAAAGATGATGACATAAATCATTCATTTCATTATCTTCACACAAATAAAAAATAATGATTTTCATATTTATAATGTTTTTGAGAAAATATTCAAAAACAAATTCTTAAAAAATCTAATTAGATGTTTTAGTCAGCATACTATTGAACAACTATCATATGTCTTAGTGCAAATACAGAATAATGCTTAAAACCGGAAGTAAAATTATCGAAGAAGAAATTTAGTCAAGAAGTAATAAATAATAGGTACGTAAGAATTGTACATTTTTGTTGCAACTTTCCTTAAGCTTGCCAATCAGTGTAGGCTGTGCGTCGGTCAAAAAAGCTGGCTACGAAATCCCATGACTAAAGAACGTTCTGTATGAGTTGCTTTCATCCATCTTCATCTAGAACCTGAAATATATCAGATCTATTTGCTGCTTCGTGATAAAGTTGTTTCTATATCGAGACCGACAAAGTCAGAAAGGTAAAGTAAGCAGTATTGAAGTGATCCTTAGTATTAGATAATTATTTGATAGGTGTATGCTACATTTTATTGTACGGCTGAGATCAATAATCGGATGACTGAAAACTTTCTAATAATGATTTGATTTCCAAATTATTTCTGCCCCTAAAGACTCCTGGATTCGCCCTCGAATGCAAGTGCACTTCAAGTCTGAATGAATGCTATTTCCGAATAAATAGGCAATTGCTCTATGGATGATGTTTTATGAACTGATTATTCTTTCCAAATTAATTTATCTTTATCGGAATATGTCTGTGCAGATTCTTCCCAAAACATGTTTCTACTTCGTTCCAATTTGGGCTCTTAAGACCAGCCTATTGTTCTCTGTTTCTACGAAGTGTTACGCACGAAGGTAATAAATTCACATTACAACGTTGCGATATGTTGCATTAATTTCAAAGATCCAATTTGTAAGTTCTATCTTACATGTTAAAACAAATACGTATAAATTCTCTTCAACGAGATGGTTAGAATTAGTAAGGTAATTCACTGTCTGATCGCTTTAGTCCCGTTCCTATTACCATTCAGATTTCCGATTAAATAGCAGCAGCAAAACCGATGACGATTACTGATGTGATCAGAGAAACTGTACGGTTCGTTGCGCGTTAAGAATTCTTCATACTGTCGTCTTAGGATAGTCATTGATTAATTAATCAATGATATAGAGTAAAATGAAACATACTCACTCGCAAGTAACAAAAATTATTGAACTATCAATTGCAATTTCGAACGATTAATTCGCGAAACATACAGTCACTGTTCCTTTTGGAAATAAACTGTGAAGCAATCAAAAATTTAATAAATTAAGTCGTATTCAATAAATAAAATTCTGAATCCAGATTTTAGGCCTTCACTACGAATCTATTCTAATTATTTAATCGTAAAATATGAATGGAAGGAAAATGCTGTAAACATAGCCCAGACTGTTAATTCGATGTTGCTCCTAAAATCTTCAAGTGGTCTCGTGAAGCAAGAAGATAGATCAATCAACTTTTCTTCACTGAATTACCTAACTACAGGTTTCTAATGTTATTGCATTCAAAAATTAACTCATACATTACCTACTTTCGAGAATTGTCACTTTGAGATAATATCACAAACAAAATTGTGACCGAAAAAGGAATGTTTCAAGGCTATATTGTTTGGAATGATGTTCATATTTCATTTAAATTTTCGAATGATAGATCGGGGAACCATTATAATATGTATTTGGTGAAACAAATTTTGAAAAGAAAGAAGAAATCGATCCGTTCCTTCCAACTTGTAAGACTAGTATCATACCATTATTCCTGATCTAAAAATTATTCAAAATTGCTCTTGTTCTTCCTCATTTCTATTTTTCACTTATATTTCCCCCAATGAATAACCTACCCGCGGTGAATTTTATTGCATCCAAAAATAAACTGACGAATAAAATTCTAACATAGAATTTCAGCTTGAAGGTAATATCACATGCAAAATTGAACAGAAAAAGATATACATAAAAAAATAGTTGCTTGCCAGTCTGTCATACATGTTCCAAAATTATTCAAATTTGCAAATTCATTTCGGCCTAGTTTTGTTCATGCATTGCTATCAAATTTCTGGTCTGGGTGCAATTTCCTGTTATTTAAATGTTATTACCTGACTCTGGCCCCAATTTTGGATTGCCTGTTCATACACAATACAATTTCAAGGTTCAGTTTACATAACACCTTGAGAAAATCAAAGTCTATGATATAAGACTGTAAAATTATGCGGAAATATCCTTTTTTGAGCTTTTCTGATCTTATCAATCCTGATTTTGAGATGATGTCTGGGGGTGTCTGTATATGCTTGCGTATGTGCTTGCATATGTGCGTGCATGAACCACTTCGAAGACGATTGCTCCTTCCCTATATTAATTGTACGAATTTGAAATTTTGCACATCGCTTTAAAGCGGTGACAATAGGAACTGTATCGTTGGGGCAAGGTAGCAGTATATCTTCAAAATTTTGTTTCAAAAAAATTACCGGAGCTTCTTTCTATGAATTGTTAGCCATTCTTGTGTCGAGCTCAAAACCAAAAAGTTGTAAACCCACCCACATTGACATTTTTGGGAATATCTAAATGTTTTTGGATTTGATTTTCAGCGAGAACGGCGGCGGGTTCTCGAGAATAATTTTGTGAACAAAAATTATACAGCACAGTATTCTCTACAATTCATCTGATACAGTCGTTGCTCTATAAACTAGTAGTGCAAAAGGCAGATGCCGCCAAAGTTGCCAAAAAGTACTTTTTCCTCTTATTTCAAGCAAAAAAAATGTTTACACCAGAGTTGAAATATAAAAATTATAGAACCGAAAAATACCTACTCAATGAATACGCACTTTTCTTTCCACGATGCACTGTTACGTAGATATAGGGCTTTCAGTTTCGAATATGTACTACTTTGGAAATATCCACTGTATGCAGTGTAACGAGAATTCACAAACATCAGAATGGAGAAATTATTATCTATTTTCAAATCGACTTATGGAATGCCAGTGTAATCGCGTTATATAATGTTTTTCAAATAACCAATTTGAATTAAACATCAATTACACCACCGTACAATGCCACAAAAGAGGCTTTCCTGCAGCTTCGAAACTTTCTTGAAAATTTCTGCAGTATTTCGAAAAATCTCATCCTTTGCGAGTAGTGCTACAAGTTTCGATTTCCCCTAGAAATGAGCAATCGAGGTGGTGTCGCATATGCTAAAACCTGCCACGATGCATTCGGTGGGTATTTCCAAAATAGTACATATCAGATAATGAAAGCGCCGTAACAGTGCATCATATTAAGGGAATGATTATATGTTTTGTAGATTTTTTCGGCTCTACAACATGTATATATTTCACATATAGGGCATTAATTTGATTTTTGCACTTCCCGTGGTAACGCAGCGACTGCATGCCAAAGTGTTTTCTTATTCATAAACTGCACGTTCATAACGTTATACAGGTGGTCTCAGATTTCTATCGGAAAAATCTAATAGACGATAGAAAATTTGATTTTGAGAAAAAAAATCCTAATAACATATATGCACATACGCTGAGTTTTTGAGATACAGGGTGTTGAAATTGATGAAAAAATTTCGTTTTTTGCGAATATCTCCGGAACCGTTTATCGTGCAGAAAACAGCTTTCGCAAGCATTGTCTACCCATAGCAAGCTATGTTCTGTGTGATAAAAATTTCTCTTTTTAGTCATAATTGGTGAAGATTTTGAAGGGGTAGTTGGTGTTTTTCTCCCCAACTTCTACGCCACTGGGAAAAGTACGGTTTTGAAGGGGTCGTTGCCCGAGCAACAATTGCTGACTGTTACTGAAACATGTTTGGATACTCAATAAAAAACCAGAAAGGAAGAATCATGAATAATACAGCCTTCGTACAGATTAGCACGGGTCTTACTTCGTTCGTCGACCAGGAACCGTGTGATGTATGATCTAACCGCACGTTGAAGATCCCTACCTGAAAATTGATATAGTCTGATGTCATGGTAGCAATGGTATTCGCTAATTGCTGGCTTGAGCTTGAACGGCTAGGAGGTGAATGCTTACGTTTGCTCTCGGCATGGACCTATAACAACAAACTATCTATATCCATCGAAAACTGGAAATACACTCTTTAAGTTTTAAGGTAGGAATATCCGTAGGGCAAAAGAATTTGAGTACGTCGGCATCATTATAGACTAGAAAATTTACGTTGGAGGTAATATTGCTTATACCTGTGCAAAAGTCGAATCCATATTCTAGGTTCTGAGACGGCACATCAAACGCACATATGGAAACATCTTGATACTTTGAGAATCATTTGTCACCGTGCCATTGCACCCTTCTTGCGAGCTATGAATATTGGTGTGAGACCATAGTCACTCTTACATACTGGCAAGTTCTCTAGAAAAACTAGGTTGGAATGTCTTCCAATAGCGCGAAAATAGAGCGGTTTTCACAATCTTTTCAGGATGGTCAGTGTGTGGAGTATCTCGTCTTCGGTCACGCTTTCAATGGGATATCATTCTGTCATAATCGTAATTCAATAGGGACGCTGGGTTCCTCAACCCCTCACACCCGAAGTGGTGTAATCCATGTGAATCTCCATATTCTCAGGAAACACATTGATGATCTTCATGAATAGTATAAGGTACGCGTAATTCGATTTCAATCCGATACTTCCCGGAAAGTGTATGCTCTCCGACCAGTTTTGAGATACTGGTTGAGAAATCTTCCACAACGGCCTGCCATCGCTAGGATACGCGTTGATCGGGATAATGCTATACTTATACACCTGCTAATGACGCGGTAAATTCAAAAATATGTACGTATAGGCAATTTCAGCTCCCATCTTTACGAGAAGTCCACTCTTTAAGTTTTGAAATGCTTGTGTTTCACACGACCATCTTCGAGAGTTCTCGCTGATGGATGATTGCAATCTGCTACGGCACCCCTACATGGTTCGTAGAACTCTGCATATTCACTTCCTGACAAAGTTTTAACGTTGACCTGCATCATACCCAATGTTCTTTGCTCGGTGTTCCAACCTGGCTCCAGAGTCATTGATAGCGCAATGAAGCGGTTCCAGATATAGAACTAACTTAAGACCGTTTTCGTGTTGCGAGAAAGAGGGTTTCAATGAAACTGCGATAAGACCCATCCGTACATTCGAATGACTGGATTGCAGTTGTGACGTACCTTGCTACTTTTGGCGATAATTACTTTCTATGGCTTCAATACTTCTTCAAGACTACCAGATCTGAATTCGATTGACTTTTATGTTGATTTCTCGGGCGCCATATTTTGTAGAGGTTTACTCCTCGCTAAGGGCATCTGCTAGGGCCCTTACCACAAAGCGTATCACTGTGCTATCTACAGACAGCCTAGTCCCAGGGTAGTCTCAGTGGAGTAAGTAACCATGGTCAATGAGGCAGACTGAATAGTATCAGAATTACAGGCTTCAATTGCAATTAATACTCGGTCAGTTCTTGACTACTTAAATGCTGTTGCAGAAAGTCGTTTTAGATAAACACGGAACTTCCCAATAATTTATGTATAGCTTGAACATACATTGACATTCCACTCTCTCTGTATAATAATAATTTATCCTAACCCGTGGGAAGCACAAGGAAGCTCGAAAACAAAAATTTTTGAGCAAGCGGTCCAAGCTGGCTATTTTCTTATATTAGCCTTAAAAACAAATGGTCATGTGACTATTATTAAAACGGCTATTCATGCACTAATTATTAGCAAAATTAATCACGGAGCATGAGATACTGAGGCAGAGCAAGTGAAAGCAGGTTTTGAATTGTAATGGAACCTCCGCAATACCCTCACTACACCTGCGTAATATCAGTAATTTTTTAGGGTACTTTTAATAATGGTGAAGGCTGAGATTCATTCATCCTGCTTTGGTTTCAGGTTGGTACGCGTAATTCTTCGAGAACGGTCTCACGGCTAATCGTACGATAGTGCCAGGCACTTATATTCTACCCACACATAAATTTGGCAATTATAATTCTTACTTCCGGGTAGTCACAGCTTGTTAGAAATAAAATCACCCCGTCAGTAACACCACTGTATTTCCGGGTAGACACAGTGTGTACAGTGGAAATTACGACTCTCAAACATTCATCCTCCTTCTGAGCCTACTTCCGGGTAGTCACAGCGTGTAGACCCTGGTGGTGGACTATCTACGACGCACCCTTATTTCCGGGTAGACACAGTGTATATTGGTCTGTCGTGATTCCCTCTCACTCTAATTATTCACACCCTCTGACACAATACAATTAGTTAACAAATTCAATTCTTACGTTTATCGGAACACAATTAATTTCATCGGGACGTTATGGAAATCTGTACAGGATGAACTTATCAGGTACAATACAATAATTACAATAACTTATTACTAATTGAACAATATTTGATATTACAAGGGCGCACCGCGGGCAAAACAGTGGAACTCGATGTACTAACTCAAATAGCAAAATCACTATTCAGCTAATGCTCCAAAGGTAATTGGTGCAGCACTTACTTTTTGATCTCGGCTGTCTAGATTGTTACCTCGCACTTTAATTGTTTGCTAACAATTTGAATTATAATTAATTATAATTCTTGCGAGGCGTTCTTTTATATCAATCGAAGTACTGGTTGAGTCACCTACACCAGCTCCATACGAACCCTTTTTCGCTCATTTCGCACTCATGTCGGTTCACCAGTTCCTCGATTTTGTGCCGTTTTTATCGTTACATCTGTTCCGTTTTGTTGACACGAAATACGCACGTTTCAGAATGAAATCAAATATATGCGACTTATGAATGGAACCGTATGCAAATCTGACACTTAAACTATCTCCCTATATAACAATATAATTATTCGGAATTATCGCTTTGAAATACTAATATAAAAGAAATCTAAAGTTTGAGACTGATCTACGTGTTTCTCATTAAATTATTATTCAATATTTTAGAGCTTCATTACACAGTGAATCACTCAATAATGTACACATATATCTGCCTATCTTTCTTTTTTCGAAATCAGGAATTGGGACAGATTCAATACAATACCTCCCATCCTAACCTTACGTGTTACGTGCTCAAATTGATTCATAACAAAATGACTCGACCTGTTCAGTTCTGAAAAGACGGTGGGGTTTGACAAAACATCTAGCTTACAATTAATGGGAGGGCGCCAATTGAGTCTGAAAAATTCAGCCACAATGAATTTGTAAGATTAATCATAATATGGTTTTAAGGATGTGAAATAAAAATGAAGTATTATTTTTACAGAGGGTCCAATACCACCGAGTCTATGTACGGTAAATATAATAATATGTCTTTGTTGTTCGTCTAAAATAAATAGATATAGATATTCTACATTCTCCCTTTGTCATTTGATATAATCCAAGATATCTTCTCATACTTGAAAAAAATATAATTTTACGTTATAAGACCGAGTACAAAACGTATCGGCTCAAATTACAATCAATTATGTTCCTGAATAAAAGTGGAATTTGTAGTTATGATATGAGAGATCTTGATACTTGATATATTGAATCAATTCAATATATTGTGAAACAATTTTGACCGGACCCCTTAATTATTCACTTGATCTCACGATATTTTTGAATCCAGAACTACTCCATCACTGATTTTTTCCTATTGTGAGTTCCCCATGTTGCAATAACTGTCCAAAAATTAACATATTCCGCAAAATCTGTCAACCATCGGAGGTTGTTAATAACAAACGTGAAATGATAGCAACTCTTGTTCATTGAATATCTTGTACCATTAAAGGGAGGCTTTTATATGTAACCATTGAACTGTTTTTCCACCGTATCACAAATGACATTTAGTCTACATAAGCGACATTTCCAAGAATTAATGAGTTTTCCAGGTCCTATCCACATCGCTAACTATATTCTAACTATTTTAGCAATTCCGATCTGAATATCAGATACATTCCCAACATATAGCGATATAGCCAATCTTTGTTTAGCCGCAACACAACTGATTCGCATATTATGTGATGAGCCAGTAGCTGTTACACATAGTACCCGTCGGAGACTGCTATCTGTTTCCATTTGTACTAGCCGTTCCTTGAGCGATACTTGTCTTGGCAAGTCACACTCCTCTATACGTGACTGTGGACGCTCGGCGGTGTCTCCCGAACGTATTACGACCTTGGTGAAATAGGATCTATAAGGGCATAGATAGCTCTAGTTATCTATGTATAAAGGTGTTAGACACTAAAATTCGAACTATTTATCAACTCAACAACACTGCAAGATTCTGACACGAAGATGTGACAATCCTCAGAGAGTACTTTGGCAATGAAACTACAAATAATTTAATTCCTTTGATTTCAATCTTTTTTTTCTTTACTTTAACAATTGACTTTCTTTAAATTTGGAACTACGTTCTTCTCCTCTAGCTCCCTTCAACCTGTGTTTTTTGTGCAAAATACTGTTCAAGTTACACCTTAGTGCACTTGAGGTTGTCTTTGTTTGCGAGGATTTGAGAATGGTAGTCATATACAAATTTTGCGGACTTAGCAGAGCAAGCATATTTCATTGAATTCAACAGACTATTCTGGCTGAAAGGTACCGGACGTGAATATTAGGTTACAATATGCACAGTATTATCTAATGATTTTTTCATGCAGAGACGTACTAGAGCATGATATGCGATTTTCATTATAGCCAGTACTATATCAAATGAGCCCTTTTCGGGATAAATTTCTGGCTTATGTCAATTTATTGGATACAAAGAGTGCATTGGATGATGTGAATTGTATTTTTTTGCACTCTCTGCTCATTTACTACTATTTTTTTATTAAGATGTTATCTTTTCATCGATGATAATAATTTAAAAAAAAAGGAATGAAAGAAGCTGATCCACATTTCAGTGTTTGTTTCTGAATTACTATCATAAGCGTGATTCATGATATAGTGTTTTAATTAAGTCATCATATGAGAAGGAGAAAATTGTACACAAATTCCAAAGAGGGTTCGATAATTCATCTGTATTATAAGAACAACCGATGTGCTAACAGGACATCTGAACTTTTCATTGAACAACATCAAAGTAGTGTGTTCCGGATTAGGTTGCAGAATTTCGAAAAACTGGATGTAAAATTATTGAGACAGAGATCTCAGAACCGCCAGTGACGAAAGAGGCGATAGAAGTGGTAATTTTGAGCCATTTTGCACTTGACCCTACATTGAGTACACGAAAGTTGAGAAATGTATCTGGTGTATCATGAACCAGTGTGTAACGTATTTTGAATTATTGTGACTAACGAATTGAAACACAAATGTCCTTTGCAATTAGGCAAAATATTGACTGGGGTAGCACTTTTTCTGTATAACATCCGTTTCAGTGATTAGTGTCCTTTTTTTAATGTTCGATCGGTATTTGTCGAATTCTGATATGCCGCGTTTCGCGAAGTGCATACGCAACATGTACGAAATATATCTAAATATAACTGGGGAAATGTATTAGACACTTTTGGAAGAGATAACTGACGCCACGACAGATATCATACAAAATAACCTAAGTTATTTTTAGATGAGTTGATATTCCGACAAGATAGAGTTTCTTCACATAATGCTCCGGATAACTGAGCTGGGAGGAGGGCTACCACATTCACCGGATCTTTCCCCACTAGATTACTTTTTGAGGGTAACTTAAAAATCATTATTCATTCTACACCTCCAGCTTCACTTACTATATTACTTACGTCAACACGGCATCTACTAATGTCCCCGAATCATTTTTTGAAAACTAGAATTCAAGCTTTCCAATGATGTGCGAATATATTCCTATCCCCTATTCACATTTCCATGGGTATTCTCCCCAATGTCATAAGCAATTATCAATATTCAGAAATGTAAGTTGCATGTAGTTGATTTATGGCAGGGACCAAGAAATAACCAAAACTTAAAACTACCAGAATATAAAATCATAATTTCTGTATTTGAACTATATATGTTGAATTCCCACAATCTAGAATATAATTATCATGTAGATGGAATTTCAGCTACAACGAATTAATTTGGGCATACTTTTTATCGGAGGAATTATATTGAATTTAGGATATTGTGATAAACACTCTTTCAGAATTACGTATTCAAATTTACAGTAACTCGATTTTGACGATACTATATAACTAAATTTGGATTTCGAGATTTCGAAATTCAATTAGTTCGGAACATCTCGTAATCTTTTTACTTCTATCATTCAATATTAACTTGTCGCTCTCAATATTTTGCAATTCCGAACGTTTGCAATAAATGAGGATACTTCGAAATAAGTTTGGATATTCCTGTGCAATTTATACTAAGATCGATGTAATCAACTTATATTCCATATTCTGCACAAATTAAATTTATTTCATTTAACATAACATTCACAGACTAACCTGTGTGCATAAATAGATAGATATAGTGATTTAACCGAATCGTTTGATCTATCCGTTCGTCAATATACTCTCCCCATCAGTCTCTCAATTTTGAAGGATTTTAGATTTTAGTCAACCTCTGTGATATTGTCTGTAACTTGAACTTCGTTAAAGTTACAGACAATATGCTCCTTGAATAATACTCAGATAGAATCTAGTATTCAGAACCATACTTATCAAAATACAATACAATCCCATATTACAATTCCCCAATTTCAATATTTTTGTTGTCCGTTATAATGCACGACTGATAAAAAAATGTAATTTCAATATCGTCTTTCATAAAACCAAAAAAAAATTATTTCTCTGTATTCAAATCACTAATAACCTCAGTTTTACATGCGCCTGCGTACCTGAGTTGAATGAGTTCAACTCAGTGTGTTCATAACCAAAGGTTTCTTGATTTTTTATAAGGAATCTTACTTTTTTATTCATCTTGCGCTAAACAGCTATAAAACTATATTCCTACTAATAATTGTCGCATTTCCGTCGAATAGTACCTGGAAATGAGTTGTTGAAGGTCCGCTTGCTACCCTGCATACATTTGTCTTCTTCATTTATAACGTTTTGTTAATTTCTGCTAAGACAACATACTTAAAGCCGAACAGTTTGCTTAGCCAAATCTCGTCCAAGAAGCTCAATGAAGCTAACCATAACGGTAGCGCGCGTAATAATGAATATGTTCTTCAGTAAGCATTAATTTTGTTGATTAATGTGATGAAGATAGTATTACAGGGTTCTTTTTTATTCAAAATCATAACTTGAATCTTGTAAACGACCACCATCTATAAAAGAATTCAAATTAAGAATACTACTTTTTGAATTCGAAGCCTTTCGCTTTTCTAAAATAAATTATTCACTTGGGAATGATTCCCCATACTACCACAAGTGTCAATATTCCAATTGCGACAAATTGTTGAAAAAAAATCAGTTGAATTATGTACTACTCGTTGGCACATGTTGGTATTATTATTTAATAGATCAGGAAGAGTTTCAACCCAACCAAATACTATTGTTGAGTCTGTCCAAAACACCTTTTACTTTCTTTGTTGATCTGGATTACAATATGGCACCGCGCATTCCTAAACGTAAAATAGTTACAGTTAGTAATGATTTCTTACATTTAGTGTAACTTCATCATTTATTTATTGAATATACACATCCACTATAAGCAAGCTTAGAAGCGTAAAAAAATTGATATAATTCCATTGTAGATACATTAAGACACCAAACGTGTCTTTGTACTCATATTCGGTTAATTTGTCTGCTGGTATAATTCTTTCCAAGAAAGCTTTTGAAGCCATATTTGCTGTAATAGATCGTTTCGTTTTGTAATTCGTTTCCATCCGCATGCAGATTTTATATTATAATTCAGCTCATCAAAACTAAAAGACCAAATTGAATTGAATATTCTTGCACACCCTGTAGGTCCAAAATCCGAATCACTCTATTCAAATTCGAAGATTTTATTTTAAAATCCTCAATTATTCTTTGTTCGTTCTGTATCAACGGAAAACACGCATCATTCAGTCTTTATAATACTGTATTACAAGTATATACAGCTTCTTTAAATTTGTCTGCACCAGTGAGCTAATCAACTACATAAAAATCACTATTGATCATTTTTGATAAAATTGCTACTGAAACTTAAAGTCAGTTTTATTTCTCAAATAAAAAAAAATTTTCCAAAGTTGGCGAAGGAATATTTGTTGTAGACTCTTCAATAATTGGTTTCATATGAAACAATTCTTGATCTTATTCATTTATGAACAATCACGAATTATAGTATCCTTCACGAAGAATCGACTGAGGACTTCTATAGTTTTATGACGAAAATTCAGAATATATCTATGGTTTCGGCGTTTACGTAGTGCAAAATCATATCAACTTTAGGAAGTTGGAGAATTAAACTCAAATTTTCACACAAGAACTTGTTACATTTAATTTTAATAATGCTAAAAAATTGTTTTACCAAACAGGGCATTCTCAAAGCTAGACGTTATCAACAGAAGCTAAATATAAAAGTATGTCCTTAAATATTAGGAATTAATCTGAATGTGGTACAAATTGAGAAATGGGTAGACAATAATTTGAAGAGCTCGTTTACGAAATTGTTGACAAGAGGGTAAATACATTTATCGATTTAGTGATTTAATTATTATGTTACTATTTTTTTTTAATCCTTTTAATCTTTATTCTTCCAGAATATGTAAAATATCGGAATTGAGGGTGAAATTGTGGCTATGTTCCAATAAGGGATTTGCTCAATTAGAATCCTATTTTTTGAGCCTGTAACTCCTCAAA
This sequence comes from Endomychus coccineus, assembly GCA_958510875.1. Classification (NCBI taxonomy): domain Eukaryota; kingdom Metazoa; phylum Arthropoda; class Insecta; order Coleoptera; family Endomychidae; genus Endomychus; species Endomychus coccineus. The sequence continues at coordinate 208,322,358 of OY294067.1, forward strand.
CTATCGTAGGGTGGAAGTTGAAATATATAAGTTAGATTGGTCAACAGAGTTCAACAGTTGAAGAGGGACTAACAAAAGCCATAATGTCTTGCAACTCGACCGTCAGCTGTAGGAAATAAATTTGAATACAGCTAAGAGATGAATCGTCCCTAGTCAGCTTACTACGAGAGATTTATGGAGGTTACAGTATAATTGACTTTCCATAGTGAAATGGTAGCTGGGACTATTAGAAGAAATTTCAAAATACTTCTTAGTTTGTAACTATAAATGACAATGAATATGTACGATGAATGAAATGGCATAAAAAATATATTATAATAAAGCGTTTCATCACGACGTAATAAGCTGCCTGTCATTGATTGCTCGTGATCAATAATTATCATGAGGTAATTGATTTTTCGATCGGAAGAAAGACTATTCTTTATAGATCATTTACATCTATCACTTTTTGTCTTTACACTGATAATACGGAGTGAACCATCTTCTGCAGAATGTCGTTCTGTGATGCGTTCCAGGATCCTTGTAGAGGTGGAAGGTATTCTTCCTTCAATATAACGTGTATATTGAGGTTGAATAAGATTGATTACATTTGTTCCTGGTATTGAGTTCGACGGGTACTCTTTGTGCGATTCCTCCCAAAAATTTTGTTCCAATTAAAGGTGTTGCCAGTTGGACAATCAATAACTCGAAGTATCGGATAAATCAAAATTAGGTAAGCTCGTTTATGAGTCATTTATTGGAAATGGCCAGGAGTTGAAGTGAAATGGGCATTAGGATCATGTGTTTCGAACTCTTTGAAAATTAGCAGTGTGTTGCCTATTGTTCGTAAAAATGAACTTTGAATAATTTTACTGCTAATCCCCATAATTCACCAAAATGAGGAGATCGTGAGGGAATGGAATGTCACGTCATATCTTGGTTGGCTAATTGCAAAGTAAACGTATTATTGTGATTGTTAGAATAAGTGACAAATGTACCTAAGATCCCCTCATTTTATTATTAGCTTCAACAAATTTTTTCCCTTGTTAGAGTGGATATCTTCACTGTTTCCTTTTCGAGAAAAAATTTTCACAGATACATGTATTCATGGTTGAGTCGCTAACAACCTCTGAATGAATTGCCTTGATTACGAAACATATGAATATGGCTACATAAACCTAAATCTTATTGTGATTCTGTTGTTTTTCTCCTTTGCGAAAGAACAGACCGCAGTAGTCAATTTTACTATTCAGGAGCAGTCTTGATTGTGTTATTCTAGGTCTTCGTAGGTTAAGCATAATATGATGATTTTCAGTATATTTGAAACTTTATGCATGAATTAATAATCCTTTCTACGATATTTCACCACTAATTGACCAATAACGAATGCGAACTTGATATAATGTATTATGAATTCTTTTGTAATGATTTTTCATATTCGTGTCTAATTATCAAATTAGTTATAAAATCAACTTTTGGTAATAAGAAACGATGTTTGGCACTATAAAGTAATTCTGAATTCTGTCTCCCTCCAACACCGAAGGGGTTGTTTTCGTCAAGAAAATAATTTAATTCATTCAGTGAACTATTGTTATGTACTGCCTTATTAGTACAGTCATTTTATGGATTGGTCGTACTTTTTTTTCCGACTTAAGGTTTGAAGATACAGAAAGTTAGGAAATTTTCCGTAGATTACGAAAAAAATAGTGGCTGAAAACCTCCAATGAAGGAAAATGTCTTAATTTATATATATATATATATATATATATATATATATATATATATATATATATATATATATATATATATATATGTTTCTTCTTAGGTTCTCGCGGACGTAATGTGTAGAACTGGATTCTCGGGTATTGATCCGCGTTGTATGGTTTCGGTCCTCAAAAGGACCAATTTCACGACGTTTCGACAAAGTCGCATTTGCCATCTTCAGGTGATTCGACCGTAGAGTCTGGATCAATACCCGAGAATCCAGTTCTACATATATATATATATATATATATATATATATATATATATATATATATATATATATATACGATTTTCCGTGTTTTTCCGGGAAAGAACACTTATATCTTCGAAAATAAGCATTTTAGAAGGAAAAGTTTTGAACAAAAGTTGTTCAACATTAAATTTCACATAGTAACTGACTATTCTGAATCCAATTCTCATCGAACTTTCAAAGCATTGGATGGGAAAACAAAATATTTTCGAATAAGAACTATATATGAGAAAAAATTGCATTTGACTGGTAAATATGGTATGATAATCTTATATTGGGGTATATATCGTTACTGTAAATGATTATAATTAAGAATTTCCCAATATTTGCCCTAATTTTCCGGGTTAAGAAATTTTTTATTTTATTTTTTCTATCTTAGTGTATGATATGTCGATTTTAGGTTTTATGGAGCTCTGATAACGATTTTTCAGTTCATTTTGTCGTGAAAAGTCATTGAAAACGTACATTCGGAAAATGGAAAACTTTTTTCCTTGATTATGGCGTGTGACAGATCAATTCTTATATTTTTCAGGGTTCTGAAAATGTTTTTATACTTTGTTTCATCGTGAAAAATCATTGAAAATATATATCCGAAAATTTTTATTTAAACAATTTAATATTAAAAACGAGGTTGTTAGAATCAAATTGTTTTTCACTTAAACGATTTTTTTATCAAATATATCAATAAAATAATTGTTTACACGGAATACACAACAGCTCAGCTGTAACGTTTAACGTATACAGTAACAGAGCACATGTGGCGTTATTTTGGGCATCATATGATTGAACGCTTGCGCACAAATTCATTGCAGTGGTGCTACATACATAGTCCAGCGCATCGGAAGATTTAACACAGTGGTACTCGATCGAGAATTTTAAACCCGCGAGAGATCAAGAATTTTTTTAATTTTTTTAATAATTTAATATAATTTGTTTCTTCTTATTGCTCTACATACTACCGAAAACAATTGAATTTCGTGACAAAATTAACTAAAAAAACTTTTTCCGAACCCTAAAAAACATAAGAATTGATCTGTCACACGCCATGATAAAAAAAAAAACTTTTCCATTCTCCGAATGTACGTTTTCAATGACTTTTCACGACAAAATGAACTGAAAAATCGTTATCAGAGCTCTATAAAACCTAAAAATCGACATGATACATTAAGATTGAAAAAAAAATTTAAAAATTTCCTAACCCGGAAAATTAGGGCAAATTTTGGAAAATTCTTAATTACAATCATTAACAGTAGCGATATATACCCCAATATAAAATTATGATACCATATTTACCAGCCAAATGCAACTTTTTCTCATATATAGTTCTTATTCGAAAATATTTTGTTTTCCCATCCAATGCTTAAAAAATTCGATGGAAATTAAATTCAGAATAGTCAATTCCTATGTAAAATTTAATGCTGAACAACTATTGCTCGAAACTTTTCCTTCTAAAATGCTTATTTTCGAATATATAAGTGTTCTTTCCCGGAAAAACACGGAAAATCGTATATATATATAAATTAAGACATTTTCCTTCATTGGAGGTTTTAAGCCACTATTTTTTTCGTAATCTACGGAAAATCTCCTAACTTTCTGTATTTTCAAACCTTAAGTCGGAAAAAAAAGTACCTGATCTCAAAAAAATCTATAAAATGACTATATGTTTGATTGATTCCATAATTTCTCTAGAGAATGCCTGTTGTAATAATCATATGATTCGGAAGATGGCTCGGTGAATTTTCGCTACAGACAGAATTTCTGATTGACCCCTCCTGATCTTCAAGCTATTATTTGCGAATCTTGAACAATATTCGGATCAATTTTTGTATTGTCTGTCCTCTGTTACAAAATCGAAGAAGTTCTTCTTAGCAGGAAATTGATGCCATTGTGAATGATTGGTTATGTATTCATCAAACTGTATTAGCAACAAACTATTTCAACATATTTGAATGTGTATTTTTCAAACTTAACTGGTTATACCGTATATAGTCTTGGGAGTAACTCACATACACATAATTCTGAGCTGAGTATAGTTAACGATGCATTTAAAGGTGGGACTCGACCTTTTGTGAAAAGTCTAGATACGCTTTTATTGTATTCATCAATTTATCTTATGTATATGCTCATGCATAACATACCCCATTCCACTGGCATGACAACATCCATGTAATTGAATGTTTATCATCTGTACAATGAAATTTCAATCAACAGCAACAATTGATTTCTATAATTGATCCATTGAGAATCGACATCAAGAGGAACAGATCCAATTCAGTTGAATTTTAATTTCCATGAATTTTGTATAATTGATTTTGCCCAAAAACCCTATTAGATCAAAGAGATCCTTCTAAATATTAACCGTTTCGTAATTCGTTTTTGAGACTCTGAGTAACGGTGGTAAGTGAATACCAATGAATCACGCTGTGAAATTCATTGAATGTCTAAAGTTTCAATGTCTTGAGATGAATCATGGATTAGACCTACGTGAGTTAAATTGTTTCATAATGAGTTAATTTATTTCGAATCATTAGAAAACCATTTGCACAAGGTAAAGTCACCTAAGTTGGATAGTAGAATTATTTTACCTCGCGGTTTCAAAGCATTATCAAATAAATCAACTCGAGTTAACAAATCATCGACTTAGAAATCGCGTTTTACGACCCTGGAACCTGATGGAAACTTGTGTGTGCCGCTCACCCTCGATAATTTTACCTAATGTACGAACCGCTAAAAATGATGCAGAAGCGGTATTGTACGTAATTTTATTTTATTGAAATGTTTTAATTATTATATCTTTCAATTTTCTCGCCAAAGGATCTTTTGATAATCACAATCGCCTTGATCTATTGTCTGTTCATTTTTTCATCGTCAGCGTTGAGAATATAAATGTGAGTAGATATGAGTCACGGAAATATGTCGTCTTGGATTGTAAGACCGAACTTGATTGTATTGTTGAATTATCGGTACTTGATTTCGCTGAACTATCAAATACCACTCGAATATTAATCACAGCGTGAAGTGGAATATTATAGCCAGTATCGATAGAATTGTTGAGAATTCACTTCGAGCATCTATAATGAATACTGTATATTGCTGTTTTAGGTCTAGGTTTTTGTCTAATTTACGTTCAAGAGAATCAAACCGTTCATTTGGATAGGAATTCCAGTTTGAGTTGTTTTTATTTCCATCAAATGGTAATTCCACTAAGTACCTCTTGGTATTATCTCCATATATTTATCATCTACAAAATGTTCCTCTACCTTTGCTTCATCACTGGATATACATACATTTTTATTCTGGCAGTTCTTCAAATTCTCAAACTTTCGATGATTGATCTGTTAATAAGTTCAGTTATAGATTACATGAAGCTTTATAATATTGAGAATTCTGACTAGTAATATTACCGGCAAAAGTCCATCTAAATTTATTCTTCTGTAGACTAGCTGATTGTTCATTATCAATGTCTGATGTTTTATGAAATGTTGAGTCTGCTAAAAATACGTTTGTAGAATTCATCGTCTGATATTTATTTGTTGGGAGGGCAGTTGGTTTAAGTCAGTTAGTACTATTAGAAGTGGAATATTTTCTTTGAAATTCCCTAACAGATATGAAATTTTAGTTCATACCTTGTGTTATATATCAGTTCCTAATTGGTTCACGACATTCACTGCTACCTCTGCAGGAATATAATCAAGCTTTTCTTTTAGCGCTTTTCTCAACTGGTAATAGTGTTCTTCTCATATTCGTGTATAGATTGAAATTTCTGATTCAAAAATTATTTTTGTTTTCTCTTTTGGTGGTCGGGTGACAGCTTTTTTTATTTGCTATTGAGCTTTTGTTGAAGTATTGTTAGATTCCTTCCACTTTTTCATAATATCTGTGTGAAAATGTTCTTCCGGAATATCATTTTGATTAGACGTGAATATTTCTTCTTGTCTAAATTAATTATTTCGGTTGACATCAGGAAGAACAATTTCCCATATCTCACATAAGAACAGTGAAAACACTCCTTCCGATAATTGTCCTATATCTTTGCGTTGCCAAGCGACAAGTCTTACTTCTCACTTGCATTCAAACTATCCAAATACTGTCAGATTTAAGGGTTGGAGAACAAGGCTGCTCGAAGCCAATAGGTAACAACTTTTGTTAGTGAATGAAAAAAAAATTGCTAGGAACGATGAGCATATAATCTCAACAAAAGTCCGACATAACCTGAAACAATGTAATCTCTCAAAGTCCCATATGTGAGGACACAAATGATGAAGTTCTCACTGGACGACCTCGATTCAGTTACGATTTCGATATTTTTCTAGTCGACCAAAGGGTAACCCAACTAATGTGTTGACGGAAATGTTGTGACTCGTCACACGGAAACTGTAACAAGACTTGCAAATCATGATATCCTCTTAAATAATCATTTCAACAGTGCAAAACTCCAAATACATCTCAGAAAGATTGGGCTTGTACCATTAGGTACTATGTATCTGGATCTTTTCCTCAATGTAGAAATTTCATCAAAAATAGAGATCATAAAATAATTACGAGAATTCTCCATCAAAAAAGTTGCTCGTGTATATGTTTGAAAATAACCGGTTCATATGCTTCCAACTCATGTAGGTAGTGAACAGAACGAAGATAGATCAGAAAGTGAAGACAGCATGTAAATAGCAACTGTCTTCAACCTGTTGAAGTAGATTCTATGTTAGGTCTATGTAGAATTCAACGGAGGTTCAAAAATGGTATGACAGAATATTTTTTCAGATGGTTAACAAGGGTATTGTGAATGCTCGAAATCTCTGGCGTAGAAAAAACCAAGACATCTCAATTAGTCTATTTGATTTCGAACAAGTTAATAACTTGTTCGAAATCAAATAGACTAATTGAGATGATATCTCGGAACACTTATGCAAATCTGGTGAAGTTGTGACCCGAACGAGAAGATGTTTTGCTAATATTATTGCTGATTAAATTAGAGATTAAGTTTTACAAGTCACGGAAGTCTAGCACCTTCTCATTCTGAAATACCACTTCAGTCAAGAAAAAGGTTAAAAATTCGTATGCGGTCAAAAATGTCAAGTACCTACAGAAAATTTACAGTTAGTAATTATATAAACGAAAAATGCATTTTCCTTTTCTAAATCACATTTCAATTTTCAATTACGTTGAGTATGAATTAATAATTTGTTTGTTATGCATATTCTGTTTTGTATTGTTTGGAATTGCTCCACTGCATATAGATACATTGATTTTCATTTTAGTTCCTATAACATCCAATTTTTACTGTTAATAACTTGTTCGAAATCAAATAGACTAATTGAGATGATATCTCGGAACACTTATGCAAATCTGGTGAAGTTGTGACCCGAACGAGAAAATGTTTTGCTAATATTATTGCTGATTAAATTAGAGATTAAGTTTTACAAGTCACGTAAGTCTAGCACCTTCTCATTCTGAAATACCACTTCAGTCAAGAAAAAGGTTAAAAATTCGTATGCGGTCAAAAATGTCAAGTACTTACAGAAAATTTACAGTTAGTAATTATATAAACGAAAAATGAATTTTCCTTTTCTAAATCACATTTCAATTTTCAATTACGTTGAGTATGAATTAATAATTTGTTTGTTATGCATATTCTGTTTTGTATTGTTTGGAATTGCTCCACTGCATATAGATACATTGATTTTCATTTTAGTTCCTATAACATCCAATTTTTTTTAGTTCATTATCTTTTCTCATGCTCAAGTGAATCTAAAATAAGTTCTTGGTCTAAAGCATGTATAAATTTGCCGGATAAATTCAAATTCATCAACATACCGAGTTACCGATAGCACATTTTAATACACCATCATCAATATTCGACCATATTAATATAGATGTAGACCCAATAGGTCATCTCCCCTGTACCTAGAAGTCATACTCATATTATATTGGTATTTCTTTATACAATATTATTATTATTGAAGTATTTTTCAAGCAATGTATTCCTCGTTTTTCACAGTTTATCATACACATAGATGCAATGAATTGATGAAGCGTTTCCACAGGCAACAAAAAGCCTAAGATCAACCGTTGAAAGCTCCAGGTGTGATTCATTCCAACTTCTTTCAAATTAGATATATCAGATTTCTCCAAAGAAATTTGTTTCTCTTCTCCTAATCAACTTCGTCATGCAAAAATTCCAACAAATTACAAATCCGTTTTGCCTAAAGACTTGTGAAACTGTTATTTTGTTTAAGTCAGAAGGGATATCCCCTTCACATCCATGGTTCCCGGTTGACAAGTCGAGCGTGTCGATGTTTTGATAGAAATCACTGTGTATCGGCTTGTCAACATGTCACCAGAGCATAAGATCTTGCTCCGCGGCATTTATCTGGGCTTTCAGGCGAGAAGGTTGGAACTCGAGGCTGCCCTCTAGCCGGCCTTCTCGACTGATTTGCAATCGAGACCAAGTTCTTCGGCAGCTTTTTGTGCTACCTTAACGATAAATGCCCTCACTCCGGCTAATTCGAGACTTTAAACAATGCACAGGGGGGTTTCGAACACCTAAGAACTTTACAAGCTGTAGTCAGAACCACACTTCGATGCAGACCCTCCAGACTGAGGAGTCCCCTACCTTCCCGGTGACGTGAGAGATAATGCGGGAAACGAACGACCCAGACGAATTGTCTTAAACTTGATTAGTTGTTAATAATAGATGTGAAATTCTAATCATAGAATGACTAATTCATACAATAATCATAGACATTAAGAATTGCATAATCTCAAAATATCTTATGTTTACCTAGATTCAATTCATTTCATATTGATAATTAGCCATACTTTACTCTTCCACACAACCGATATTATGTTTTCTGCAGTTTTAATTGGATCTTGAAAACACAAGTCGACTGTAGACGCATTTCATTAATCGAAATCATCTATTCTTTTCTAAATTACATGCAAACATTAATTGACATTTTTTGATAAAGATAAACTGTTATCGAAACGTCAAAGAGAGTTTTTTATTCATTTTCAGTCATATCCAAGAACCAACATACCAAGAAAATATAACATACATTCCGAAATCGTTCAAGAATATAAATAAAAGAATATATATATATACAAAAGCATTCAATTGTTATTATTATTGATATTAGAACAATAACTGTATTATAATATATTTCATTGTTACAGGTAAGCCTACCAATTGACGTATGAAGAAGTGAGTTAGTAAGTATAACATTTTCGTTTTATTGGTGCATACGCCGATCTATGTTTCAATATGATTGAACATGTACGTTAATGGGAGTTACTATTGAACATTGTATTATGATTAATTTCACAGAAATTTTGCAATTGTCTTTCGAAATATATCGCACATATACTCACGTTCTTTAAAAATGAATGCGATCCGTTGAAATTGATCATTTACCACACTTAATATGCGAATGCCAATTATTCTCCTCCAGCAACTATTCTTAAGTATTATCGTTATGATTATATGAAAGAATAACTACTTTGTTTTTAAACCACTTTTATTAATAGTAACGTGGAAACGTAACTATAGTTTCAACAAGTTTCAACACCGAAGTGCCATTATCAAACAAATACAAGATTATGAAGAAATGGAATCAGTTCAACTATAAATAGAATAGAGTGAAGAAAAGTTGAGATTAAGGGATCAACGGAAATTCCAAAACCGGTAGATCTTAGGAAAGTACAGTATTACATAGTAAACATAGTAAAAATTTGTGAATTAGTGCGATTATGATTTAATATTCTAAGAATCATTAGAAAGACACATGGAAAGATCTCTTCGATATAGGTCTAATTGACCATTGAGGATATTTCCATTAGAGCTTTTGACACCTTTATAAATATCTATTGATTCTAATGTATTCAATTTTAAACCTCTGGTTTGGTTGTGTAAAATTCTGAGGATATCTAAATTAGGGAAATTATGACCAGTTTGTAAAAAATGATTAGCAAAGGTTGAGTCTGTTTTGTTGAGTCTAAGCGAGCGAAAATGTTCTTCGTATCTCAATTTGAGATTGCGACAAGTTGTACCTATATAAAAGTCATCACAGTTCATCCACTCCAGGTTTACTATATTTCTTGGTTTTGTCTTTGGCGTTGTTCATTATCATTTGAATTGGAATAGATTATCAGGAGCTGATATCATTTATAACAGTAATTGAAGTGATTGATCAAACAACATTTCCAAGGATTCCCAAATCAATGTAATTTTCATTAAAAAAAAGTATTTTTTCAATGAAATGTTTGAAGCTTCAAAGCGCACTAACATCAAATTCCAATTTTATACTGTATCGATATTTACCATATTTTGTTCAAATTCTGACAGAAGAAAGTTGAGTAGATGCTCACGATAATTTATCAACTTCCACCATAACAAAGTCTTAATCGTTTTAACATTTTAATAAGTGTCAATTTATTTGGTGTTTTATTTCCGCGCCGGTGTACATATTAATCTGGTGTTCTGGAATACGTTATCGTTGTGTTTGGATATGGATTCAATTATCTTTCGTTTCAACTGTCGCTATCATAAATGTACCAATATCAGATAATACACTATCTTTTTCAGGTTAAATTAAATAGACAACAGAAATTGGTAATTCAAAATATCTAAATTTGGTAACGTTCTGAAAGAATATAATCAATTTTATCATTACCACAATTGTTTCTCTTAATTTGGATAATTTCTAATACTAAACGTTTATTTTTTTTTTTTTCAACACTCAAAATTATTGTGTTGTTGTAGGATATAGAATTAAAGTGTCTGAAATAAGGAGATAACTTAGATAATTTACCATAGGATCATAAAAATGTATAAACGTAAAACATTGAACTGTAGGCGGGATTCGAACCCACATTTCTGGATTTCTAGTCTAGTATGTTCACCAATTACACCACTATAGTTCCTTCAGATTCTTATATTTTTCGAATAACAACTTCTGAAAGAATAGTAGATCATTGATGATACGCACATTCAGCTGAAATTCAATCGTTTCGAATTGAGGAATGTGGGTTATAGTATTACTATGATTGGCAATTACTTCCGACAGTACTCATCCAATGACAGCATCCCGATTCTTAAAAATTTCAATAGAACTTACTGAGGAATGTTCTGGGTAAGTTTATATATAATGAAGCTTAAGGTTTCTTCGCCTAATTAGTCACAAATTCGTGTGAATACATTAAGATATATAGAATTAAATTTTTTGAATTAAGAAGATAACTCGGATGATTCAACATAGGATTATGAGAATGAATTAACGTAAAACTTTGAACTATAGGCGAGATTCGAACCCAACTTCTGGAGGTGTAGTCCACGATGTTTACCTATTTCACCACTTCGGTTCTTCAGAATTGGTAAACACCAGACTAGAATGAACATCCACAAATGTGGCTCGAATCCCGCCTATAGTTCAATGTTTTACGCTCATTCATTTTTATAATTCTATGTTCAATTATCTTAGTTATCTTCTTAATTCAGAAAATTTAATTCCGTATCTCTATATTAGACAAAGAAAAATCAAACTTGCTTATACTCACGCAGAACATTTCTCAGTCAGATCTATTGAAATATATAAGTACCGGGATACTGTCAAGAGTAGTTGCTAATCATAGTAATATTCTGATCGACATTCCCCACTTCAAAACGATTGAACTTCAGATAAATATGCCTGAATAGTTGATCCATAATGGAGCATCGGATCGCATTGTGTTCATCAATGATCTACTATCCGTTCAGAAGCTTATATTTACAAAAATATAGGATTTTGACGGGATCAAAGTGGTGTAATTGGTAAACACCCTGGACTAGATATCCAGAAAAGTGGGTTCAAATCCGCCTATAGCTCAATGGTTTACGTCAATTCATCTTCATAATCCTATGTTAAATTCAATTCAGAAAATGTTCAGAACAACAAAACCGACTTGAAATTTTACAGGAAAGAAATTCAATCCCAAAGGGGTCAGAAGTATTCGATATAATTCAATGTTCTAGACATCTAATATAATGACGGTCTTCATGACAGACAGTTCTACAGATAGACCGATCATTATCGCAGTTCAGACTGTCTATGACAGATAACACATAACATCAAACGAGACACCTGATACTTTGTAAGGTCACATAATGTCCGTTGACAGACCACTCCATAGCATAGAAATTTCTGTCAATTCAAATAAACTTGCAGATAACATGAAGTATAATGTTTCGTTTTTCCATGCTTTCATATTATCTTACTCATTCGGAATATGCATTAGGTCTTGAATTGTTTCCGTGTGTATAATGTTTTTCTGTGAGTGGACCATAATTTGCTTTAGACAATCCTTTGCACAACTATAAAGTTGTTCATAACAATAACCGTTTTATTGTGGATAATTCGTTTTTAGTGAATATAGAATGCATAGTTAAATGCATGTCCCCCTACATTATCACACTATTCCGTCTTGTTCGAATAATTTCTTCAAGAAGTATTTATCTGCCAATCATATAATAATTCACATACAATCCCCATTCGTAAATATTCGACTTGAATTGAATAAACCTATTCGGCAGTTAGTGTTTGGTTGTATTTTGTTTCTAACCTAATTCAGAAAGAAATATGACTGTGGCTTACAAAATGAGCTTGCCTGATTTAATATTCCATCTGTGCAAGATCTGTTGGTTATGCTGAATTACCATGAAATAAATCCAAGTTAACAACATACATGCAGAAAGTTAGCGAAGTTGTCTTTATCATTGATCTATATCATATTTCCATGTTTCATGTTATATTTAAGTAATATCATTATTTATTATTCGATTCTAATCATAATAGAATGTATAATGAATATACACCAGCGACAGAATAATTTTGTAAGTTACCACATGAAGGATAATCCAGTAGAGTTGGCCATGCTTAATTGTCGGTAGACTTTATTGGAGCCCAGAGAGTTATAGATGGTAGGTAATTCATCAATGTTATAGGTCCTAAACATAATTACTACAGAATGCACAATGGAAGATCCTCAACACCACTGATTATTCCTATCACACACTTATGCTCATAGAAGCTAGGATGCAATACGAGCTATCATACGTAACATTCATATCGTTCATTTCAAACAGGAACTCCAATATTTTTAATCACAAATATATTAGTTAAAATATTTTTATATTTCGTTATAAAAGGTCAACATCGATATAAGTTAATAATATTCAAATGTATATGTCATTCAATTCATTTACATTCTACTAATCTGTCCTATCATATGGATTCCTACCTCCTTGACTAACAACTTCGACCGATATTGAATCAAAAAAAATATATTCATGTTAACATGTCAAAATTTACCATTTGGCGGTATAATTATCAATTTTGACAAAAACTTCTGATATCCGATCAAAACATGTAGAACTTTTGTATGTATATTTTTGATGACTTCTCAAATAACTCATGAGGGTGAGGTCCAAGAATATACGGGAAAAACATGTAGGTACATTAGATTAACCGGCGCATTCACCATTTTATTGTTATTTTATTCTCTTTTATAACGTCATCAATTCAGATGATCAGTTGATGAACAAATATATTCATATTTGGTACGGTCATATATTCTTTTTCAATACATCGATATCTTCGTGCACAATCATCTCTTGTGTTCTTGTCTTTTCGTACATAATGTTGGATTCGAGATTATGTAAAAGATGAACGGTAATGTTAGTGACGAAATTAAAGTCTAATGCTGTATAGTCAGATACGATATTAGGTCTATAACATAACATAATATTGGATAGTAAACACGTTTACAATTTGACGAGCTGGTTGTCATCAATCGTAATATCTTGCAGGTTATCATTTCCAAATAATACGCAATACAATGAAGTCCTCATCTTATCAATTTCCTTAAATTGGAATTGAATTATTTCCCTCATTTGAGTTCCATGAAATGAATTTCTATAAGACCTTGTGCAATAAGTAAGTAATGACGTCAATAGAAAAGGTGAAAAAAATGTATGCGGTAAAGATCCTATGAAGGTAGAAGACACCCCTTCTATTACGAGTTCCGTAACTTGTAGAAGTTAGATGAAAATGGATAAAATAATACTATTACAAAATTTTTCTGAGAAATATGTATTCACTGATCTATGACCACCCGAAAATCCCTAAAAGTGAGAGAGTGGAATGTACAAGGTAGAAAAAAAAACTGAAAAAATCAGTTGAATGTATGATTGAAAAACAAGTTTTTTTTATTCACTTTTTCACTTTTTTCTGAAGTGGGAAAATCATGAAAAACAAACCCTGTCTTTGACATTGTAGCGTTTCAATAATATTAAATTGGAGGAATTGAAAAAATTCAGATGTGTACATTCAGGCCTTCTGAACGATTTCTGATCATAGAAATTTTCTATAACAGCCATGTTTCCCAAAATACTTTCACGCGATGACAAGAGGACTAAATTTTTTGTACATCAAAAAATATCAAAACATGAATGGAATGGGTTGCATTTATATATATATTACTGTGAAAAATGTCAATTATATATACTGAAACCATTTTTAAAGGATTAAACAAATTGAAAAATTCAAACAATACAAATTTTTCCAAAATTTCAATTCCCTAATGATGAAAGTATGGGGAGTGGTACAGACGGTTGAAATAAGACTTTTCAACGATAACTTTTCCCGAAAAAAATAATTTTTTAATAATCCTTCCGTCTTTTTTTACATCTTTAATTTATATTTTTATTTATTGTCATTGTACAAAATGAATATTTCTTATAATTTTCTTTATTTTTTTCTGTTTCTTATAATTTTTTCAAGAAATGTTCCATTTCATTCAACGTTAAAGAAATATGAATAAATTAAAGAAATGAAAATAAAAAAGAAAAAAGGTTGGATTGAACCCGAATATTTATAAGTGGTTTCTAACATTATTTGTTCCAGACAAATAATTTTTTGGGAAAATTTATTGATTATTTCATTCATCTGTATCACTCCTCAGATTTCTATCAATAAAAAATGAGAATTTTAGAATTAAAAAAAAATACCATCAAAATGTTCTATTTCAGTTTAAAAATTAACTTTAACAGTTAAAAATGATTTCAATATATAGATGTGATAATTTTTCACAGTAATAGATATAAATTCAACGTATTTCACAAACTTTTTGATATTTCTTAATGTACTAAAGTGTTTGTACTTTTATCATCCCAAAAAATGTCTAGCTCGGAAAGTTTGAAATGGACGAAATTTAGGTACGTCTGAATTGAAAAAAAATGTTCGTATGATCATTTTTAAAGCGTTGTGTCACGTTTTTCCAGACTCGAGAATAAAGTCGTAAATGAAAAAACTTCCATTTCGATCATACATTCACCAGATTTTCCTCCACCTTCAACATTCCCCCTTACCCCACCTTCAGAAATTTCCGAGTGTCCGTATCTCAGAGAATATAAAATCTTTAGAAATAAAATTCAAATATCTTATTTTGGACCGAAAAAGGTGAGTATATTTTTCACAGTTTTAGTCTAATTCTACAAGTTGTGTTTTCTACATATCGAATTAATTCCCTATTTAATTTATTTTTTGCCTTTTTCATTCTAGTGATTATCACTACTATCACAATGCACAAGGTTTCATCGAAATGCATTTTGTAGAACTCGAATGAGAAATTTTGGTCATATTAATGCTTCGTCGAATATAAGTTGAATTTTCAATCGTAGAGGAGACATCTGCACATATTCCTACTTCCCAAATTTCAAATTATGATTGCAAATGAAGGAGTCAGAATTATAATGAGATTTGGCAACCTTTAAACATCAGTTGCATGTGCTTACTCATTGTTCAGAATTTCTCCGCTATACTGTTGAAAGCATATGTTATTTTATGCATATCATCCGATAACTTACCAAAGCCAAGTCGAGATGTTCCTTCTCATACATTTTTGTGAGAATTTCGTACTCACTCAAGTAGCTGTATAAAATATGAAATATATTCCTATTATATGTTGAATGAATAGTTCAACGACTGGTTCTAAAGTAACGGCATTTACTCAAATTGATTACGAACTAAACGATAAATTGTCAATAATGCACAAATTCACCCTTGATTAAGTATATTAGAAATTGTTCTCAGGAGGAGTTATAACACAAATGCTTCGGATGATGTCGGAATGTACCTAAAAATGGTCTGAGCATAGTAATACTTGAGATTGAGTGTTGACAAATTGTTAATAATTAAGAGAATAAAGATCTATCTCAAATTATGTTTCGAACAAGATGAATCTTAACATATATGCATAAAATTGCAAAATTATAAATTAGGACAAATATCAACTAATAATGAAAAAAATTAATTGAAGATCTTAATTACAGTAATATTCGAGTTGAGATGGAATAAAATAAAATAAGTGAAATGTATTATAAAAGAGATTCTTTAAGGTATGACATTTAGAGTCACTAATTGGGGAATTTTGGGAAATTGCGTCATTTCGCATCATATATTTCTGTCTCGGTCTTCGTTCAACGTGTCAAATTATATGTATTTGTGGTCGCTGAGTATTATTTTATGGTTATAAAATAAAAAGCAACTATAGTTTTCCTGAAAATTTGACTTATTTACACGAGACAATCTCTAATTGTTATTTTGTTTTTCGAAAAATTCATGATAAAGAAATTCAAGTATGATTTATTATGATATGTATAGTACCTCATTCAGAGAAGGTAAAAACAGAGCAGATGTTTTTAAAGCATCAATGATGATGCGGCATAATTGTACCATAGAGATCCTATACACAAGATCTCTATGACGTGGACACGTACCAGGAAGTGAGAAAACAGATTGATGAGATGCTCGAGCAAAAAATAATTCAGCCATCCTATTCGCCTTGGCCATCCCCCATCTGGGTCCTTCCAAAAAATCTGATGCGTCTGGGAAAAAAAAATGACGTATCGTCGTGGATTATCGAAAATTAAACGGTAAGACCATCGACGATAAATATCCGATACCAAATATAACAGATCTCTTAGATAGTTAGGGCGCTGCCAGTATTTTACCACACTGGATTCAGCATCAGGATTTCACCAGATGGAAATGAATCCTGATGATTTACCAAAAACGGCATTAAATACCGAAAACGATCATTTTGAATATCTACGAATGCGTTTTGGGCTGAAAAATGCCCCTGCATCTTCCCAACAGGCTATGGAAGATATTCTTAGAGGACTCAATAATGTCATTTGTCTGGTTTACTTAGACGATATAATCGTCTTCAGTATGAGTCTTCAAAAACACATAGAAAACTTGAAACTTGTATTTGAAAGACTTCGAGAATCGAACTTTAAGGTACAACTAGATAAATCCGAATTTCTGCGGAAGGAAGTCGGCTATCTGGGTCATATAGTTACACTCGACGGTGTAAAGCCCAACCCCGAAAAAATTAGAGTTATTTTAAACTATCCAATACCAGCTACAACAGAACAAGTCAGAGGATTTTTAGAATTATTGTGGTATTATCGGAAATGTATACCCAATGTTGCTAAAATTACAAGACCTTTGACAACATATTTGAAAAAAATGCTGTAATTGACATAAATAAACCAGAATACATACAATATTTTGAGTGTTGTAAGAATTTGCTTACAAATGAGCCGATACTTCAGTACCCCGATTTTAACAAAGTATTCCATCTAACTACAGACGCCTCGAATTTTGCCCTAGGTCCATTATCATTGCAAGGACCTATTGGGAAAGATCTGCTGATCGCCTATGCCAGTCGCACCTTGAACGATCACGAAGTTAATTACTCAACTATAGAGAAGGAGCTATTAGCCATCGTATGGACAACTAAGTATTTTCGCCCATACCTCTTTCGACGCTAATTTAATATCATAACAGACCACAAACCCCTCCAGTGGTTGTTTTCGTTGGAAGAACCAAATTCGAAACTTCTCTGGTGGCGTCTAGAATAAGAAGAGTTCGATTATACCATAATGTATAAGAAAGGTACTTTGAACAAAGTGGCTGATCCCTTATCGAGAATCGAGTGCCATGTTAACGAGACCGAAGTGGCGCCCATCTTTCAGTATATGGAAAAGCTTAACGAAGATCTCGACAGTAATGAGAATGATAACGATAATCAATCTATGATTGTTGGATCCGGTACTGAATACGATTATAACTACGATAGAGAATCAGCCAAAACTATTCACTCTAACGCAGAAAATCCACTAATTGGGATACCTATACTGGGAAAACCTCTGAATTATTTTGAAAATCAAATATTAATCACCGAAGTGAATTATTCTCCTGATAGATCATTAATAAAGACACTATTCGATAAACAATACCAACGGTTCATCTTACAAATTTCAAAAAATAATTACGAAAACGATATAGTTCATTTTATTAAAGAATATTTAAGTCCTCAAGTCAATTATTATATTCATTTCCAATCTCCAATTCATGAAACATTCAGCAACGTATTACAAAGATATTTCAAAAACTCTGAAATTGAATTAATTCGTTGGACAAAGCTGCTAGAGGATATTGAGAATTCGAATCATGAAATAAATACTATTGATAGATATCACACTGGTAAAACAAATCATCGTGGTATTGAGGAAACTTATACTCGACTGAAGGAACGTTATTTTTGGCCCAAAATGCAACAAACTATACAAAATTTCATAGATGGGTATGATCTTTGTAGATCAGCTGAATATGATAGACATCCTCTTAAATTAAAATTCAACATAACACCTACCGCATCGAAGCCATTCAAAATCGTTCACATAGGTATCCTGACATTGGAAAAACTAAAATTTTTAACAACAGTTGATTCGTTTTCTGAGTACGCGCAAGCTTACCCCTTGAATTCTTTACAAAGAACTGAAACCGCAAATAATCTCGTAACTTAGTTTAGCCATCACAGTATACCAATGCGAATAATTTCTGATAATGGATGCGAATTCAAAAATGATTTACTACAAGAATTATTAAAACTACACAAGATCGACATTAACTTCATGAGTTCACAGCATCCTGAGTCAAATGGTATAGTGGAAAGATTCCATTCCACACTTATCGAACATATCCGTATCCTTAACTATGGAGAGAACTTCAAGAATGAATTAATAAATAATAAAGTAAGATACGCAGTTTTAGCCTACAATAACACAAGGCACTCAACAACAAAATTTACTCCCTTTGAAATTATCAATGGCCATTTAGAAAATACAAACCCTTTCGACATAGAAATTGAAAAGCATGTATTATCAAATTACAACCAGCAACACAGAGATAAAACAAGAATTCTCTATGAACAAATTAAAGCAACAATTGGTGTGAACAAAGACAAAATCATTACCAAATTGAATAAAGAGAAAGGAGACGTTCCGAATATACCTCAACGTGTTTTTGTCAAAGACAAACAAAAATGTAGGAAAACAAATAATGAATATAAAATTGAGAATATTACGAAAATAGACCCACAAAGGAAAACTGGGAAAATAGTACCGCGACATACATCTGAAAATATTCACCTTTCAAATATTAAACGATTCTCAACAATAACAATTCGAAATATTACACATGGTCCTGGGTTAATGCCAATATACCTAGGCCCTGCAAGACTGCAGAATTCACAACACACGCTAGTACATTATTTTGACATATCGATCATAATCAATCAGATTGAAAAACTAAACAGTCATTACAGAACAATCGCTACTACCTCCGTCAACATGAACACTACATGGAAGTTGAAAATTACGATAAAATAGTTGCACACAAAATAAACTTCCTCAACGAAAAGCTATCAAATATTTATCCAAATACATTAAATCGTGAAAAAAGAGACCTTATTGATAGGTTAGGATCCGTTATCAAATTCTTTACGGGAAACATGGACGCGAATGACGCGAGTCGAATTAACAAAATAATTCAACATCTGGAAAATAAACAACAAAATTTACAGAATCAAATACTAAATCAATATTCTGTGAATAATGACGTATTGAAGCGATCCAACTTTTTTATTCAAATTATCCAATATAATGAGCAATTATTGAAAAATAAAATTATGAAAGTTACTGAAAATGTCTTAAATAATACAAGAGAAATCGAAATATTACGTGAAAACGACATATTCAACCAATTTCTTATGATGTACAATGTAATTTTCCAACTTTCAGTATAAATAGAAAATTCACTAAGCTTTCCAAGCATAATAAAAACAATGAATTAACGTAATTAGTACCTAGCGTACTACAACAATGAGTTACCAATTGCTGTCACTATCGAAAATATACTCAATTATGAATCTTCAATAACTGTGCATTACTATCATAACAAAAAACGTAATCTCTATTTCCTAACTGTTCCTATCGAAAATACCACCCCTTACGAATTGTACTATTTGGAACCTTTGCCGACAAAAGTAGAAAATAATTATTATTTCACGATAATTCCAAATTCCAAATTCTTGATCGAATCGGAAAATAACATTAAACATCTATTTGACATATGTACTATGAGTGGAACATATCACTGTTCATTGAAATCAATAACAAATGCTAATATGACCTGAGAAGATGAAATCTTGAAGAAAAATAGATCAATATCCTACACAAATACCAATACCCTACACAAATCAATATCTAGGCTGGTTTAAAAGCAGCTCATCGCAAACTATACAATGTGCTAATGAAAAGAAAATCTACAAACCATACGGTATCCTGCTGTTGAAACCAGAAAAGGAATGCAAAACTATATTTAATGGAGAAGAATTTCAACCCCTAGATTCATTTCGAACTATACCCATAATGATTGACTTTAAAATACCACAACTCCCGGATAAAATCAGAAAATCAAATACTTCCATAGAACTGAAAGGGATTACATTAGGAGAAATTCATCTGCAGCACATCACCCCATATCAGACAACTACGAAGAAGACTCATATACAATCAATATTTGGACAATTTTACTTTATGGATTGGTCACCATCCTTGTTAGTGTAATACTAGTGAAAATGCTACGCAAAAACTTTACATTGAATTGTAAGAAACAACTTATCGGCAATTTCGAAGAAACGAATGAAAATATTGAGATGAAACCAAAACCTCGTCAGTTACCTTCCGAGGCTTCGTTCTAAGGATGGAGGAGTTATGTCATCGCCCTCTATTACAATCACATATAATATGAACAAGTGTCATGTTTCCGCTGACTACAGAAACATCTCTATAATAATTCTACAAGCATATGATAATTCACGCTACTGCGATAATCCATATTCTTATTAAGTTAGTTCTTTTTCTCAGCTGTATCGAACAGCACCTGTTTCATTATATCATCAATAAAACTGCAATACTAATTGTATCTTTCGTTATTATATTAATGTACTTTGATATTTGAATGAAATTGTGAAATCGTGTAAACGGAATAAACATTTTTTTTAAACAAAGCCCTCAAAGGGAATTAGATAATTTATATATATATGTATAGAATATATGCTGAATAAAACTCTGACTCGGACTAACTAGATGAATGAATCTGAATTTATCAACGAATGAATCTGAATTTATATTCATAGTGCCTCGTCTCAGTCTGCGGACGTATTTTATACTCATATGCGTTACTTTCCTCGAGCCCTGCTTGATGGTAATCTATTTTTAACTCATTTCGTGCTCATGGTCCTCCACCAATTCCACTATTTTGTACCAAAGTGTACAAATTATTGAAATTTATTACGTTCTGCGCATTTCTGTTGAAAAAATATACAATATTCATATGGAATTCATGAGTTTCGTTTTCCAAAAATTGAAGGATTTAATCCTTTCATCTTCAATTCTCATCAAAAATTCACTGAAAAATAACCTAATTTCCTCGATGGGGACCCTTTTTCCGTTCTGCTGAATCGTTAAGTGACAAGGTGGAACAAAAAACTTTTTGAAGAAAACAAATTCTTCTTGTTGTAATGGAAAACTAATCTTCCTAGTACGGAAAACTTATCATCGTGGTACGGAAAACTTCTATTTCTTGGAATCGAACCAAAACTTCTAGGAATCTAATATCGATGATATTATTAAAATTCTCCATTCACACTACTGCCATCATGGAACTGGCTGGTACTTGTATTCTTCGTCCGTTCTTGGGGCAATAGAAATAGCAATTTTGGAGGGCATTGAACTGTTTGAAATCTTTCACATGGACCCGTCTCACCTGCTTACAATTTTCACCATTCAAATCAGGAATGGTCAGTTTCCATAAGTTTATCCTCCAAGTTGCAACTTCAACCTCGAAAACGGAGAAGATGATAGTGGCTGTTGGATGGAAGCTCGGGATAAAACTTCCAGTTCGCGGCTGAAATTGAGAAATGCAGGTGATAATCCGATGGATCGATGTTGAGCAGTTTTCAGGGTGAACAAGAATTCATCTCATTCCATGGTGCCGACGATTGCAAAGCTGTACTAATGGTTTTCAAGGTACGGTTCGTTCTCTTCACTGGATTACATTGCTTCTTGTAAGTGAGAGCTAGGCAGTATTCAATTCCAAAGTCCAACAAAGGAGTTTTGAGAATCTTAGTTCCGTACTGAGTTCCATTATCGACGTAACGAGTTATTATTTTTTCATAGACATCTTGAGTTACAGCTTGTTCAGTAGCTTTCTTCCTGAACCCATTTCGTGGATCTGTCATGCACTAATTGTTCCCCTTTGAATATCTTGATAATGGTCCTTACAATTCGGTGCTCAGTTTTTCCAAGGGAACTGATTCAAGGTCAGCTGCATCAATCCAGGCGTTTGCTGTTGAGATATCTTATAAGGTTGGCACTGAGCACAAACGCAGTGATCTCAAAAGCATATTGCTGTAGGAAGATACTCCAACTTCCACTAGAACTTTTGATCGAAAGCACAGCCATCCTAATGAATTGCGGTCACTCAATACGATGATTCTGTATCCTTCTAAATATTGTACCATCTTATCAATGCCCACACGATAGCTAAACATTCTTTCCTAGTAATAGAATAGTTTTTCTCGTAGGATGTTGATGTTCGGCTAGGGTAACCAATAATCCTCTCGGCCCCTTCTATATTCTGGGTTAATTCCGCAACAATTCCGACATTCGAAGCATCGGTTCGTGATATAAACGACATTTCCTTTAGCTTGATGAGTTCGCCTTGTTGCTTTCCCACCAAATTCCACCGGCAATGTTTCTTCAATAACACGGTGAACGAACTTATTACTTTTGAAAAATATGATAATGTGGCGGTATCACGAAATTTTTTTCCAAAGAGGAACGAGCTTGGAATCAGCCTGATAATTTCGATCTTCTGAGGGTCAGTATGAATACCTTCAACGGTGACTACACGTCCTAGATATTTCATGGAATTGCTGCAGAACTCGCACTTCTCAGGATTTATCTTCAAATTATCCTCACTGAAATTAACGAGGTGTTCCTCAAAGATAGGGGGCTACAAGATGATATCGTCTTATTATTGGAAAAAGCGGATCCATATCATATCCGGTCCAACAGTAGTATCCATTAACCTGTCAAATGTTGCAGGTACAGATTGTAAACAAAAGGTCATCACCTTGAACTGAAACAAGCCATGGCCTGATACAGGAATGCCGTGATGGGTCCACTCTGAGGTCGCAGGTATTTTCCAGTTTCCATGTTTCAGATCAATTATCGTTATGTATCGATCCCGCCGGAGTTTATGACACTCATATACGTCCTGTTCACCCCATCTTCAGCAGTGACGGACTGTATCGTGGTTGGTTCCGGCCGGGTAGGGCACTGTATCCTATAGTGGTCCCGTAGACAGCAATCCCAACAAGACGACTCAGGAATGTTCGGTCTCCCAAACTTAACTGGTGATTTCTGTTCAGGCACAGGCTCCATCCCCTGTGGCTCTGCAGCTCTTACTGTTAAACTTGACATTTGTGCCCTCACTTGCACATAAAATACCTTTCTAGGCATGCTTAGCCTATGAGTTCTCAAACTCCTTTGAAAAGTCACTTGTCTTATGAAGTGTGTAAATTCCGGCAATAAATTTCGGCTGTCATTATCAAGGTCTGCATATCAACCACATATGCAGCGGCGGATTCATTTATCTTCTGATGCCGGTGACTTGAATGCACTTCCAAATCAATATGGTTATTCGCATCCATGGAAAATAAGATAACATTTCTCTGGGAATCAGTAAACGTAGTCCAGCGGCTACTGTTATTTCGATAAGACAACAGTGCGGTTCGTTCCAAAGCTTCTGGTAACAATAACATCGGTGTGTTCGAGTTCATCGCTATCTCGCTCAATCTTTCCAGAAACGTAACCAAAAATCTGACGTTCCATCGAATTGTATTCGGTCTAAGATTATATATCCGGGTACTTCCTGGATAGGGAGAACCGATATGTTGTACGTGGGTACCTGCGGAATAGTAGGAATGGTTGATACTACTTGCGGAAATTCTGAGTCTCACGGAACAATCAATTTTCTAATTATATTCACGGTAACAAACTTCAACTTTTCACTAGAAGTGTTGAAAAAAAATCACGAAACAGTCAAAACTCTAATTGTATTTATGGTAAGAAAGTTTAACTTTGCCCTAAGAGAGTCGAAAAAGATTTAAAAATAGACGAACTCGGTGAACAGGTTCCAGTTGATTTTTTTGTGAATTTTCAACGATTAAACGAACTCCTGCGAATGACTCAAAAACGTAATCAAAACAACGGGTTTGCGAAGCTTGCTTCCTGGTCTTACTAAATTTCAAATTTGGTTGAAATCGGAATACCTGTACGATTGCAATAAATGATTGAACATTTAACTTATCATTACCCCGTTATGCAAGCAATGAATTTCTAACGATTAACAAGAACTGTCGCGGATGAGTCAAATACGTGACGGAAACGTCAGGTTTGCGAAGCTTGCTCCCTTGTTTCACTATATTTCAAGTTTGGTTGAAATCGGAATACTTGTTCGATTGCAATAAGTGATTCAACATTAAACTTATCATTAACCCCTGCTAGGTTCCTCACGAAGTGTAGAACAGTGCTACCTATAGATACGCTTGTCTCAGATAGTCTCAGTGTAGTAATGTATCAAGGCCCCATTGGGCAGAATGAAAATATTAGAATTGCAGGCTTCAATTGCAATTATTATTTGATTTCTTCTCGGCTAATTAAATGATGTCGCGGGAATCACACACACGCAAATAAACATGGAACCCTACAATAATGTATTCATTCATAAAAATTTACAACAATGACTAATTATTGAATTATCTGTACAAGTAGATCCTACGGGCCAAATGAAATGAAGCTCAAGGCACGATTATTAAGTGGTGAAAACGGACTAGAAAATTATCAGCTTAACCAAATAGTTATCATCAAGCAGGCGGTTTCATGAAGCAAGTATTTTCAGACTGACTATTATCAACAAAGCGGTCTACGGTGCGGGAAAATGTTAGCCGTAAAGGTAAAAACTTAACGGAACTGTTTTTAATCGATCTCGAGTACGTGCACTCAGTCCCGGGCCATATCAGAAGTTCGGTGTCAATTAACATTTTACGGGATGATCTTACTTAGATTCATTCCTCTTTATCCGTGAGTGAGCGAGATTTTCATAAACAGTATAATTGTATACTGACGCCAGTCTAGGCTATATACGGAACAGTGGTTCAAAGACACAATCTCCACTTACTTCCAAACAATACACTCTGTGTACATGGAGATTTGCTCTGATCCCATTCGTACTTTCAATTTATATGCTCAACTCCGAACAATACACAGCGTGTACTCACTGTCAGTGGCTCATCTATAATCTACACCTACTTCCGAGGAGCAAACAATGTGTACATGTAGATTATAATGCAGAATCACACAACTCTTCAACTCTTGACACCCCACAATTATTTATTATATTTCGAGTAATCCTACTCGGTATGCGGAGTGAATAAAGTCAGAATAAAAATGTACTTAGGATAATATAACCAACTGATCCAATTATTTACTTTTGATCATGTCCTAGTGCATCGGGAAATAACCTCACCTCGGACTAGTTTCCTTGTGAGCTGCTAACCAGAACTCTAATATAGACTAAACTAAATGACTGAATCTGAATGAATATTTATACTGCCTCCTCTCAGTCTGCGTATATATTATTATAGTATAGGTACGGCTCCAATGAAATCAACTACTGGTACATGGTTATGAAATAGTCCGTTTTCAACCCTTATAATACAAGAATGTCTATACCCGGTACTATCTCTATTCCGTTATTACAATATATTCATCCGGAAATATTGTAATCCATTACTTCATACGCAGTTCTGTTGAAGCAATAAGAATATTCACATGAACTTTATGAGTTTTACTTGTTACATGATGAGTACTTGCCGTTTAATGTGCGACTAAATTGTCCGCTCCAATTGATAAGATTGAATTGTCCTGTTTTTGCTTAAATATTCTTGGTTCACCACATTTATCGTTTAAATGTTGACGATTAACTTGGCTTTAGCAACATCACCATTTTCACCACAAGATGTAGATGTAAGAAAGTCTGGATCCATTGATTGCGTAACCACCACAACGAAAATACGTAACAATTTGCTGTCGTCAACCTTTCATTTGAGGGGATATAATCTTCAGATTTCTCTGAATCTTGAACTAATGACATCAAATGAATCGAGGTAGTTTCTCCTTGACATGCAGATTCAGCTCTGGTAGCAGTTACGATAGTACATACTTTTCCATCCAGGAGACAACACACAAGGTTATTCCGAATCATATTCCTAATACTGCACCGAATCCACAATTCGCGGCTAATCTACAGAGTTCGACAAGAATTTCACTAACAGTTTTGTCCATTCTCTGATAATAATGATGAAACCTGTAGGAAGCCGCTACTTCCTCAACTTGGAGCTTAAAATGTTCAATCATTGTAGATGTAGAACGTTACACGAGTTGTATAGAGCACAACCAAAAACCGTGAAATGAGAAAATTTGCTCATCTCATAATATTTTCGTTAATGTGCATTGCAGTAAAATTGAAGTTTACTGATTCAACCCATTTCGGATATTCAGTATTGAAATTTTGGATGTTGGATGACGTGCAATAACTAGTTTATCAACTGGTACAACATAACCTGCATTTTCTTGGATGATATAAACACCTTCCATCTAGATTTACGTTGTAATTTCATAAATTACATTTTCCAATTATCTCAAGAGATTCCAAATAACATGCCATTTATTGTCGTCAGTTTGGAATAGTTGTTCTGTGGAATAAAAATATTCAAGCAATCGCAATCTACTTGACATTTATGTTATATATCCAACGGTTTTATTTTGCATATGGTGAAAATGAAGTTGAGAATTGGTAGATTCGTGCCGTACAGAGACATCGAAGATGGTAAGTTAAAATATATCTCGATAAATATGTAATATAGTATGATAATAATGATGATAGCAGAATTTAATCCGAATACTCGAATCATTTATCATAAGATTACCATTAATTAGAAATTTCGGTATTAATTGGTACAACAGGACTTGCATTTTCTTGGTTGATATTAACACCTTCCTTCTTGATTTACGTTTTTTAATCCTTGTCGCCAAAACTTTGTGTTCAACAAAGTAGAAATTTGTTTTTCAATTGATTTATTTGTTGACCAAAAGTCATGTTACATGTTATTTATTGGTCACTTAGTAACCGCAACTACGTATATAGAACAAATACATAGATGATTAACAAACACTAATGGAAGATAGTCTCCCAATGAGAAACAAATGTTGGATTAACATCTTATTGATTTCAATATTTGGAATTCATCATTTTAAATTTCATGGAAGAAAAAACAGAATTAAGGTATCAAAACCCCACATTGATATTTGGGAATCCGGATAGACATTTCAACATCTAAGATGTGCCATCTTCACTTGAAACATACGCATCGAGCTTATACATTTCACTCATTATTAGTAATCATCACTCTCTCATTTATAGTTTAATTTCAATTCGAATATACCATTTTCCATCCTCATCGAAGAACAATGAACATGTTATATTTCTTGATTATTGAAAATTATAATATGTTCTTTTTCGGTTGATTCGGGGTGGGGTTACAACATCAAGTAGTCAGTTGTTCGTTTTCAATAATCTATGATACGATCTCGCATATGATCATTCCGTAACCAAAAAATGATATTCAAAAGATTTTGTTTGACTTGTGTGACCTTGTGTTTCTCTGTTGAATTGATAATACCATGTTTTTTTATAAAATTCTAGTGTAAAAGATGAAAAACTCACTGTGGATGTCTCATCAAGTTAATTCAACAAACTCAACTATTGTTTACGATTCATTCAATTTAGATAACAGTACAGAAAAATTGTTCAACACCGTTTTTATGATTCCCTTGAAATGCAGAAGAAATCAACAAGTTCTATAAATTAAATGATAATGCATAATGAGCCTTTTGTCCTGGTTCTCAATAGACTGTTATTGCCTAGAATAGGTGTGTCATTCCCGAATACCTGATTTCTGTATAAACTCAGACTCTGTGTAATCGTATATCAATGGAAAATTTTGAATTAAGCCGAATTTCAGCAATATCTAGAGTGGTATGGAAGCACTCGGCTGAGCCAAGCACCGCGGGCTCTGTTTTTCCTTCAATAGTCAAGTATGTTATACCGTGTTAAATTTCAAACTGGATGTTTTCAACTTATATAAGTATAGGAATCTCTGCTATCATCAAATCAATTGCTTTGAAAGTTTCCACATTGTATTTTACTAGGCATGTATCTTGTGATACGCCCCAGACTAAGGAATTCATTCTATATTACTCAGGGTCGATTCCAACAGATGACTACAATAATCCCTCTTCATCATTTGTCTTGGTAGCATAGTAGTAGTAGTAGTAGCAAAGTTCTGCAACCAGCCTTACAGTGTAGATTGGTGTGGTAACTTTAGGAACGTTAAGTGGGAGATTAGCTAAACTTCACAATTTAATTGTACTTTTTCCTGGATGATAGATATCGTCGAGTTAGGATCTGTCTACAACCAACATTATGGACATCCTTTTCACGCTAGAACTGACGTAATCTAACTATCTTCTAATACGGAATGACGGAATGTTTATCCATAACTTGAAAACAATTATTGGAAAGTAACTGTTATCTCTAAGTAAATTTCGATGATCATCGTAATAGCTTTGATTCAACTGAGTTGAATATAATTCAGAGCGGTTATGGAGATTAATATGTAATACTCCAAAATTCAACATGCTTCATCTTTTTATATCAATTTCTACTGATTTTTCTTGCGCATCCGCCAAATTATACGCATTTTACCCTTAACAATGTGTTTTCCATGGCTTAAGAATTCAATTATGCAATAAGTCATTTTTTACAATAAATATATAATGCTTAGGAAAATTTTGAGAAATAGCCTCCCGTTGCTTTATATCTATAATATAAGCATTTATGTTTTTCTTTTTCCTTTCCATATTATTATAATTCATATTTGTCGATTAAATGAATATTAATGATATGAATTCAGTTTCAATAGATATCATGACCTCCTTCACGTGGTGCAAATTAGTTTCTCAATATCTCTGAAAACACTTATATTCGTCTTATTAGCATAGATACTATGTTTTATTTTACAATAAGTATTTCAAATAGAATAAACAGTTATTAATTATCATTACATAATTTTGCTCAGCCTGCACAAATCAAAATATAGTACAGCCGCTCCACTATTGGGTTCATATCATACTTAATTCATGATGAATTGAAATATTTGCGGTTTGAGATTAATCGTGAGGAACTTGAGAAGAATAAGAAAATGTTCATAATTCGCGGTCCGGCGGGGAAGAGGGTATAAGTCATATATGTACCATATGATTCATGACTTTTAAATTTAGGTTAGTGAACAATGGTATGAGTATACAATGTCAAACAACGGATTATTTTCTAATGCGTTTATCGATGTCTAAAATTCAAGATTTCATAGTGAAAACTAGTATACGTACACATATTGTCTTGTCCAAAAAGGTATGAGAGAACATTCTTTAATGAAAAATGGTATAAGTATACTTAGGTTCATACTCCAAAAATGAATAACAAGCTAATATTGTGGAAAAAGGTATATGCCTACTTATACCGCTGACTACAGAATAAAAAATATAATGTAGAACAGTATACGTGCACTTACGCCGTTTTGCACAATAAAATCAATCTACTCATATTTGGTGTCCCTCTTTCCATTTCATATCTGAAGTAAAGCAAGGGGGGAAGGAGGTACTCAAAGGGGAATGGAGGAAGTTCGAGACTGCACAAAAACACAGAGGAATTCGGGTGAAGAATATGTAACTAAAAAGGGCACAATAACTGAAGCAAAAAAGTTTCCTGAACTACCTACTTGTAGAATGATATGTAGACAAAATTAAAAATACAAAAAGAATAAATATTTTTAAGATTTGGTTACTAAACATACAGTGTGTCCACGTTAAGTACTTCTATTTTTTGACGGATTTTGATAAATACTTTTTTGTTAGGTTGGTATTCAAAATCTGCATTAAACTGGAGGATGACTTCAGTTTTTGGCTGTAATCATGGCCACCTACGGCCATTTTCATTGGCTCAAATTTCAGAAAGTATTATTGGGTATTTTTTGGAGAAAAACAGAATACGGATTCTTATTAAGGATAACGTTGAACGTACCTGTACCGATTTTCAGTGTTTTAAAATACAGGATGTCCAAGAAATCAAAAAGTAAATATAATTTGGATTTTAGAAATTCATAATGTAAATTCCTACTAGTATCTCTAAAGCTTGAATAAGAATTATCATTGAAGTAATCAAGAAACATTAATTTGATTTTTTATTGCACTTATTATGATTTAAAGCATTATGAAAACAAATAAAACGTTGACCACTCGAACAATTTCCACTTTTCCTTGCATTATATCATTTATTACAATTCGGTGAAAAAGCTCAGTGTGCTGTGAAAACAAAAAAAAATGTCTTAGTTGAAAGCTGTCAGTCGATAATAATTAAGAGTCATTCCACGTCAGAACAGCAACGCTCAATGGGTCAACATCTCCGATTCCGTTCAAATTTTGGGGATAGGTTTTCATTACCGAAAAAATAAGATCCTGGAAAATTTCAGGTCGATAGAAAATGAAATTTCGGATATATCGGCCATTACAAAAATTTGGCCAATTTTAAAGTCCAAAAATTCAAAATCAAATTTCTTCGGTAAAAATGAACTTTTCGAACCAAAACATATTTGGAAAAGCCCAAATTGATAAAAAATTTTCCCAGGAATCCGGTTAAATCAGAATATCTAGCGTATTTAGCTGACGCATGCGCGAAAAACTCGAAAAACTAAAATGTCACTTTTTCTTTAAATTCATAACTCAGCTGCTGCCACTTCGATTGTCTCAGAACTTTCAGAGAAGGTAGCTGAAACCATGTACTTTCATGTAAAATCTGCGGATCCATGCTCTTGATATGAACATTTTCGTCAAAATACGGAAATTTGATATTTTTTATTTTTATCGTTAGGTATATTTGAGTAGGATGAGCATTGTAGAATTCAATTATGAATCAATAGAATTACAACAATAGGTTGATAAAATTTGAAATTAATTTTATTTGAATAATTCAATTTAGCAGAACGGGAAAAAAATATTGAAATCCAAAAAAGTTGCAGTCACAGGTCTATAGATTTAATGTTTTTGAACTTTTCTAAATAATTTTCATATTTTTTCATTCGGTTTAATTTCCCACGGGAAAATTTATTTAACAATGTTGTGTGATATTATGAATACATTTAAAAATTCAATATCAATTTTTGTGATAAAAAATAATCAAATGAAAATTTTTTAAATTAACAATATCCTAAGACAAGTGAGAAACCCTTGTGAGAGTAGTAATACCCAACTCAAGTACAGAAAAATATAATCATCATATAGGTCACATAATTTATTCTTTGAAAAACTGTTCAAATTTACTTTTTGTTTGTCAATGTAATTTTATTTTAACGTAATTCTTCACAGCTTCCACTGTGACAATCAATCAATTTAAGTCGATAAAAGTGGTCGTAGGTGGCCATGATTACAGCCCAAAACTTAAGTTATCCACTACTTCAATGCACATTTTGAACCCCAACCTAAAAAAAAAGGTCATCAAAATCCGCCAAAAAATACAAAAGTTACAGGGGTGGTAAATCCTTAACGTGGACACACTGTATATCTTTGATTCCAAGTTATGAGAGTCATTATACTTGAAAGCACTTAACTAGTCATTTTACTTCAGTGTGATGTTATAAACTTTGGTTACCTGAAGAAAGAAAACCAGTTCCTCAACAAATTTATGAGACAGTTTCGCAAAACAGGTATAAAAATTAAGAAGCCTTACAAAGATACTTGTGCCCAATGGGATAAGCTTCGAATGCTTATCAAAAATTCAAAATGTGAAGCCGACGAAGAACTCAAAACTAGATTACACGATCACCAGTTGGAAGCAGAGAAAGCTAAGAAGCATGATAAGACAATGGCTGCGGAAGAGGAATTCCGCTTCATATACATATACATATACTAATGACTGTTCAATTTCACCATGCAACAATTAAACTCGAAGCATTGTTTTTGTTTCATGTGGCATGAGGCCATCGGAGAGCTAAGAGCAAATCAGATAGCCTCGAGTATTTACAAACATTCTAAGAGTACTGCTTTGGATGCGATCTCAAAAATTTCTTTATACGCATGGCCAAAACAAAAACACACACGTATCTGTAATGTTTTCTTTGCTCACGCCAATGAAGCCATCCTAAAACACATAAGTCATAAATTCCTTGTTCCGGGTGACACTCATATGTGACTCGGGTCTTTCAGTCATTGAGATAAAAGAGGAGAAGTATCCTGTCTCCATAGAGCATCCTCGAAATTGGGTGCAGTTGGTTGAGTCATGTGAAAGTTCTCAGCACTTTCATGTGACTGAAATGACCCAAAGTGACTTTTTTGAATTTTCAGCACTTTTAAAGTTATATATATTTCAAGCATCCAAATACATATATGAGTAGCAAAAATGTATATTGGGGAGATATCAAATGGTTAAGGTATACTCAGGAAATGGGCACAGTAGAATATAATGATTCTCTATGAGGATGAACCATTTAAAAAGAAATTTTCTTATAAAGCCTTAGTTCCAATATCAGATGAAAAAAAAAAATCTCCTGGAAATGCTTCCCTATGTTGATGCAGCTTTCCATCCATTCTACAAAAGTTCACGGTAGCTATTGATGCAATAATAAGTGATGAGAGTGATAATGAGCAAACATTATAAAATTTTTATTATCTCTCATATTTTGAACGTTTTAAACCTCTTTTCTAGTGTGAAATGATGCAAGTCTTTTTTCGATCAAATAAAATGTGTAAAATGGTATATGTTAGATTTTTATTTGTTTGAAGCATGTGAACAAATTTGAATAGCACAGTCCGTATGAAGTGTGTTTGAACTATTGATTATCATAATAATTTTTTGATTGAAAAAAGTTGTTAAAAAATCCCCGATGAATAGATTACAACCTCATTCATTTCGAAACGTCAATTTTCTCCGCCGGACCGCCTATTGATACCATCGACTTCAAGGAATCTTGGTACTTATTCAACGGAAAATGGGGTTTTGTTTGAGAATTTGCATAACAGGAAGTGTATTCATTTCACGATTACGAATATAGAACTTATACAAGGAAATTTACTGAATTCCATTGACAGTACTAGAACAGCAAGAAAATAGAGGCTCATGGAGGATAAGTAGCCGGTGAATGAATGTATTAAAACATATATCATATGCTAAAACAACATTGTATGATTATACAAGAGTGTATAATTACTACTACTACTCTCATGCACCACGAAAATATATATATTAAAGAAATGTTGAAAAATATAACTGGAAAACTACTCAACATGTAGAAATCAGGTTCGAACAATAACATGTCCCCTCACTGGTTTCAGCCTTATGGTGAATCACCTGCACAAGATGGGGCCGTAAAATGGCATTACATTGTGAAATACATCATACATCGGCATGTGGTATTCGATCGAGTAACACGTGTCTAGTGTGTTATACAGCTATATTAAAAATTAATTTATGCAGTTTTCCCAATAAGTGTAATTTAAATCAGAATATCATCTCGACTGCTTGCCAACTACTATCAACATTAAGAATAATAATAATAATCAAAAAATGGTAATTACTAAAGCATTTACATGTGATGTGGAAGAAGTCCTGTGTAAGGTGTTTAATAAGCCGGAATTTATAAAACAACTGGCGGATGAAGTAAGCAAAATAGTACTGCACGAAATGGAAAATTCATTGAAAGACACAAACAACAAGGTAATAAAACTGGAAAATGATATTATTGCATTACAACATAAAAACCAAGACTTGCAACAGAAACTTGATAAAAAAGTCGATAACATTGAACAAGATTTATATTCGCAACGTTTACGGATTTATGGTATTGATGAAAAACAGTCTGTAGATAAAGAAGCAGATATGGTGAAGCTATTAAATGAAAGGTTGAATATTAACCTAAGTTCTTCAGATGTAAACAATTGCCGTAGAATTGGAAAACCAATACATAATAAAAATAGACCGGTACTGGTGTATTTTAATAATTATAACAGCAAGGCAAGCGTGTTGTCCAATCGGAAGAAACTGAAAGGTGAGAAAATAGCAATAACGGAGGAACTAACAAAGCAAAGATATGAAAAATACAAAAATGCGAAACAAATTTATGAACCAAAAAATGTCTGGATTTGGCATGGGAACATTTACTACATGGAACAAGGTGAGCGGAAGAGGTTGTTGTAAACAATCCCATATCATATGTATAGAAATAAGGACTACGATATTGTAAAGTTAGATGTTTGAAATTTTTTTTTTAGCTTCAAAAATATTCACAATGATTCAGCATAATTCTAATAATTAAACAAAATCGAAATAATTCGTATGCTATTTTGTGAATATTAAATGTGAATCTAGTTTAGGCATTATTATATAGAATCTTCAATTAAATAATTATTGGATATTTCCTGAATTCACATACTTCTCACTTTTTGTTTTTATTCTTGTGAATAACTGAACTACAACTTGTAAACAATAAAATATAAAACAACATAGATAAGTGAATAAATTTGAGATTTTGTGAATATTAAATTGCAATTAATCAATAAGCATTGATCGTCTATATCAAAAATTCTATTAAATATTTCCTTTGTTGTTTTTCGAAAATATTGATATTATTTAACAAATTGTGTTTTTCTTTTTCATGATTTTTACAATGAAACTAGCTGGAATAACACATATTTTATGTACATTTCATTCTGTTTAAGCTCACACGTTTTCACTCAAAACATTTGAATTATACACACACACACACACACACACACACACACACACACACACACACACACACACACACACACACACACACACACACACACACACACACACATACACACACACACACACACACACACACACACACACACACACACACACACACACACACACCACTTACCACACAATCGCATATACTCTAGTGATAATTCTCAATTATTCACAAATATATAATGAACAATATTCAACTGTTTGAAAAAATAGATAACTTCAATAACATTGAAAATGAAACATGTCAAAACTCCTTCGAACTTAGAACAAGTATAAAAAACCCAGACGGTATAAATCTTAACATTTTACACTTAAATATTCGTAGTATAAACAAAAATTACGAAGAGTTCATAATATTTTTGGAAGATATTGGTACTGCTAACATAGATATAATTGTATTATCAGAAACATGGCAAATTAGTGATACAAATGATTTTAAAATTGAAAATTTTGATATTAACTACAATAATTCTTGCTTCAATCAAAATGATGGCTTAATAATTTACATAAAATCATCGTACAAACACAAGACAAATACCATACAATTATCAGAAATTGCATTAACAGAAATAAATCTCAACATAGGTACAGTGAATGTCAAAATTGCAGCAGCTTATCGACCACCATCCACAAACTTAAATACTTTTTTGAATGATCTTAGTAATTTCTATGAGAACTATAATTTTGGAAATTCTATAAATCTATTTCTAGGTGACATCAACATAAACACTTTGGAATACAACAATCTTCATGTCCGAAATTATTTAAATATGCTAAGTAGCTACTCATTTATATCTTGTTTTAATAAACCAACCAGAATCACCCAAACTAGTTCAACATTAATAGATCACATGTTCATAAATGGCTGCAATAGAAGTAACAATCAGATTAAATTAAAACCAATTATTTTAGAATCGAACATAACTGATCATTACCCAATCTTTCTAAACATTAATATACTCGGAGAGGTTAATAAAAATAAAAATCTGACTTCAAACAACCGGAAAATATTTAATACAGAAGCTCTAATTAATGATATTAAACTGGAAAATTGGATTGAAGTCATGAACGAAAATAACTCAATAAGGGCATACGAGACATTCATTCGTAAATTCTCAGTGTATATCGAAAAACACTCTGAAGTAAAAAGAGCAAAACATAACAAAAAATTTATTAAACCATGGATAACAATTGGACTTATGAACGCAATTAAAAAAAGAGATGCAATGAGAAAACTTCTGACTTTAGCACACACCACAGAGTTGGAAAATAAGTATAAACTCTACCGAAACTATCTAAATACGCTCATCAAACTCACAAAAAACAAATATTTTGAAAATAAAATACATACTTGCGGCAAGGACACGAAAAAATTATGGGATGTAATCAACGAAGCAACTAATAATAATTGCTACAACACGAGATCTCACATAAATATAGAAGACGAAAACCACGCTCAAGTAACTAACGACAAGCAAATATCAAACAAATTTAATGAACATTTCACAGAAATTGGTAATGAATTAGCTAGAAATATTGAAAAATCTGAGATAAAACTAAAGCCGTGTAAGATTACAAATAAAAACTTTTACCTAACACCAGTGAATGAAAATGAAGTCATTCAAATTATATCTTCCTTAAAAAATAAATGTTCAACAGGTCCAGATAAAATACCACAAAATATAATAAAAGTAACAAAAAAATATTTAAGTGCACCGATTGCACATATTATAAATTTGATATTCACTACCTCTAGTGTACCTAACGATTTCAAGAGTTCAACAGTAATACCCTTACATAAAGGAGGTGACAAAACTATCAAACATAACTATCGTCCAATATCCTTAATTAATAGCATAGCAAAAATTTTTGAAAAATGTTTAAATAATAGGTTAAAATCATACCTTACTAAATATAAACTATTATCCACGAATCAGTTTGGTTTTCAGGAGGGAATAAGTACTGAACTAGCTGTGTCAGAAGTAGTTAACACAGTAATCTCAGGTATGAATGAGAAGAAAAAGTGTTTAGCTATATTTTTGGATTTAGCAAAGGCATTCGATACTGTGTCTCACAAAAAACTACTAGAAAAGCTCGAAAATATAGGAATAAGAGGCGATATCTTAGAGCTTTTCAAAGATTATCTATCAAACAGATGTCAGCGCACACTAGTGAACGAGACTCTTAGTGATCCACTTCAACTAAACCGAGGCATTCCCCAAGGTACGGTCTTAGGACCAACCCTATTCAATATTTACATAAACGACCTATGCGATATAAGTAAATATGCCAGAATTATTTGCTACGCTGATGACACGGTGCTTTTGCTGAGTTCGGAAACATGGTGCGATGCCTTTCATAAGGCCAGTACGGAATTGAGTATCCTCAAAAGTTGGCTAGACACTAATGATCTTTCATTGAATAATACGAAAACCAACTTTATAACGTTTTCTCCCACAATTATCGATATCCCAAATAATGATAAAATAATCATACATAATCAAGATGCATGCTTTGCAACAGGGAATTGTAATTGTAAGACTACAGTAAACAGAACAGACAGTATACGTTACCTTGGGGTGGAATTGGACCAACATTTAAAGTGGCAAAACCATATTAATAACTTGATAGTAAGAATGAGAAAATTGATTTATAAATTAAATCAACTAAAAAACATCCTCGACAATAACAACAAAAATTTAGTATATAAAGCTCTTGTGGAATCTATGATAAAATATTGTATAATAATTTGGGGAGGTGCATATGAAACTGCTATTCATCCTTTAGAGATATGTCAAAAATTACTTTTAAAAATTCTGTACAAGAAAAAAAAACTATATTCAACTGAAAACCTGTACAATGAGACCAACATTTTGAACACAAGATATTTATATTACCATGCAGTTACTAACTTCATTCATAAAAGTAGAAACCGTTTACTAAATCATAGGTATGAGACTCGAGCTCAAGTAAACAGAAGATTAATGAACATAAAACCATCTTCTTCTCTAATTAAAAGATCTCTATTGTTCCTGGGTCCTAAAATATATAACCAAATACCTCCAAGTATTAGAGATATAAGGTTTTCAAAGAAATTTTACAGAGAGACTTCTAATTATATAAAACAAAATGGAATTGATTACAACTACATAAATTTATTGTAAATGTTTTGATAGCATGTTTCTGAGAATTCTGAGTTTTGAATTTATCTTCAAGCTAGTACACAAGCACAAACACACACACACACACACACACACACACACACACACACACACACACACACACACACACACACACACACACACACACACACACACACACACACACACACACACACACACACACACACACACACACACACACACACACACACACACACACACACACACACACACACACACACACACACACACACACACACACACACACACACACACACACACACACACACACACACACACACCTACACATTACACACGAACACACACTCACACACATAATTAAAATATACAATTACATACGCACTTTGTAGAATGTAGAAACCTTTTTTTATTTATTTTATTATATTATGAATAATTTGTTTAAAATTTTTTGATTTTTAGTTGAGTCATTCTCAGCACATATAAGCTTTGCTTACGTGCATTTATAACTATAAATAGAATGTTTAATGTATGCTCTTTTCTGAGAATAAATATTATTATTATTATTATTATTACAAGCGATATGCGGGAAGCCTTGGCTATCTCCGGACAGTGAAACAGCCAACCAATTAAAAACCTTTACAGTATAGTTCATATTATACCATTGAGCTTTACTGCTATTAACCAACTAGCTGATTAAGCCCCAATGTGTTGGTACCAACATCTTCAAACCGCAAGAAATGGCTTTGCAATGCAAATTAAGAATAAATCAATATGTAGGTATATTTTCAAATCAACCCTGCACATATACATCAAAAAAGCATTTTACACTAAAGGAAAATATTGATCAATTGAAAATAATATTCTATTTTACGACTAAAGATATGAGTACAATAAAAATGATGTGGGTACAAGGAAATGTTTTACAATAATCAATTCTAACAAACTTAATTCTATTTCACATCGAATTTTATTCTGTGCCACTATCACCATTATCTTTATCTAAACCTTAACTTATTATTTAGAGTTGAACACTTATTTATATGTTGAATACAGTTTTTCCAACTGTCTACAGATATTTAACTTACAATGTTTTTCATTAATTCCACTAGATATATTTAACGTGGGAAAAATGTTATTCCTTCTTATATCTGATTTGACTTCATGCCATATCAGCTCAATTGGATTGAATACACAATAGAAGGGTGAAGACGCAATACTATATGTCCATTTTCTGTTGCAAGTTTGTCACACACATATTCTTTATTAATTTTGAAAACCTTCAATACTTCTAAAAGATCCCGTTTTCTGTAAATTTTCCAAAATGTATATTATTATCTATCATAAAATTTTGAATGTCTGCTTTGGTGCTGTTATAACTAGACAAAATTTTCACTTGACAACTATGTTAACGAGCATTGTCCATTACAATTGCACTATTTCTGGGTATATTTTGAAGAAGACGATGTTCAAACCAATCTTCAAACCGATTTTCTTCATCGTCTTGGTGGTAATCTGGAGTGAAATCTGTTATGTTTTCAGCTGAAAGCAACAGACAGTTCGGAACAAATTAAGTTTTTAAACCTGCATGTATAATTGTTATTATTTTGCTTTTATTTGAAGCAGATTCGATTCGGAATTTTTTTGAGAAATCATTCCATCCTTTTTTCGCAGTCATGTTTATTAAACCATGTTTTGTCAAGATATATAATTGGACTTTGCTTTTATTTGAAGCAGATTCGATTTGGAATTTTTTTGAGAAATCATTCCATCCTTTTTTCGCAGTCCTGTTTAATAAACCATGTTTTGTCAAGATATATAATTGGACGATTTTCTGCTCTATATTGTTCAATAGTCATCAAATATTCCTGCCGCCATTCCCGTAAACGTTAAGAATCCATTAGGATTATGTCTTTTATCAATCGTGTGATTTTCGAAACCCATTTTAAACAAAATTTTTCTTAGACTTAAAATGTTTTGTTTCGTCGTCGGTCAGCCTATTTTTTAGGGAAACCAGTGTAGGTGCAGATTGTTCTTCATACATTTTATGAATTTTCCTTCTCTATAAGTCCACATCATCCTTGTCAGTACTTCTATGTGTTCCAGTGATGTCGCTTTTGTCTAGGGATAGTAGGCTCCAGTAGTATATCCTTTACCGAAGATGAAAAGTAGTTGTTAAAGCAGTCGTTTCGGTTAAAGCATCACTTGAATTAAAATCTCTTTTTAGCAAAGATTCATATACATTTCTTATTATCAGTTCAGCATCGGGATATAAATGCTTTCTTCTGAGAATAAAATATGCCCTACTATTAGCACAATCTCAAGGAAACCATATTCTAACACTAGTAGAACAAAATCAGTCGCCGGAAAACCAATAAGAACTCGGAATAAAAATTTCAATTCCATATTGATATCATCAGGTATATAATACCTCCGAACGATCTATTTCTGCCTACTTGAGATGGTATAATTAGAGTTGCAGGTGAATAAAATTTGCATATACTCCGGCTCTGTCCGAAATGGTGGTACATTTTGTGCCTTTTATGGTCAGAGGGATAGTTAGGATTTTATTGCAGTCAAAAGGTGAACGGTATAATATGAATAATAAACTACAAACTAGTGCAGGAGACCAGAGCTACTGAATAGTTGTTGTAAACTATCTAATTGGCATACACAAAACTCCTGAAGGTTGAAGTTTGGCAGGTAAATGTATAGAATCGAAGGAAGAAAAATTAGACTTTTTATCAAATTTTATTATTCCACTATGTCATTTGACAATTGAAGAATAAGATAAAGGATATAATAGTGTGTCTATTTTGGATTTTGAAATATCAATTTGAGTATGAATTATTTATTGTTTTGAAAGATATATCAAAGAAGGAACATTGGAGAAGTTACAAGCCCATGAAAAAGAACTGTAATTATGCGAATCACCTATTGCACAATAAACTCAATTTCACCCTTAATATTGATATCTTACGTACTCAGGAAAAATAACATAAACTCATTATTCTGGAATCGATAGAAATTTTAGAACATTCATAAAGCAATAGTGACATAATATAAAATGACGAAATCGATAGCTATAATTCAGCACTCATCAACAATTTTGTAGATAAACTCCCACTCAAACCTTTGTCTACGCCCATTCCTACATTTGTACCACATTAAGATTGATTTGTCATATTTAAGTGTGATATTTAGCTTTAGTTGAGAACTCCAAACTTTGAAGATGCCACAGTGTGGTGAAACGTTTTGTACACAATTAATTAAAAATAAAATGTTTTATTTATTTATGTAGTTTAATTTTCCAACTTTAGAATGAAGTTTTTTCATTGAGGTTATGATCCATATAATTGATTATCAATAGAATCAAGAATCAGTCTTTATATTCTTTGTAGAAAAAGAATCTAGAGCAATTTTCCTCAATAACATTAATTCGTCAATCGAAGAACCGAGTGTTGCACATGTGCCGCCTCCTCAATTATTCTTCGCAAAAAGAATAATTGTTATTGGCGCGGTTCTCTCAGTATATCTGATAGTGGTAGGGTATTGATGAATATATAGAATAAAATATAACAAACGCAGACAATCACACGATTTATTATTTGTGTCTTTGATGTAACAATATTCTATAATTATGAATACTAAAGCAGCTAGCTAAACTAAAACAACAGTTATTGAAAAAAGTCTCATGAACATTAAAAATCTTATCCATTTCATTATATAGATGACAAGTCATGAACATAAGTGCGAATGTCACAAAACAATAATTTATCCAACAACATAGTGAGGTATCAGATGATAAAGTGGTATAGTATGTCAATTGTATTTTCATAGCAAATAGAATTAACCAATGATGAAGAGTTGCATTTAAACACGAGAGAATGAGCAGAAAACAATGGCGTTTGTGGATGATAATTCACAGTTATCATAATTAAATGGAGACGATGAAATACTCGTAAGACTGACATTCGGAAGTTCGAAATTTTCTTGATAATGAATAATTAATGAAAGACTGCTTTGCTTGAGTAACAAACCATTGTTAACTTTTCCATAACCATTTTGATATCAATGAATATAACCCTAAGCTTACAAACCATACTAGTTCTGAGTCATAAATTTGTCGCACATAACGGCATTTGTACACATGCAAGTTGAACTTTGTAAACTTTAAATAGAATTTCAAAGTGAAGTCGAATTTATTCACAAAGTAGGAGTTTTCTTGCTACATGTTCAATATTCAATTACGTACAAAGAAGTTTTTGAAACTCTAACTGCGCCATGAAAGAATAGTACTATATTACTATGAGTAAAATGAGACATGTTCTTGACATTCTTCGAGTTTATTTATATCTTTGTCTAAAATTGTTATGTTTATAAGTGTAATTATGAAAAGAATAGATGACAACGATTAATGAAATAAGTCTGCAGCCGACTTGTGTATTAAAATCCAATTAAAACTGCAGAAATATTATGTCGGTAGTTTGTGAATGTGTAATAAGAAAATGTTCATGAAGCATATAGCCAATTATCAATTAGATGTTTGTCAAATAAATTGAAATTCTCAATTCGAATACCTAAGACATCATTCTATTATTTTAACATGTATGATATGCTTGGCTCCTCTTTCCATCCAATCAGAATGATTCTGCCGCAATTCAATGCTTCATTTAATTTTTTAAGATTCTAGTTTATTCCTTTACCGATTGTGAAAATTCTTTCGGATTATTCTTCTTCAAATAGTACTCGTTATTTTGATAACAGGTTCGATATGTTGTCTTAAAGTTGTATGGCATTTATTTGACTTGACATGATGCAGTTATTGGTAGTGTGTGAAAGTGTAATAAGAAAATGTTCATGGAGCCTTTCTTGGAACAAATATAGATATAAAATTAGAATATAGTAATAAAAAATTAGTTTTGAGAAAGTTAAAGTAGAATTGAATACTAAAAATTGTGTAAAAATAGGAGAAAATGGAACAAAGTGTCTAACGTGATGAAGAGATAAAATGTTAAAGTGATAACAAAACAGTAATTTGATAACCTAAACATTGAAATCCATTGAAGTAAATTAGTTAATAAGAAAGTAAACAAACTGCTTCATCATGAAAGTCAAATAAATGTCATACAACTTTAAGCAAACATATCGAATCTATTATTAAAATAACGAGTACTATTTGATGAATAATAATCTGAAGGAATTTTCACAATCGGTAAAAGAATAAACTCTTAAATCTTCAAAACGTAAATGAAGCATTGAATTTCGGCAGAATCATTCTGATTGGCAGTATGTAGTATGCGCAAGCGTCAAGTATTTTGCATCATTGCCAATTATACTACACTACGTGCGGGAAGAAAATTTAATTTGAAAAATTCGCAGTTAAAAGTTACGGACATGATTGTGTTACGGATACGGACTAGCTATTTCAGTGGTAGGGTGTACGTATTATTTTCTGCCTAAAAAGTGAAATCGGGACATGAAATGAAGGCACTAATACCAAGTAATATTATTATTACTTCATCTGCAACTGTGCCGC
The DNA here is from genome assembly GCA_958510875.1 of Endomychus coccineus. Taxonomy (NCBI): domain Eukaryota; kingdom Metazoa; phylum Arthropoda; class Insecta; order Coleoptera; family Endomychidae; genus Endomychus; species Endomychus coccineus. The sequence goes on from OY294067.1 coordinate 208,366,485, forward strand.
GACCGGCCTCAAGAAACTGCAAACGCGTGCAATAATAACGGCATTTATTATAGGTATACCATACTACCTTTAAAAATAAAATGATTCTATATAAAATTTGTATTAGAGCTGTGTATTTTGGCACAAAGTTATATTGTTGCACGCATGATTAAGTTATTTTGTAAAATAAATTCTTGATCTAGCAAAATTTTACTACCATACACTGAGCACTCCTTGGTTTTGCTTTTTTTTTAGTTGAATAAAATGTTGCTGCTCCTTCACTTTTCAATTAGCTGGTTCACCTCTTGCTGCTGTGGCAGTTAGCTTTGATAATATTCCAACTATCATGGTTTTGATACTATATTCGAAGTACTGCAAACGTGGTATTTTTCAAAAAAATGATGCTCCACAAATTCCGTGAGCATATTATATGAATCCTTTGTTCATTGTCACTTTCGTTTCGTATCCACTTTTTCAAATACAGATTGAGTAAAAAAGTCCGGAGTATTGAGGTTTAATGTATGCTATAGAGAATCGACGCAGATGAGGATGACATGTATCCCCAACCTGGAACATAATGGGCATGATTTATAACGCGCATGTGAGTACTGAGTACCTTATCACACTCCCGACACAGACCGATATCTTACTTTCAAATTCTTACTAACTAACAATTCAATTAACTTGAAGTTACCATCGTTTCACCAGCAGAAGCGTCCGAAATTCTCACTTTAAGATTTGAATTATTACTAGATGAACACAACGCAGAATTTACAAAAAGAATTAAGTAGGTACTCTATTGGTATCATGAGAGTAAGGTTGATTCTATCTCAATGAATTTGACTGTTCATCTGACCAAAATATAAATATCATAAATATGAACTGTTTAATATTAATAATAATAAATTTTGATGAGGTAGCAATAAAGAACAAAGGTACGACCACTATCGTACATACAGGTCTGGGAACTCGTATGTTTGACATTGGTCTCTTACGCGGCGCCAAACTCGTAGTCCCTCGCTCAGCCACTAGCTAGCGCTTGGATCGAAGTGATAAAACGATTTCTTTCCGGAATCGCAAGCGGTGTTACTAAGTATTCTGATTTGAGAGAGGAATAGAACTGTTACTCTTGCCAAAATGTATTACTCACCTTAAAAATAACTCCCTCTTTTTCGCACACATAAAAGACCTCGTTAATGCGATTTCTTTTCGGAATCGCAAGCATCCACTTTTATCGCATTTCCGCATCTTTCGGCACTTCAAAAACAGAAGTTTCTTGCTTTACACTTTTGTACCCCGTTTCGCATTTCGGCACAATGCACGGTTTCGTAATTTGTTTCTAAAATGCAGGTATTCCTTGTGTGTACAATTTATTTATTTAAGAATGACAAATGTCAGAGAACACTCTTCGATTACTGCGCCACCCTTTTTGGTACTACGCGACAGTTGACGCTTAGCGGACCCACTTCTCACATAGGAAACAGCCTCGAGTTCCCAGACCTGTATGTACGACCATGCCTAAACCTAACACCTAACCAAATTCAACTTTTCTATCAACAACGTCTATGTATTCTGTTCTGCTTGTTATTATTAATGTTACGGTCTCCTTTCGATCTTATTATAGTTGGATTTCGATTAAGTAATGTGTAATGTTCAATTGTGATTGCTGGATGTACGTAATAAGTATCTACTGATTGAGGACAGAACAGAAAAACATACCAACATTTCTGAAACAGCATTCCAATTATTTTCTCCTGGTAAACAGTAGACAATGTTCCAGGCTCTTGCATGATAATGACATTACTCCAGTCTTTACCTCAACAGAAGATACACAAGAAGATATGTCAAGTGGTACCTTCCGAACTAATTATCATAGGTTATTTTATTTTGTGTTTCTTTAATTGAATAATGAACAGTATTTTAAGTACCTATTTAACTATAGAAAAAGCACTCATTCATGCTAGATAGTGGCTGTGCAACCTGTGCAAATTAGAACAGCTAGTGTATTGTAGTGTCAAGAAATTGGGTTCAATATTGTAGTTATAGTGATATGGCATCAAATTTCAAGTTATCTAATATCTCAGAAACACCATCTACATGCTACTGTAGCAGTTGGTTCATCCACTTAAATAGATTTAGGATCATTGCCTGTTGTGTCTACTTTAAATTTCATAACGTTCTTCGATTGATTGAAGTCTAGCAGTACCTACTTCTGGTTCAGAAAACTTTGATCGAGATTGTCAATTCTACTACTAAATTGATTTTATCTGATGCATTTCCTCAAAAAATTCTCAATTTTCGAGATAATTGACAAAACCTAGATTTCATCCGCTAAAATAAAATCATGACCAAACTTTGTTTCCAGGGTTATGCAGAGGTCACCAAAAATGAAGTTCTCTACAAAAATCAGTTTGATCAAAAGGTCAACAAATCAACCTGTTAATTCATGCATTTCGAGAGAAATACATTCAATATGACATCGGAAATAAAAAGAAGTGAAAACCTGAGTAAGAAGCGATATGAGAATTGGAATGCGAAAATGATATTTTGATCAATATTATTACACATCATGTATGTTTTCATTTTTCTTTTATATAATATTTTGAGTGTAGATATACAGACGCAATAATTTTAAAGAAGGTTTATGATTGGCTGGGGATGTTGATGGACACAGCGAAATTTCAGAATATTTCCATGGACACAGCGAAATTTCAGATTATTTTCAGTTTTCAAATATGCTGATTTTCATTTATTCTCAGAACAGTATTGCGTCCTTATGAAAAGCAACCTTATCAGCTTCATATATCCGTTACGCTGTTGCTTCCATCGCAAACTGCAGGACGCAATGATAGCTATTAGTAACATAAATTGAATATAGGCTTATTGAGACTTCCTTGAAGGGAGGCATTATATTCAAATGCAAGAAATGTAATAGCTTTTTTGGTCAGTTTATGCTATAAAGTCGTCAATTCACACTGAACATTCTAATTAAAAACTATTTTATTTACCTTATTTGTGTAATTTTTAGGATTGAACAGAATATGAAATAATTTATTTTGAAGTTTCAATATAACATTTAGATCATGTTTCAAGAATGTATCAATTTTTTTTCACTTATAGAACCAAAATATGTTAGGGATACATTATTTTGATGATTAATTATAATCTTTTATAATGGAGTACCTACATACTTGAGTAAGTTAATTTCTGCTTTTTTCTATTGATTATTTGGCTATAATTTCATTGTTGATGGCTAATTATATTGAAAAATAATTAAAATTAGAAAATTTTAGTATTTTTTTCGCAAATTATCCGTTTTGGATTTACAAGGCGTCGAAAATAAAATAATGAGTAGCAAAAAAGCATTTTTACGCGTTTTGACGCCTTGTAAAACGGATAATTCAGTGCAAAAAAAGTTCCTTAAATTTTCTCCCCACTTTGATCCTGCCTTTCATAAGGTTCTTCGATAAATCATTAGATTTGTTCAACTCCAGCAGTCGGTACCTACTTCTGGTTCATAAAACTATTATCAGGCATTTGAGGGTTGAGATTGTCAATCGTACTCCTGAATTGATTTGATCTATTGCATTTCAATGTAAATTTTACTTTCCTCAAAAAATTCACTATTCTCGAGATAATTGCAAAAAAACTAGATTTTGATCCCTAAAATAAAACTATGGCTCAAATTATTCTCCATGTTTATGTAGAGGTCACGAAAATGAAGGTACTAACAAAAATCCAGGTAAAAGAATTTACTCGTTAATTCACAATGCATTTTGAGATAGACAGAGAAAATGTCGAATCTGTAAGAATACATACTTAATTCAATCTTGTAATAGTAAATGAAATTGTACATTATGAGTACTTGTTCTACATATTTGAAACAATTATTTCCTCACCAAACTGAAAATTATGCTTGAATGTTTATTCCCATCAAGTAAGCACATGCTACATTGTGATGTAAGCATAATCTGCAGAAGGTAAGTGTCTAAATTCAAATACAAATGATAATCTCTTGAAGATTAATGTGTTATAGCTTATAAAGGACTTATAATACAGTGTACCTATACTACATCAATATGACAAAATTATTTTTAAACAGCTTTGCAGTATTTTAGCTAATTGCCATTAAAAACTTTATAATAGATAACAAAAATAATAAATTGGCTAGTTTCAACCTGAGGAGAAAATCTTACAGCAGATAGAATTGAATGTTATAACGTTATGTGCTCAAGTATATAAAACGAAAACCGACACATGATTGATTAGACAATCACTACTTATTACTACTAACACTAATAATAAGCAAGACATGGACATAATTAAGCTCAGAACAAACTGAACAGTAGTAAATTTGGAAAGGGTTGTTGGTGTTGGCTCATTAGATTAGGTATAACTTTAGGTTGTTGTAGAATTAAATTCAAATTAACATAAAACTTGTTGAAATTCAATCTAAAATCAATACTGACAAATTGTTTCACCACTTTGTGGCATTCTCAAAGTTATCAGTTGATAGCAAGTAGCTAAATGTTGAAGTTGTGTTTCTGTACGATCATTTCAATATTCACAATACATCAAACTAGAAGTTATGAATGAGTAGTAGTTTCTGTCTTATGGAAGAATTTTTAATATCTTCAAATTACTGGTTAATTTCAAATTATCCTGAATCAATTCGATCTGCGCATGTGTTTCAAGGGCCATGTGCGATGTTCAATTTGTCTTAAATTTAGCTTATATGAATAATAATGGATTCATATTATTATTATAATACACCTACTAATAAATACACCTTATATGTTATAATAACTCACCTCCGTTATAGCACAAACACAATGTTTTATCATTGCGACTCGTCATATTCACTGGACGCAACAATAGCCTTTCGTTGAATGATGAAACAAATATGGAAACCTGGTCCACTAAAAGCAGTTGCCACGTTTCGGAAGCAATAATATACTACGTTTGTAAAATATATACTTTCTCGTACCTCTACCGGAGGATTGATGAACTAACATTATACATTTTGGCATATATGACTAACTTTATTACGTCCATTACCAAATAAAATATCTAAAAATCATTAAAATTCTACTAATTGTAGCAAAGTTTCAATAAGGAATGGAAATCTAGGAAATCCTGCCAGGTGTACGCAATATAATTTTCTTGAACAAATGAAGAGAACCTGCAAAAACATGGGTTGGCATTACTGCGTCCTATATTCGGACGCAATAATTCTAAGAAAGAAATAGTGTATGTGTTGGGGATGTTGATGGACGCAGTTTTTTGGGATCCTAAAATTTCAAAATCGCGCCAAATTGTTGCTTTTGGATAAAAATAATTGATTTTTGAATCCAAGATATTTTAATTTTTATTTGAACGGAACTCAACTGAAAATATTATATTATCTTAAAAACATTGAAAATGGCCTTACAGAGGGCTCAAATCCAGTTTTCAATTGCAAGCCGGGCTCAAACTTGATCTCTTATATTTTTCATTCAAGTCATATAGTTTTAGTCTAAAATGCGAAGAACTGAAAATATGGCATTTTTGGCCATAAAAATTGGTATATCTTGGAGACTATGACAATTTTTATTGGCAGCATCGTGATCAGCGTACCGGAAACATAAAAAAAAACTATCTTAAAATCTTGTTCCCAATAAGAAAAAACCGTTTCTGGTCGATATTTGTTACAAAATATATTTAGCAAATACTTCCTCAAAGCCTTAATATTTTTAGAACTACATTAACTTAACATAATAGTAATTTACGTAAACAACGATGGAAAATGACTTTAAAAAAGTACAAGTTTGGAAGGTTTCTAAACAAGCACTTTGATAATATTTTACCATGTGTGGTAAAATGTTTTCTCCACGATCATCAACAAAGACATGAAAACGTACCGTCCGCTTTCGTCATATAAGTGGATGCGGATACCATACAAAATTTAAAAACATTACTTGTGATAATACTTTCAAGTACAAATGCTGTAAGTGCCATTCATATGGACACAAAAGAAATTACTGCCCATAAAACAATACGGAAAAGTGGAAATCTAATAGTGGTGGGAATTCTCGAACTCCAGTTCGTGGTGGTTTTAGTTCAAACTCAAGATATACAATTTATAATACAAGTAATCATCGAACGATTACGGCTCATGCAGAAGTGCAAGAAATGGAAAATGAGGAAGAAATTGCGTTCGGTTGTATATCAGAAAACTCGAAAATTGAAGAAGAAATGGTAGAAAGTGGACATTCTCAAACGATTGAGTATCTGGTGAAGTGATCACCTTATCAGCGACGACAAGTATCTGACAGATGTTGAGGAGCTCCAGACTCCAATCAACATCCGAGGCAAAGGAAGGACAGTCTCTACAGTCCAAAAAGGGAGGTTCACTACGGACGACAGCATGTAAGCTTACAAAAGTATTGAATGTTCCAAATTTAAGGTGAAACTTTCTGTCTGTTCCCAAAATGGAAATTGAAGGCTAAGAAATAATTTTCAAAGATTTACAATCAAATTCAAAATAAAAGATTTTTAATAACAGTCATAGTGCAGCTCTTAAGCCTTATTCAGTAACAAATGATAGTTTGCATTGGCCCCGTAGGCTAGGTCATACATCCGCTGGTAAATTGAAAACCATGTTTAAAAATGTTTAATTCTGGTAAGAATGAGGAAGTTCTTTGTGAACCTTGCATCAAAGGTAGACAAAGAAAAGACTATTTTGCTAGATATGATGAAAAAACTAAAAGGTTATTTTATTAGAATTAATTCATTCAGACGGATGCGGACCAATAACTCCCCCGACTCATCATGACAAACGCTATATTTTAACGTTCCATGACGATCTTTCAAAATTTACTCATGCCTATTTATTAAAATGCAAACTGAATGTTTCGAAGAATTTGTGAATAGGGTAAATTCTGAATTTAATTCTAAAATTTCGCGGTTTAGATGCGATAACGGTACGGAATATATGAATAACGAGTTACTTGAATTTTGTAAAATACAAGCAATTACGATCGAAAATACAGTTCCGTAATTCCCGTTTCAGAATGGTAAAAGCGAAAAACTAAATAGATCTCTTGTGGAAAAAGCTAGAACATTAATCGCTGAATATTCTCTTGACCATGAATTATGGGAGTGCAGCCATTCACACAGCTGCATATAGAATTAATCGAATTTCAAACATTGACAACATAATACCAGCAGAAGGGTGGTTGTATGAAAAACCTAACTATGCAAAGCTGAAAACTTTCGAATATCCTGCTTATTCTTTATTACCATCCGAAAAGCGTACTGGAAAATTTTGCGAAAAATCAAAAAAATTGATTTTTGTTGGGTACACAATGAACGGTTTTCGTTTGTGGCTCAGATACAAGAAAAAGTATCCGCTCAAGACATGTAGTTTTTGATGAAACTCAGCCTCTGAAAAATCCAGCACTAACACCTCAAAGAATTGACGAGAACAAGACGAACTTGCTTCGGAAGGATACGAGAAATGACGTCAACGACGATAATATAGAGGAAGGAGAAAAGTTGAAAGAAAATTTATCTGAAAAGCGTTAGATAAAACCTCCTAATTGGCATGAAAATTACGAAATATCAGCGTATTATGCATTCAGTGCTGCTGAATAGGTTTCAAATGTTCCTAAAACAAGGAAGGAAATTCGAAGAAGAGAAGATGAACATCTCTGGGAAGCTGCAATCCAGGAGGAGCTACAGTCATTGAAGAAGCATGAAACGAGGAATCGTGTGAAAAGCCGTTCAGTGTTTAATATTAAAAAAAAAACAAGTATTTTTCAAAAACTTTGAAAAATATACAATATCCAAGAGCATGCTGAAAAGTTCAAATAAAAATATCTTCAAATTGAAGATTTATTGGAACACGGATGCCAGTTGTTGCTGGTTTTATATGGTGCAACATTAAGCTTCCGCAAGCCCAACATACCTGCAGAATACCAGATACCTATATGAGAGCTCTCACACATCTTGAGATGTAGGTCGTTTGCCAGTGTGACCTCAAAAAGAAAGCAGACAAAATTGAGGACAGTATGGACGAGGTAGATGTTGATAATGTCATCAATCACTTAGCACCCTCCAAGTGGGTTGAATTACCCGATACAAGACAAGAAGATAATGATTCAGATGTTAAAATTGCTGAGCTGTCAGATTCGAATGATGTTTGTAATCCAGATAAAAATGAGTACATGTATCATGTACAAATTGTTGTAAAAATATAAAAATCTTTATGTTTGCTTATGGAATGTTTTATCTTTACATATCCGAATCTCGGTGTAACTCGAGGTCCGGTATAACGACGAGGTTGAATTGCATTTAGTTATGCAATCTATCAATTTTTTTTCATAACTTAGACATCGGATTCGTAATCAGCGACCTCGAAAACCTCCGAGTAGCTATTTTCATTTGATTTCAGACAATATTGAAGAGATTTATTGCAATCGATAATTTTAACCCCGTCATCAATGCATCTAATGGTGTCCGCTTGATCCGTGACCGTAACCGCTTTTTATTACAGAACAAGATTTTAAAAGAAAATATTCGATGATTATAATAGCAAAAGTATTACTATGATATGGAGCATATTCTAAAACCATAACTTTAGGGGGCGGCTGCTTTCACACAGCCCCTGGAGGAAGTGGCTCCTCTCATTATTTTCCCACATTTGGGTCTCAAACAACACATTGAACCTTTATAGAACATTCTACAAAAAAGTTGGACTTCATTTAGCTACTTTGGCTAATCCTCCAGGACGAATGCACCCTCAGACGAGAAACGCCCCTCTAGAGAAAGTAGGCGCTTTTGAATTGATAATCGATTCAACATTCTTATTATAACTATGTTCCAATCTTCCTATCTCTCGGACTAATAGATATGCAGTTTTGAATTTTTTGGTGGATATTAGACTACTTAATTTTGTAATACCTATAATTTAGTTTCAACTAATACTCTTTTTTAAGAAACGCAGTTTTGATATAAATTTAAGAAAGTATATAGTGAAGTAGAAGCACATTTCGTGTTACAGGTCAATAGACAAAATTTTGGTTCAACAGGTTGAACAGTGACAACACAGCTATTTAGCTTTTCTCATGAGCTTGTCAGTGGGACGATGCAGACGTGAAGTCACTGATCAACCATCTCCAAAAATGATATGATAAAACACCTACGAAAAAGTTTGGGGAACCTAGATGTTCCAACACCATCTGCCAGGGAGCAGATGTGCCACTGAGAATGCAATTCACAATGCTACGCATTGACAATACAGCTCTTGTGATTCAAAGAATCGACGAGGAAACACTTGGAAATACCACCGTCAGGTGGTGCCCCTGCAACATAGTAAACTATAAAACCAAAACTTTGTCTAGTGACTTCCAACACGAAATGTGTTTGTAGTTTACTGTGCTATGAGAAAATAGTTACACGTCAGGGACTAAAGACGAGTAACCACTGTTCAACCTGGTAAACCAAAACTTTGTCTATAACTATTGAAGAATGAAGCAATGTATACAAATAATTAAGTTTAATTTGAACGAATCATTCGAAGATGAGAATTTGCACATCTACTGAAAACAAATTCAGCTACTTACAATTTAACACTTCAAAGTTTATTTAATTGCCGTCTGCCAAAAGCACTTGTATAAAATTTCATCGAATCAAAAGTACAATAAAAATAGACACATTCAATAACAAATGATTCAAAAATCGATTGTATGAAGTATAAAAACATGAAATATTCAATTTAGTGGCGCCAAAGGGTAAACCACAGAATAGTTGTGAAATTTTAAGACAATGCGACCTGGAATATATTTTAATATCTTAAATGGGAAACCAATTAGATCATTACAGTTGAAGAATATAATATTATTCATAGATACATAACTATATAATTGAAATTAATTAAATGTAGATTGTAAGTGATATGTGGTTTCACACGCCATAATTGCGTAACTCGATCAATGAACATTCTATTCTATGCGCAATTCAATTTGTGAATTAAGATTAAGATTTTGAGCAACCAGGTACAAGACGTTTCCTTACGAATTCTCAGAAATCTGTCAGCATCTTTACTCTTGATGAATCAAGTCAAAGCCAAATTTGAGATTACTTACTATAATGTTGATCTAAATAGAATCAGAAACGCCCATCACTGCTGAAGCCTCAGCCATCTATTCAATTATACCTCTCTGATACTACTCAATACACAATAGTTTTGTCATACCACAAATTTGGCCTTCGGCAAATCTACTGCTTTCTTAATGAATTTTCTATGACCAGTAATCTATATGTCACGGCAACATTGCCTGAAATGAACTGAGGCGCCCTCAGTTCTCCATTACGGGAACCTTACATAATAGTAGTATGACGTACTAGAAATAAGAATTGAAACATCGTTTGCATCGATATGAAATTGAAATGCGACACCGCAGGTACAAATATAATTGGAATGTTTGCTTCGCATTTGAAACTCCAAGGAGTGATATGCTAGAATACTCAGGAATGCATGAAAGAATACAAATGTACTTTACATTACCAGATAGGAATTGACAAAATGTTACAAACCATCATCAAATTCAACCTCATTCCAAACGAACTCAACATTTTAACTACAGTCTCATAGAACATTGCTACGAATAAAAAACACATAGGAAATTTTTTATAATATGCGAATTAAAAGGAAATCATATAATGACAAAAATATAGAACAAAAATTTATTTTCAAAATTTAGTAATCATGGATATTGAATTAAAATAAAAAGAATTGAAATAAACAGAAGAATAAAATTTGATGTCAACCATGTTGTCAAATATGTGAATGATCTTTACAAATGGACTTCTATTTTGAATTAAATACAAAATATCCTCTGCATATGATGATTGATGATTATTTAAATTTATCCACAAAATTAAAATGTTTGGTTTTTAGAATTGTAAGTATCATTTAAATCAAGAAACCATTTACATTTTTTCCGCTTCTATGAAACTACTATTTGTATGCAAACATTTGAAAAATATTTTTCAATAATTGAATTAATAGATATTTTCAATAATGAAACAATTTAAACATTTTTAAGGTGGCAATGTGGTATGAAATCGACTTTAAATGGAAGTATAATGGATATAAATTTCGCTTAATGAAAATTGAATTCTTCTTAATGAAAATGGTCTTATTCTTATTATCAAAGCTTTAATTTCAACAAATACCTTTCTAAAAGGCTTTCCATTTTTTTGATGTTATGTCTATTTTGATCATGTAAACCATGTTCATGGCTAACGTTCTTTTGTAAATCATTATAATTTTGATTAACTGTCTGTCAGTATTATTATTAAAAGATACTTCAAATCTTATCTCTTTTCAGTAAAAAGCTAACGGGTTATGGGCCTTGAGGAAAATTTTGAAAATTATGGTATTAATCCTTTCCGGGGCTTGGATTTTATTACATGTAAGTTTCGATTAGGAGCGATTCTAGAGGAACATGATGTTTTGAAATGTCTTACCAAACTTCGGCCAAAGCAAGAAGATAATAAGAAGGTGTTTGATAGAGAAGATAATAAAGCAAAGTCAATAATAGTTCAGTTTATTGCTGATACACACTTAGAGTATGTTCGAGAGGTATCTACAGCAAAAGAAAAATAGATAAACTTGTGAATACATTTGAGGGGTTTTTAATTTTATATAAAAATTCTCGGGAAATAGGTCACAATAACACTCTGTTCTAAATTTTCGTCTTTACGTACGTTTCGGTCTCACGACCTTCATCAGAAGACTTATTATGTAAAAAGGGGTTTCTAATAGATTTTATCTTTTGGGAAATTTACTGACAACGAAATATGAAGAGGGGATGTCAATGGAAATTCATTTGGTGAAATTTGATGATATTATGCGTCAAATTAAATCAGCTGGAGGAATAAATGATAGCTTATATGTTACTAACACTACCAGAATCATATAATATAGTTGTCACTGCTATTGAAACTCTATCCAAGGACAAGATAACTACTGATGCTGTGAAGGGACGGCTTTTGGATGAAGAAGCCAGAAGACGACATGATATTGTTCATGGTGACAATCATGGTAGTGCATTTGGCTCCAAGCTACAAAATAGAAGAAATGAAGTACGTTGTTTTGGATGCAATAAAGTACAACATTTTTGAAATGGATGTCCTAATAGACCAAAGAATCATCGTTTTTTCAGAAAACAACCTTGGCAAAATAGATGCTAGCTCAATTGTCCAGAGATGCTGAATCAGAAGAGGAAATAGAAGCTATAGCATCCATGCCGAACGGAGGATGTTCAACGAATGATTGAAGAAAGTCATCATGGTGTGTAGACTCAGGAGCATCCGATCATCTTGTCAATGATATGGATTTACTGAGGGGAGTACGGGACGTACAAACTTCTTTGAAAATAGGTGTAGCTAAAGTTGGTCAAGATTTAGAAGGTACACATGTCGGATATTTGGGGGTATCAAATGAAGTTAGAGGTGAGAAAAAATCTTTTGTCAGTGTGCAGAATTGAAGAAAATGGCTTCAATGTAATATTCAATAATAATGTAGTCAAGCATATTATCTAGTTATGGTAAGTGGTTTTAAAAATAACACTCTATATGAAGTAATCTTTGATGTTGCTATAGATTTGAATAAAGTTTATATTGCTGAAAATAATAATTATGATATAAGGCATCAACGGCTTGGTCATTTGAATAAACAGTATATCAGAAAATTGGAACACCCGGTAGAAGGTATCAAACTGAATGGTTTGACTGAAGGAACATTCTCTGAGAGTTGTGTGAATGCTAAACAACATAAATTGTCATATAAAGGTCATAGAACAAGAGCAACAAGGTCTATAGAAATTGTTCATACAGATGTATGTACAGTGACTCTATTAATAAGAGTCACTGTAATGTATGTGGCCCAATAACGCCATCTACATGGAATAATAAACGATATTTTCTGAAATTTTGTCGATGATTTTTCTCATTTCTGCATGACATATTTATTGTCCTCAAAGTCTGAGGTATTTGGATATTTCAAATCATTCAAAAATATGAGCATATTTAGAGAAATGTATTTAGAAATTGAGATGTGATAATGGTGGAGATTGTGTCTCCATAGAGTTTAGAATGTTTGTGATTCGAATGGAATCGTTATTGATTATACTGTACCATATTCTTCAGAACAAATGGTCATACTGGAATACTGAATAGGTCTTTAGTTGAAAAGGCACGTTCCATGAATATTGGTGCAAATATGAATAAACATTTTTGGGGTGAAGCGGTTAGAACATCAGCTTATATGTTGAATCGATCTCTCACAGCAGCTATAAAATAGCAAACACCATTCCAAATATGGAATGGTAAGAAACCAAATCTATCAAATTTACGTATATTTGGTTGTAAAATATATCTTTACAAACCTTTTCGAAATAACAAATTTGATAAGAGTTGAAAGTCTTATGATTGGTTATGCTTCAAATGGATACATGCTGTGGGATTATGTGAATGAATATGTAAAGATTGGAAGAGATGTGATATTTGATGAATCAATGGAATGCATGGAAAATTTTGAAACATATCCTCTGGTTGTTGCTGAAAAGAGAAAATGCGTTTCATCCGTTGAGTAATGTAGACAAAACTTAATTGGAAGAAATGACATTGAGAGCGATAATGTTTGCAGAAAACTAGAATCTTTAGTATATCAAGGAGGTAGGAACTGCAAAGAAGACGACAATCATTTTGATTCACCAGAACACATATCACGAATTGGAAAATCTCCTTTGTGGCATAAAGATTTTGAAATGAAAATCATCTTCCATTTTCTAGAGATCCAGTGATATTTGCACTTTCAGCTGAAGAATTTGTTAATGATGAAGTACAAAGGCATCCATGTCGGAAACAGTTGGAGTCTGAGATTAATGAACACTTTGATTCACTCTACGAAGATTATGCTAGGACACTCGTTCAAAAACCAAAAGGGAGGGAGATAGTTGATTGTAGATGGAATTTCACAATTAAGAATATTGATTCTGATGAAAAAAAAATTGATATAAAGCAAAGTTAGTTGTAAAAGATTATAGTCAGCAATATAGTCACGATTATTGTGAGACCTATGCTCCTGTTGCAAGTATAAATACAATCAGATTTTTGTTGGTTTTGGTCATTCAGAAAAAAAAGTTATTTCCCAAATGGATGTGAAAATGCATTTCTCCATGGGAAATTAGATGAAGATATCTATATGAGTCAACCTCTCGGTTTCACAGATGATTCTGGTATGGTATGTAAATTGAATAAATCTTTTTATGGATTAAAACAATCACCATGTTGTAGGTATAAACGTTTTGACTGTGTGATGATGAGAGAGAATTTTTGCAAGAGTGAATCAGATAATTGTTTTTACATCGAATTTTCTGGGAATATCATATATCTTTTAGTCTTTGTAGATGATATTCTTCCAGTGGGGAACTACTGAGGATATGAATAAAATAAGAAATATTCCCAACGAATTCAAAATAAAATGTTTGGAAAACATTAATATTTTTCTGCCAATTAAAATCACTTATGATAGAAATAAGGATTTAATTAAATTGAACCAAAGTCATTACATTTCTGATTTGTCAATTTTGAATTTGAAAATGGAATAAGACCATTAGCAAAATATCCTTGTGAAGAAGTTATAGGATGTTTAATGTATTTGATGTTGAATTAGAGTCCTGATCTATGTTATGCAGTCAATTTCATTATTCGTTTCCAATCGGAGGCATCAGATCTACATTGGTCTTATTTGAAAAGGATTCTAAGATATCTTACATTTTCGAAAGATGTTAGTCTTATTTTCAGTAAAAAGAAATATAATATTTTGGAAGGTTTTTGTGATGCAGACTTTGCAAATGATCTGCAAGATCGGAAGACTACATCTGAATATATTTTCAAATGTTTTGGTTCTACTGTTTCTTTGTCTACCAGAAGGCAATCAACAGTTGCAGTTTCAACTGCCGAAGCAGAATATAATGCTTTTGCAGCAGCACTAAGTGAAAGTCTTTGGTTGAGAGGATTGTTGAATGAAATGAATATTAATCCGAAGCAACGATACTTCATTACATTTTTACTAGAGGGCTATCTTCACATTTATTCAAAGATTTTTTATTTAAAATGAATTTGTCATGAATATGGATTAAGTGGGAGTGCTGATATGACTAACGTTCTTTTGTAATTTTATCATAGTTTTAATTGACTGGTATTGACATTAAAAGATCTTATCTATTCACTGAAAACCTAACAACGTCTTCCACTCAAACTGTAACTTGTATAGAGCACTTTTCAACTGCGATGCAGCCAATATCAAAGACAAATAGATACTGATGCTAGAACTAAGATTTTGAAAGAATGCGAAATACTTAACGATCCTATTCCGGAATGGTTAATTACAACCAGTAATAGAGTAGCTATTATGCTAATTATAATGAATGAAAATGTTACGGGTACTTCTTAGCTGAAAATGAATATCAAATATTCCAGGTAGTCAATAACGTATGAAATAATTTGTTTTCGATAGGACATAAATCAAAATTTAAAAAGTAATTTTCATGTTTCTATAGCACCCAATGTTCCTGAGAAAGGTTCATCGCTGTATTTTAAGAAAGAAATAACCTATTTTGTGATTGTATGACTGGTTTTTGAGATAAGGTTTGCTTACACTTCCATTCATTAGAATCAGCATGATGTTCGCTTGATCACTGGTTGTAATTAACTATTTCCCAAATTTGACAGTTGAGTATTTCACATTCTTTCATTAACATAATTTTAGACTCAATTAACATAATGTCTTTGATTATGGCTATTTTGCAGTTGAAAAGTGCTCTAGATAAGTTATAATTCAAGTGGAAAAAGAGTGTTAGTGCCAACTAAATTATGTAATATTACATTTCACAGTGGTACCTCATATAGTATTTCATAAAACCTATTGAGAACATCCCAACCTATACATCGAATCAAACTGATCCACATTCTTCTGTTCTGTTCTATTCAACTTCCATATATAAAAAAAATTCATAAACCGAATTGCAAATATCATCAGAAAAGAATAAAATATTCTCAATCGGTCTACTACATCCTCTAAAAAGGAAATAGCTTGAGGGATTTTTTGTTTTTGCCTTGAAGTTCACCATGATTGAGATAAGTCATACCAGGGCCTATTGGAACAGCACGAGCGCTTCATAATTCTTAATTGTGTAAATTTGTATTTGTGGTAAGATCGTTTCAGGTGAAATCGAAATGGTAGTATGTATAGGTATTCCCATCAACTAAAGATTGGTGAGACGCTGAGATGAGACTATCATAATGCGAATAAGATAACTCATCAAGATTATAGTTTCATCATGTGCCCTCAGTATTCTAATTGAAACCAGAATGACTGCCTTTTGCATCCGGTCTATCAAGATCTGCGCCGAGTTCTTACAGGCCGGAATGATCTCCAAGTTTGAACGCAGCGAAGACCGAATTCCGCCCAAAACACCGATGATCAGAACCACTAATACGACCTTGTGGACTGGGTATAGCGTGCGGAGCTCGAACAGGAGATCTTGATATTTTGTCCATTTTTCCTCCTCTTCCAAGACTATGTTCTTCTCTGCCAGAGCGGAGAATTCGATGACATACATAGTCTTGATTAGTTTATCAAGGAGGACAACGTCAGGCCTATTTGCTTGTATGGACGGTTGGAAATGGGTAATTCCAGAAGATCTGGCATTTTTCGTTTCCAACAACGGACTCAATATCTCCTGGCATGTAAGGCAGCACCGGCTCTTGGTCTATTTCGTACCAGTGCCTTAGATGGTAATACAGCACCCATAGGGCCGCATTATGGCGATGGGTGTACACCGAGGCCGCTTTTGCCGGACATGCCGACAGAAGGTGGAAAAGCGTCTCAGGCGCGTTTCGACAGGCCCTGCAGATGACATCAGGGACCTGCACACCCATCACATTGCGGCGATAGACCAAGGTGTTAATTACGCCATCTTGGCAAACTGCGGTTAATCCCTCAGTCTCGGATGTAAGCCCGGCTGACCTTAGGTAACCGAAGGTCATCCTAGTTGACAAGCCGAGCGTGTCTATGTTTCGATAGAAAACACCGTGTATCGGCTTGTCAACATGCCGCCTGAGCATAGATCTTGCTCCGCGGCATTCATCTGGGCTTTCAGGCGAGAAGGTAGGACCTCGAGGTTGCCCTCTAGTCGGCCTTCTCGACTGATCTGAAATTCGAGACCAAGTTCTTCCGCAGCTTTTTGTGCTGCCTCAACGATAAATAAATAAATAAATATATATATATATATATATACATATTCTTTTATTGATATTCTTGAACCATTTGTAATATTTGTATACTTTCTTGGTATATTGGTTCGTATATATACTGAAAATAAAATGAAATAAAAATTCATTTTGACGTTTCGACAATGTTCATTGTCTTTATCAAAATGTGAATTAGTGTTTCCATGTAATTTAGAGAAGAACAGATGATTTCAATTAATGAAATGCGTCTGCATCCGACTTGTGTTTTAAGATCCAATTAAAATTGCAGAAAACATGTATGGCTAATTACATTAATCGAAATCATCTATTCTTTTCTAAATTACATGGAAACACTAATTCACATTTTGATAAGGACAATAAGCATTGTCGAAACGTCAAAAAGAATTTTTATTTCATTTTATTTCCAGTATATATATCCTCAACTTCTACGCCACTGGAGAAAGTACGGTTTTGAGATGCTCATTTGAACCGCCAATGTTTTCTACACAAAAAGGTGCTTCAGGTTATAGGCTCTGAAGTTAACCGTTTTCGAGTAAAATCAACTTTAAGGTTGAAAAACATGGTCAATTTTTGGTTTTGTTACATGTGTAAAGAAATTCCGTTCAATCGGTGAAAAATAAACTTTATTTCAAAGAATTGACAATGTTTTTCAACATAAAAGTTGATTTTTCTCGAAAACAGTTTACTTTAGAGCTTTTAACCAGGAGTACCTTTTTTGTGTAGAAAACATTGGCGGTTCAAATGGGCATCTCAAAACCGTACTTTTTCCAGTGGCGTAAAGTTGGGGAGAAAAACAAACACTACCCCTTCAAAATCTTCACCGGAGATATTTGCAAAAAACTAATTTTTTTTTCAATTTCAACACCCTGTATCTCGAAAACGAAGTGATTTAGAGAAAAATTTTATATGAAAGACACACCTTATGTTTCAACAAGGAATCACCTCCTTTTTTCGCAGTCATTTATTTACACCCTGTATACACCGTGATCAGTTAAGGGCGGCTCTCGGCCATATCTCAGATACTACTAAGAATAGAAATGTGGGAAAAAAAAATTATCATCGAAGTGACCATGAGAAAATCCTGAAAATCATTTTTATGTTCTGAATTTTTCCGCAAGGAGGCGCAATTGAAAATTAAATATTAAAATTCCAAATTTCTCCAGAAATTCTCGCTTTAAGGTATACTTTCATTATCATCAGGTTAGACAATTTTACATCATTTTGATCGGAAGTTCATTGGCGTACCGACCTTGATAAGGGTGGGAGAAGCTATTGAAAGTATAATCAATTAAATCGATGTAGTTCCCGAACGACTCACTCGATTTCAGTAAACTTGAGTTTGTATGGAAGAAGAAGGTACGTACTTTCAATTGACGTATCTATTGGTACACGATATGGTTGCTAATAAAATTTCTAGAGGGCCTAATTAGTAATGAGAACAGTTTTTTTGATTTTATCTCAAAAACTCAAATCATACGGTATGATTATGATGTGATAATCGAAAATAAGATTAAATTTGCAACAAAAACCTGAAAACCGCACATCGATTCCTTTTTCCGTTTCAGAATTATAGTAAAAAATGTACGTTCGTGACAAAGGAACTTGTAACCTCTAATTCAATTATCAGAAGAATTATGGGGAAACTGTTTTCCCTATTGCATTTTCCATATGATATAGGCAAATAGCCACAATTTCTACTCTCGAGTGGATTTTTCATTGAGTTAGTAAGTCACTTGTGAAATTGGAGTCATTATTGCACAGGAGGCTTTAATTAATAAAGAACTTGTCAAGTAAGCTCTTGGGTTTGTTCTGCTTACAGATAAATTCAGATAAGCAAAATCTAATATTGTTTATCATGATTCATTATACCTAATTATTCAAAAATGACTTTCACAAATGAAGAAGCTTACGATATGTTGGCAGTATTTTTCTGGTGTTTCGAAAATGCAACATCAGCATCCTGGTAATACATTATCCTAATAGGAGTCCAAAAAAGTATTCCTGCATCTAGCTCGACGTCTACAGCAGCACAGCGTTCAACCACTTCAAACATTGCAAAGAAATCGAAGGGTAAGAGTTGAGGAAAATGTCTAAGCTTATAATAAAGATTCTTGACCCAGGTATGAATTATATATAAATTCTCGAGAAATAGGTCACATTAACACTTATGCTTTAAATTTTAATCTTTACGTACGTTTCGGTCTCACGACCATCATCAGAAGACTTATTACTTTAATAACCTGATTACTTGGAACTAATTGTTTCAAAAATAATAATAATTGTTAATTTTGTGTTGATACAATTAGTTCTGAGTAATCAGGTTATTGAAGTAATAAATCTTCTGATGATGGTCGTGAGACCGAAACGTACGTAAAGACTAAAATTTGAAGCATAGGTGTCTAAGCTTATTTACATAATGAGCTCCCTACCTGAGTATCAGACCAATTTCGAGTGCATCCCTACCATATTGAACTTCATCAAGCCCCCTAAATACTGAAGATTTCGACAACCGATTAAACTTTTGTAAAAATGTAAAAATATGACTGCCCGAAAAGAACAAATCTCATCAGAAATTCTGTGGACCGATGTGGCACCTTCTGTGACTCATCTGTCATCGGAACAAACACAAGAGTTCACTTGTGCAAGTTCTTTTGATTTATTTCATGGCTTCCTGTCAAATAATGAAATATGGCTAACATGACTCCAATTTCACAAAACGTTACCAACGCAACGAAGAATTGACTAGTGTGTTAATAGTATAGATATTTGCCCATATCGTATGGAAAATGAAATAGCGGAAACAATTTCCTCATAATCCTTCTGATAAAATCAAATTAGAGGTAATAGGTTCATATGTCACGAACGTACATTTTTTACTATAACTTTGAAACTAAAGAAGATATCGATGTGCGGTTTTCACTTTTTTTTGCGAATTCAATCTTATTTCCGATCATCATGTCATAATTATACCGTACGATTTAAGTTTTTGGGATAAAATGAAATAAAATGTTATTATTACAAACTATGCGGTCTACCAATGTTATTAGGAACTATCGTGTACCAATACATACGACAATTGGAAGTACGTATCTTCACTTCCAATTGTCGTATGCCTAGACATTTTTAACATTTTCCTCAACTCTTACCTTTCGATTTCTTTGCAATGTTGGAAGTAGTTGAATCCAACTGTGCTGCTGCAGACGTCGAACTAGACGCAGGAAAACACGTTTGGAATAATGCCTCCTATTTGGATGCTGTAGCGCATATTGCCGGGATGCTAATGTTGCATTTTCGAAACACTGGAAAAATATTGCCAACATATCGTAAGCTTCTCCATTTGTGAGAGGCGTTTTCGGATAGTAAGGTATAATAAATTATCATAAAAAATATTACATTTTACTTATCTGAATTTATCTGTCAACAGAACAAACCCAAGAGCTTACTTGACAAGTTCTTTCGAATTAATTAATGGCCTGCTGTGCGAAAATGACTCCAATTTCACAAGTGCCTTACTAACCCAATGAAGAATTCACTCGAGGAATGAAATTATGGATATTTGCCTATCTAATATCGAAAATGCAATAGCGAAAACAATTTCCCCATAATTCTTCTGATATAATTAAATTAGAGGTTATAGCTTCCTATGTCACGAATGTACATTTTTTACTATAACTTCGAAACGAAAAAAGATATCGATGTGCGGTGTTCTTTTCTTGCAAATTTAATCTCTTTTACGATTATCATGTCATAGTTATACCGTATGATTTGAGTTTTCGGGATAAAATCAAAAAAACTGTTATCATTACAAATTACGCCCTCTAGCAATTTTATTAGCAACTATCGTGTACCAATAGATAGGTCAATTGAAAGTACGTATCTTCTCTTCCATACAAAATCAAGTTTACTAAAATCGAATTAGTCGTTTAGAAACTACATCGATTCAATTGATTATGCTTTCAATAGCTTCCCCCACTATTATCAAGGTCGGTACGCCAACGAACTTCCGATCAAAATAATGTAAAATTGTCCAACCTTTCTAATGATGTTAATAAAAATATACCTTAATGTGAGAATTTACGGGGAAATTTGGAATTCTAATATTTAATTTTGAATTGCGCCCCCCCTTGCGGTGAAATGCGAAACATGAAAATAATTTCCAGGATTTTTTCATGGTCACTTTATTAACGAATTTTTTTTCCCACATATTTATTCCCTGTAGTTTCTGAGATATGGCCAAGGGCCGCCCTTAATGGATCACGCTATATATATATATATATATATATATATATATATATATATATATATATATATATATATATATATATATATACATATATATATATATATATATATATATATATATATATATATATATATATATAAGTTATGTCATCGCCCTCTATTACAATCACATATAATATGAACAAGTGTCATGTTTCCGCTGACTACGGAAACATCTTCATAATAACTATGCAAGCATATGATAATTCACACTACTGCGATAATTCATATTTTTATTAACTTACTTCTTTTTTCAGCTGTATCGAACAGCACCTGTTTTATTATATCTTTAATCAACCTGCAATATTAATTGTATCTTCCGTTATTAAATAAATGTACTTTGATATTTGAATATAATTGTGAAATCGTGAAAACGAAATAAACATTTTTTAAAAACAAAACCCCAAAAGGGAAGTAAATAATTGGCGCAGTTGGTATTGGATCGCGCTGAACAGTTCCGCGAAAAGTTCCTGGTCCGTTTCAACGTTTCATCAGTGCTGAATCAGAAAATAAATCAAACTATTGGTTACTGGATCAAATCGGAAGCCACGTTACAGAAGCCAACCTATCGTCATCTGTAGAATACTGAGAAAGCTGTTTGTCTCACTGTAAGTACAATTTATGTCTTATAGAGGTTCCGAAAGTTCAGACTCTGAAAATAGTAATTTGGAATTTGGCTATATTAGTGAAGATAATATAGACCCAACTAGTACAAATTCTCAAATATCAATTAAACCCGCACGTTTATTGTTATCAAATAAAGTTAATAATCCCAAAATGGTAGAACAACAGATATCAATTTCAGAATTGAAAGAATATTTAGAAATAGTACCAATATTTAAAGGCGAATCAAAATTATTGCCTTGTTTTATTCAAGAATCTGAAAAAGTAATCAATTATTTTTACGATGCTCAGAATCCATTGAATCCACGTAATGAGTATATTACTTCAAGAATCAGATCTAAAATTCACGGTGAAGATGCACTTTATTTAGCAAATAAAAATATAAGAAGTTGGAATGAATTACGTCAATTTCTTTTAACTGCATATGCTGATAAAAGAGATGATGCTACATTAGCCATAGATATTGTTAAACTTGAACAAGGGAACGATACTCCGTTCGACTATTATAAAAAGATACAAAAACTGTTATGTTCCCAAATTGCATTTGCAAATTTAAGTTATGGTGTTAATGATGGACTTAATAATCACTTCCGCAAAGTTGCCCTGAAAACACTATTAAACGGATTGAAAGATCCACTAGGCTCTCTCATGAGAACCAAAGATCCCGCTGATTTGGAAACCACATTAAATTTGCTCACTAATACTTATCAGAAGGAAATTAACTCTTAAAAAATTAATAAGCTTCAGAATTTTGATTCGCAAAAGCCAAGACAACTTATGAGACCACAACAAAATTTTGTGCCTAATTTTAACCCAGGATTTAATTTTAAACCAACAAATCCACAAAATTTCAATTCCAATTCACAACCTCAAAATTTCAGAGGACCGCAAAATTATAATCAAACACCCAAAACAAACTATCAACAACATAATCGTTTAAATTTTACTTCAACTCAAAATAATAGAATTACACCAATGAGCACTTCTACTAACAATACGTTTCGTACCAACTTTAGGCAATCGTAACCACAACAAAAATTTCATGCTGAAGAACTTTTTAATGTAAATGATGAACACTGTGAGGATACGAATGACCCACACATCGAAACAAATTATGACAATAATCCACTAAACGCTACAGAAGATTATACTCCGTACAATGATTTTTTAGAGCAAAGCGCCTCGGAAATAATACAAAACCAATAGAACTCATGAATTTAACAACTAACGCATCCGAGTTATCATACATTCTAAATCCATACACAAAAAGAAAAATTCTAATTGATACAGCTAGTACCAAGTCATTTATAAACCCTGGCTTAGCCAGTGAATTATATCAAAATTTCATAAAGAAAGACCCTTTTAGAATATCAACCATACATGGCACTAGTGCTGAAAAATATTCATTAACTATTTCACTTCCGGAATTATTCAAATCAGAAGTCAACTTAAAATTTCATCTTTCCAAATTTCATGATCATTTTGATTGGCTTTTAGGTATGGACAGTTCAAAAAAATTGAAAGCAATAGTGAACATCAAAGATAATTCACTTATTCTTCCAAATTGTAGTTACGAAATTTATTATCGTAAAACTACCCCTCAGTTATGCCATATTGAGACAAATTATATAAACCTTTCAAAATTCCGCACAGAACACTTGAATAATGAAGAGAAAAATGCTCTCACGCAACTCCTGAGAGATTATTCTAGCATTTTCAAACAGAACGACCAAAAACTAACATTCACTGATCGAATTAAACATCATATTCGAACAAAAGATGAAACCCCAGTATATACTAAATCTTACAGATACCCTGAAATTCACCGCCAGGAAGTAAGAAAACAAATTGATGAGATGCTGGAACAAAAAATAATTCAGCCATCCTATTCGCCTTGGTCGTCCCCCATCTGGGTCGTTCCAAAAAAATCTGATGCGTCTGGGAAACAAAAATGGCGTATCGTCGTGGATTATCGAAAATTAAACGATAAAACCATCGACGATAAATATCCGATTCCAAATATAACAGATCTCTTAGATAAGTTAGGGCGCTGCCAGTATTTTAACACACTGGATTTAGCATCACGATTTCACCAGATAGAAATGAATCCTGATGATGTACCAAAAACGGCATTCAATACCGAAAACTGACATTTTAAATATCTGCGAATGCCTTTTGGGCTGAAAAATGCCCCTGCAACTTTCCAACGGGCTATGGAAAATATTCTCAGAGGACTCAATAATGTCATTTGTCTAGTTTACTTAGACGACATAATCGTATTCAGTACGAGTCTTCAAGAACACATAGAAAACTTGGAACTTGTATTTGAAAGACTTCGAGAATCGAACTTTAAAGTACAACTAGATAAATCCGAATTTCTTCGAAAGGAAGTCGGCTATCTGGGTCATATAGTTACACCCGACGGTGTAAAGCCTAACCCCGAAAAAATTGAAGTTATTTTAAACTACCCAATATCGTCTACAACAAAACAAATCAACGGATTTTTAGGATTATTGGGGTATTATCCTGAATTTATACCCAATTTTGCTAAAATTACAAAACCCTTGACAACATTTAAAAAAAAATGCTGTGATTGACATAAATAAACCAGAATATCGACAACGTTTTGAATGTTGTAAGAATTTGCTTACAAATAAGCCGATACTTCAGTACCCAAATTTCAACGAAGTATTCCATCTAACTACAGACGCCTCGAATTTTGCCCTAGGTGCATTATTATCGCAAGGACCTATTGGGAAAGATTCAATGACCGCCTATGCCAGTCGCACCTTAAACGATCACGAAGTAAATTACTCAACTATAGAGAAGGAGCTATTATCCAACGTATGGGCAACTGAGTATTTTCGCCCATACCTATTTGGACGCAAATTTAATATCATAACAGACCACAAACCCCTCCAGTGGTTGTTTTCGTTGAAAGAACCAAATTCGAAACTCCTCCGGTGGCGTCTAAAATTAGAAGAGTTCGATTATACTATAATGTATAAGAAGGGTACTTTGAACAAAGTGGCTGATCCCTTATCAAGGATCGAGTGCCATGTTAACGAGACCGAAGTTCCGCCCATCTTTCAGTATATGTAAAAGTTTAACGAAGATCTCGACAGTGATGGGAATGATAACGATAATCAATGTATGATTGTTGAATCCGGTACTGAACACGATTATAACTACGATAGTGAATCAGCCAAAACTATTCACTCTAACGCAGAAAATCCACTAATTGGGATACCTATACTGGAAAAAACTTTGAATTATTTTAAAAATCAAATAATAATCACCGAAGTAAATTATTCTCCTGATAGACCATTAATAAAGACACTATTCGATAAACAATATCAACGGTTCATCATACAAATCTCAAAAAATAATTACGAAAACGATATAGTTCATTTTATTAAAGAATATTTAGTTCCTAAAGTCAATTATTATATTCATTTCCAATCCCCAATCTATGAAACGTTCAGCAACGTATTACAGAGACATTTTAAAAACTCTGAAATTAAATTAATTCGATTCACAAAGCTACTAGAGGATATTGAGAAATCGAATGGTCAAATAAATATTATTGATACATATCACACTGGTAAAACAAACCATCGTGGTATTGAGGAACTTATACCCGACTGAATGAACGTTATTTTTGGCCCAGAATGCAACAAACAATACAAAATTTCATGAATGAATGTGATCCTTGTAGATTAGCTAAATATGATAGACATCCTCTCAAATTAAAATTCAACATAATACCCACCGCATCGAAGCCATTCGAAATCGTTCACATAGATACCCTGACATTGGAAAAACAAAAATTTTTAACAATAGTTGATTCGTTTTCTAAGTACGCGCAAGCTTACCCCTTGAATTCTTTACAAAGGACTGAAATCGCAAATAATCTCGTAACTTACTTTCCCATCACAGTATACCAATACAAATAATTTCTGATAATGGATGCGAATTCAAAAATGACTTACTACAAGAATTATTAAAACTACACAAGATCGACATTCACTTCATAGGTTCACAGCATCCTGAGTCAAATGGTATAGTGGAAAGATTCCATTCCACACTTATCGAACATATCGGTATCCTGAACAATAGAGAGGACTTTAAAAATGAATTAATAAATAATGCAGTAAGATACGCAGTTTTAGCTTACAATAACACAAGGCATTCAACAACTAAATTTACTCCCTTTGAAATTATCAATGGTCATTTAGAAAATACGAACCCTTTTGACATAGATATTGAAAAGCATATAGTATCAAATTACAACCAGCAACACAGAGATAAAACAAAAATTCTCTATGAACAAATTAAAGAAAAAATTGGTGTGAATAAAGACAAAATTATTACAAAATTGAATAAAGATAGAGAAGACGTCCCGAATATACCTCAACGTATTTTTGTCAAAGACAAACAGAAATGTAGGAAAACAAATAATAAATATAAAATAGAAAATATTACGGAAATGGACCCACACACGAAAACTGGGAAAATAGTACCGCAACATACTAATACATCTGAAAATATTCACCTTTCAAATATTAAACGACCTTCAAAATTAGTAAAAATAAAATCTGTTGCAGATCCGTCTTCGGAATCGGACTCTCAACAATAACAATCCAAAATATTACACATGGTCCTGGGTTGATGCCAGTATACCTAGGCCCTGCAAGACTGCAGAAATCACAACACACGCTAGTACATTATTTTGACATATCGATCATAATCAATCAAATTGAAAAACTAAACAGTCATTACAGAACAATCGCAACCGTCAACATGAACACTACATGGAAGTTGAAAATTACGATAAAATAGTTGCACACAAAATAAACTTACTTAACGAAAAGCTATCAAATATTTATCCGAAAACATTAAATCGTGAAAAAAGAGGCCTTATTGATGGGTTAGGGTCCGTCATCAAATTCTTTACGGGAAACATGGACGCGAATGACGCGAGTCGAATTAACAAAATAATTCAACATCTGGAAAATAAACAACAAAATTTACAAAATCAAATACTAAATCAATATTTTGTGAATAATGACGTATTAAAGCGATTCAACTTCTCGATTCAAATTATTCAATATAATGAGCAATTATTGAAAAATAAAATTATACTATCGAAAATATTCTGAGTTATGAATCTTCAATAACTGTTCATTGCCATCATAACAAAAACCGTATTCTCTATTTCCTAACTATTCCTATCGAAAATACCACCCCTTACGAATTGTACTATTTGGAACCGTTGAAGACAAAAGTAGAAAATAATTATTTCACGATAATTCCAAATTCCAAATTCTTGATTAAATCGGAAAATAGTATTAAACCTCTATTTGACATATGTTCTATGAGTGGAACATATCATTGTCCATTGAAATTAATAACAAATGCCAATATGACCTGTGAAGATGAAATCTTGAAGAAAAATAGACCAAGTAATTGCATTTATAGAACAATCCACGCAGAGCAAGACCACATAGAGCAAATACCCTACACAAATCAATATCTAGGCTGGTTTAAAAGCGGCTCAACGCTCTATACAATGTGCTAATGAAAAGAAAATCTACAAACCATACGGTATCCTGCTGTTGAAACCAGAAAAGGAATGCAAAACTATATTTAATGGAGAAGAACTTCAACCCGTAGATTCAACACGAAGTATACCCATAATGATTGACTTCAAAATACCACAACTCCCGGATGAAATCAAAAAATCAAATACTTCCATAGAACTGAAAGGGATTACATTAGGAGAAATTCATCTGCAGCACATCACCCCTATATCAGACAACTACGAAGAAGACTTCTATACAATCAATATTTGGACAATTTTACTTTATGGATTGGTCACCATCCTTGTTAGTGTAATACTAGTGAAAGTGCTACGCAAAACCTTCAGATTGAATTGTAAGAAGCAACTTATCGGCAATTTAGAAGAAACGAACGAAAATATTGAGATGAAACCAAAACCTCGTCAGTTACCTACCGAGGCTTCGTTATGTCATCGCCCTCTATTACAATCACATATAACATGAACAAGTGTCATGTTTCCGCTGACTACGGAAACATCTTCATAATAACTCTGCAAGCATATGATAATTCACACTACTGCGATAATTCATATTTTTATTAACTTACTTCTTTTTCTCAGCTGTATCGAACAGCACCTGTTTTATTATATCTTTAATCAACCTGCAATATTAATTGTATCTTCCGTTATTAAATAAATGTACTTTGATATTTGAATACAATTGTGAAATCGTGTAAACGAAATAAACATTTTTTTAAAACAAAACTCTAAAAGTGAGTTGAATAATTTATATATATATATATATTTATATATATATATATATATATATATATATATATATATATATATATATATATATATATATATATATATATATATATATATATATATATATATATATATATATATATATATATATATATATATATATATATATATATATATATATATATATATATATATATATATATAAATATATATATATATATATAAATAAATATATATATATATATATATGTAGAACTGGATTCTCGGGTATTGATCCGCGTTGTGTGGTTTCGGTCCTCAAAAGGACCAATTTCACGACGTTTCGGCAAAGTTGCATTTGCCATCTTCAGGTGATTCGACCGTAGAGTCAGGAAGATCAGAATTCCTCTAGAATGCCAAGGAGTGTACGAGGTGCCATGTGGTAATTGTGAAAAGACATACATCGGACAGACCAACAGACGCATCGATGTGCGAAAGACTGAACATGCAAACGCTGTGTCGAAAAACGAAACCACGTCTTCACTAGCTGAACATGTAAGAAGTACTGGCCATATGATCAACTTTAGCGGCACAAAGACTCTAGCCAACATTGAACACTTCTACACCAGAATAACCAGGGAGGCAATAGAGATCGAGAAACGTCCACATAGTCTTAACAAACGAGATGACGGACTAAGATTACCAGCAACATGGAAACCCGCTTTAGAAAGTCGGAAGATACAACCAAAAACAAGAGAGAACATGGTATCCAGTGCACGTGAAACAGGTCACGGAAACTTTCCGGCTGATTCCAGCGTTGCAATGACGTCATCCAAACGTGTCACTCGGAGCCAAACACGTAGAACTCAACCAAGCGTGAAATAGTTCGGAAGTCCAAAGGTCAAGCATAACGGGGGATATAAATACCTGTCCCTCCAAGTAAGCGTCAGTTCGCCTAGATCTTCCTGACTCTACGGTCGAATCACCTGAAGATGGCAAATGCGACTTTGACGAAACGTCGTGAAATTGGTCCTTTTGAGGACCGAAACCACACAACGCGGATCAATACCCGAGGAATCCAGTTCTACATATATATATATATATATATATATATATATATATATATATATATATATATATATATATATATATATATATATATATATATATATATATATATATATATATATATATATATATATATATATATATATATATATATATTCTTGAACCATTTGTAATATTTGTTTTAATCGGATCTTAAAACACAAGTCGGCTGCAGACGCATTTCATTGATCGAAATCATCTATTCTTTTCTAAATTACATGGAAACACTAATTCACAATTTTGATAAGGACAATAAACATTGTCGAAACGTCAAACAGAATTTTTATTTCATTTTCAGTATATATATATACGAACCAATATACCAAGAAAACATACAAATATATATGTATATCCCAAAATTGCCATAAAATACCTGATGATTGAGAAAATTTGAGGATTTCCGCTTTATATTGCAAATTCCCCACCCCAAGCCCCTGAAATCTGCCCCAGGGTGCAGCATGGCATTATGAAAACATTAAATTCGTAATCTGTGACCCCAAAAACCCTCGAGTAACAAATTCTGGCCAAATATCAATATTTGATGAGCGACAATATAATATTTACACAGATCAGCAAATTGCATGATTTAGATGCATTTTTTGTATGCACAAACGCAGCCAAGCTTTTCCTGGTAAAACAAATATGTAACATTTTTTTCTATTGTGTTTCTGAAGCAAATGGCGAAAACCGCATCTCGATACAGGTTGCCAGTAAAAAATTCGATCATTTGGCCTTTTTACGGCTATATTTCCTCGACTATTGCTGTTACCCAAAAAACGTTATTATCTCGAAAATCAATCATTTTATCCAAAACTAAGGAAATGACACGTTTGATAACGTTTGATATCGGAGTGAAAATTCCATGATTTCCCAAGAATTTTCCACAATTTTCACTTTTCATACTTAGTTATATCCCTGATTATATCAAAGACCCATTACATTCTTTCTTTAACGCTTACTGTCTGCCAAATTAACGACTAATTGAGAAAAATATGCCTAAATACTGTTTTCTGATTTTCCGTGGAAAATCTGACTTTTCTAATAACGTTCGTTTAAAAGGAAAATACATTTTAAACAACTTTTATTTTCTTCCAAATCGAGCATTATTAGGAAAGTCAGATTTTCCATGGAAAATAGGAAAATTGTATTTAGGCATATTTTTCGCAATTAATCGTTTATTTATCAGTAAGCCTTAAAGAAGATATGTAATATCTCTGTGATATAAATAAGTATAAAAATGAAAATTTGTGGAAAATTCGTGGAAAATCATAGCATTTTCACTTTGATATCAGAGGTCAACGTGACATTTTCTAGATTTTCAAAGAAAAAGCTTGATTTTCGAGATAATAACTTTTTTTGGGTAACATAGCGAGGGAATATGAAATATATATATATATATATATATATATATATATATATATATATATATATATATATATATATATATATATATATATATATATATATATACATATATATATATATATATATACATATATATAAAATGCGGTGTAACGCATTTTATGTGGCAATTTTTATTTTATACAACTTTTGCTCGAAACTGTTTTCGATACATTGATTGATTTTTGAGATATTGGCTTTAAATCAAATATATACATATATATCTATATATCACAATGCCCCCCGCGCCAGCCTTTGCGTCAGTAACATTGGTTTCTAGATGTCAATACCCACCCTTTTCTACAAAAAGATCCTGCCGTACAGAGAGGTCTGTAAAATTAGCTTTTTTCGTCTCATTCGCTTGGAGTATAAGTGTATTTATTAAAACTATAGATATGAATTTTCAACAAGTAAGCACCAAATCAATCCGAAGTTTCAATATTCTCTGAAAATCGCTGACCACGGAAGCTTGTGCAATTTTAGGTATAATAATTGTCTCTCTATTCACACCAACTATTCTTCAGTCTCAATTTCAGCCTGTCTTGTGGATCTTGAGTATTAAATTATGCTATATAATCGTGTTCCTGTGATACATAATTAATGTATAAACTGAAATGATTTGAGAAAGTCTTACAACGGAAGATTCCAATAGACTGCGATAATGATATCGTCCAAACCCTAACATTGTGACATAAAATTAATTGAATTTGAAAACTCTAATATGGACTTTTATCGCACATAAATAAGTTTCATTCAATTTCCCTATCCAAAAAATATTTAACTACTGATGGAAAGTGGTATACTTGGAACATTTATGACGGGCAGAAAGAGGTTCACTTTATTATTATTCAAAAATCGAAACTGAGTATAATATAATGAATATAAATATTATACAGTAAAACTCAACAATGTTTATGTCAGAATGATAACAAATTTTTCAGCTCTGAAACTACAGTAATCACAGTTGTTAAATGAATATCTACTTAGGAATACGTATGAATTTATGTGTGCCTGTATTATACTTCATTATAATATTATGGTCTTTATTCCTATAGGAGTAAGAACCAATTTGATATTCAATTTAAAATACGAAATTGAATCAGCGACGGCGAAAGGTGAGGTACTGACGTCACACTATCGGGGTCTATTTTGATAATGATAAAGTCTCTCTGGTCTAGATCGATCAGAAACGCTACAACCTAATAGTTCTGGACATTAGTTTCACTCTTCCAATCAGTAGAACCAGAAAGTTTGCAATGTTACTGAACGATCGTTGTTGAAGGTAGGCATGATAACAAGACCAAAATAGCTCACGCCATCTACGTCCTATTAAGAAATAAAACAATGTACAGCAGTGACTGATAGATTTATCGAACTTTACAAAAGCTATGAAGAATGTAAGACTACTTGAATGTGTCAGTTGGTGACACCAAACCAAATATAAGAAATTAGATACAAATGAATAGATTATGAATATATTCATTCATCTCAAGTTGGCTTTTGCCAGATAACAATGATAAGGTACAAGTTTATTTCGATCAGTGACAGCACAAGCTAACTGGCTAAGCTCTTCTCATGGAAATCATCAATTGAAAGAGAAAGTTTGCATCGTTACCGAATGATCTCTGTTGAAGTTAAACATAACCGACCAACAGCATGGCAAATCGCACACTAATAATTATTGTAGCTGAACAAAATATTAACCTCAATTTGAGGATTCGTGATGATTTGATTCGAATGATGAATTTAAATGGAATCATTGAAATGAATATACCCTCAACATCAAATGTTCCAATAAATAATGAGTTCATTGATATTGGAATGTAGATACAGACAAGTTTGGAATTTCGTTTTAAAGTTCAAAGTGAATAAATATTTACTTTTATATTTTCAATATCGAATGTAAAGTGAAATATATCCTCAAACGAAAGTCCTAAGCTGACGGTAAGTGAGTCATTATAAAATTTATTCATCGCAAATTGGTAAAATATAGACTTTTCCGACTTAACATACTCGGAAACGGTTACTTGGAGGTGCTTGTAAATATTCAAAGGGAAACTTCGAAATTCCTTTTCACAATTCCGCACTCGGCTTATTTTTCGTTGTATATTTAGAAAACTCGTCCCTTAATGGTGAAATAGCTTATTGGTTTCCTTTGATCTCGTCCTTATCTCAGCGAAAATCTATTATGAGGTGACATAATGCTTAGTTATTTGTAATGACTTGGGAATCAAATTAGCATTATTGATGTTCTCTTAATAGTCTCGGCACTCACTTTATGTACATTAATTGATTTTTCAGGAGGAAACATTCCAATATTTTGAAACATTTCAATAAAACCTACTATTAGTATGATAGAATTAGCAATAAATGTCGGTAATTTTTGCATAATTCTGAGTTCGGAGAAAAAAATTGCTCCTAGTAGATAATTATGATACAAATTGAAGGAACTAAAATCGAACACTTTTTAATCATCGCAACAGGTCCCAAAAAAATGGTAAAAATGGCCAAAACCGGTTTTTCACGTCGGACATCGTCGGATTGAGTTAAAAAGGAAAAAGCTTCTAATAAGCTCATGCGCTATAAAAAGACGGAGAAAATAAGCTGTGAATGAACCCGATTGGACCAGCGGTGCCCCGCAAACTACAAATAACTATCGATTTTGCTCGAAATTTCAAATATTCATAACTCTTGTTCTTTTGAAGATGTAGAGCTGAATTCTTGATTGTTGTAGCTTTTATGTCCACCAAGTAACACATAAAATTTCAGTAAGATCGTATGTACACTTTTTGCAAACCACAGCTTAATGCGAAAAAAATCACTTTTGAAAAATGGCCCTAAAAAAGTTGTGGTGCGGTAAAGCGCTATTTTTCTCACAGGATCATCTTCTTCAATAGTTATTCAACAACTTATCAGATTTCCAACCTCTTATCTTCCGTAAAACTTGCTAAAACAATTATTTTAAATAATGATATTTCGTGCGCTTGGCTGTGCGCTGCGCCAGCCTACGCACACTCTACCGCAGCTCGGTTATCCGGCGTTTTCACGCGTATGGGTTCAAAATGCAAACGCTCGTAAAAAACAACAATAATACAACAACGATATTAATGAATAAATGATTATTCAGAAGAATTTGGTGATTAATTATATAAATCACGTATCTTTGAGGAAGTTAGAAGTATTCTCAAGGCACATACATGGCCAATCATTGAAGCAAAATGTATACCTGACTCGGAAAAGTGACAATATCTCTGCGGTTTTCGAAACAGGAAGTATTCACAAGATTCCTAAAGTTCCCACTAGATTCTCAGGAACGTCACCCTATATGATTTAAATATGTTACTCAATCATTCAACCTTGTGTTTAAAGATTAAATATAACATAATAAGCTATTTTTATGCCTTTAATGTTTTTCGGGTGACATCTGTACTAATTAGGCTCGTGCAATTGACAAAAATGAGAATAATACTTTTAGTTGAAATTATAACATTAATATAATATTGTTTTCTTACCATATGAGAAAAATTCAAATCGAGTACTTCTGAATACATGATATAAATATTATTATTATACTATACATATGTATATAGAATAATTGATGAGATTTTTTTCCATCACATACCAAAACAAAAATTACAATCATTCGGAATCTTAAATGCAGTATCATCAGTATCAATTATTGTCAACAAACAATAATATACTTTACATATTATTCATTCATTGTTCAATGCCATAATTAAGAAATTCCAGATGTTCCATCTGCCTCCATAATCTGTATCGAATTTCATGATCCGTAACTCTACCAAATGTTTACTATCCTTCGAAATCTCTTTGTAGTATTTATATCTGTTTCGGTTATGAACACTTTCAGTTTTATTATGTTTTCTCAAAACATGTCAGGATAGACCAGTATGTAAATGGCCGTATACGTATAGCGCGCAGGCATGAAGACATCATAATCCCTTTTTCAAACGTATAGCGCGTAGAGCCGATGTACGTGTAGAGCGCGAAGGGTACCTATTCTTCAGGCCGAGTGTTATCTCCTGGGTCTCCCATTTATTAGAGGGTTTGATCTTTTTTAGTCATATTATGAATTTAACAAATTATGTAATACAAATTTGTTTGGGAAAACCGAACCAGTGCCCGCCGAACCTAGAAAAAACAAACTGTGCCATTGATAAGATGATAGAATCGCCATCCTCGAACTCTCTAATCACCGAGAAGGGTACCTACCTATTGTCCAGGTAGATGCACAAAGGTGACATTGTTGATAAAAGTATATCCGCAGTGTGGCATTTTTTATATTTTCGAATACAATGAAATGCCACCTGACGCAACCAAGATCAATCTGCATGTGTACAAGATACAGTATACTATGTGATACGAATGTGTGCTCGGGAGGAGTGTACATCTAGCATGCACTATAATGATACATGTACAAGGGCAAGAAGGAAAATTAATCAATTACAGAAACAAACATTCAAATAACCAACTAACCTAGTATTCCCAAAAACATGGGTATGAAAATTTAATAAACTAACCTGCGATAACGTTGCCGCTTGGAGTTTCCTGCATTGTTACAAGGGCAACAAAATTAACCAATTACAACAAACTTTCGGAAAACCTACTATTCCCAAAAATATATGAAAATTTAAAAACACAACCTGCGATAACGTTGCCGCTTTCAAATAACCTACTAACCTAGTAGTATTCCCAAAAATATACAAATATCTAACAAACTAACCTGCAAAGCGTTGCCGGTTAGTTTCGAAACTACGATATCAGAAGCAGTGAAATAAGATGTAGAGTAAATTCTGATGAAGGATACTCATCAGTTGAAAGGACCTCAGTACTATAATAGTGTTATTAGTAGATGAGACTGATTGTTTCTCATTTATAGTGTATGTGCATTGTCTATTTCTGGGAAGAAATTTAATACGGTGTAACGAAGCTTAAATTCTGAAATAACATTTTAATTCAGATCAGGCAATAAATACGGATGTTACATGTAATCTCAATTTGAACAGTTCATTATTTCGATAGATATGAATAGATTCCGAATGTGTATTCCATGATTGTCACTTTTCTAAATCTCCGTAATTCCGAATAAGTGTAATTATTCAAATAGATGAATAAAATTCATGCCCGTTCAAAATTGCATTCCATTCCCATAAAATATCTTGCAAAAACAGGGGTCTGGCCAAGTTAACGCATCAAACTTTGTGCAACCTTATGTATAAAAAGGGCGAACAACCAAAAAACAAGAGGAACTGGTGTGATATCATGTGCGCGAATTTTAGATCTAAAAAGTAGCGTCACTTTTAAGCATTGTTCGGGGCATAAGTAAAAAACCCTTGGCACAAAACAAGGAATTGGTGGAGTAGATCTGTCCACAACCTCGGGAAACATATAAAAGCCGTGACAGACAACAGATCTCTCTCTTGTGTTTTTGAATGTCAATCAGCATCAGTGCTCTTTTTTGATTATAAACCAGTACCGTTGAGGTGAAATTAAGACAAGAATCGAAGTAAATTAAAAATCCGTTTGAGTCAGATTTAAACTGTGAAGTAACAATAGTGTTCCGTTTGTGTTTGTGAATTTTACAAAAGGTAATTGATAGCAAATAGTTATATTTTTGGGCATTACGATATATTGATTTCCGTAATTACTGTAATTGGTGAACGTTTCTACGATACCTGAGTTCCGTAGCATTCAGTAATTTGAATTGTTAGATTTGAGTTAATCCCGTCATAGGTCAGACCGCGCACGATTTGAATGCGCGCGTTAATTGAAATATTCAAGTAATTGTATAGTGTGTACAGAGTGTGTATGCTGAACGACAGGGGCGTCTTTGGTATATTTGTGCACGCCGTGCCTGTACCGGAAGTATGAGTATATCTTAGACGACCAAACCGCCAACGGCTTGTGCACGCTGCGCCTGTACCGGAAGTTTAAGCTGGGGTGGTTGTGTGATTGAGAATGGTAATAATTCCCTTAATACTATGAGAAGTCCTTGGCCGTGGATATAGGGGTTATTGCAGATACGATAGTTAGGACTTGTACACGCTGTGCCTGTACCGGAAGTATAAGCCCTAATTGTCCAGATTCTGAATCTGTAAAGTATATGAAATCTACACTGCCACCTGGCGCTCCGTTAAAGCTAGTACAAGGATGGGTGAGGTGACAGAATAAACTCAATCAGAGTCATTATCCGAAAATACCGTAAAATCTGATATCGTACAATCAGGAAATTAGTGCAAAACAATATTTCCCAAACCAACCGAATATATCGTAGTGTGATTTGAACATTTAATTTATTAGTGTTGCTATCTAAAATTTACCGAATACCGCTCATTACGCTAGTACTTTTCCGCAAATTGATCATTTGTCAACCGATTCCGTACCGCTGAATTGAATTTAAATACCGAACACATCGTAAAGTAGATATGTTGAAAGTGTTTTCATTTACCGTTTGAGCTTCATTACATTTTCCGTCTGAGTATAATCTTTGTGAATAATACCGTTCAATTGCATTTATATTGATTATTCTGAAAGTGTACTTGTTATGAATATTATATATTTCAATATTTGGAACTCCCCGTTTTATTAAATTATTTCTGCTCCATCTTCAAACGAGCTAAGTTTTAACCAGGTATCAATGATAACTGAAGCCTACAATTTTGATACTGTTTTCTGCCCATTGGACTCTGGTTAGACTTCACTGTAGCTACCCTAGGGACAAGGCTATCTATAGATAGCAGAGTGACAAGCCTTGTGGTGAAGACCCTAGCAGAAGTCTTCAAAAAGGAGTTAACCTTTAGAAAAATCTGGCGCCCGAGGATTTGAAATAAGCACTTTACCGAAAAGTCGCAAGGAACACGTCATAACAGAAAAATTGATCTATTATAATTGTGGAACTTGTTTTTAAAGTCTGAAGCATCTCACGTTCATTGAACCTGATCAGGTTCAGAGTGTGATGACTTTAAATTGTGAAATCAAGTTGTGATATAGGAAATGAATGAAAAAAATATTTCAGAATGATTAAACTTCATATACCAGACTCAACTTTCTCCAAGCATATTCTAGAAACAGTACATACTTTTCCAAAATCTATATAGTTAAAATTTTGCATTATTAGAGTAAAAGTCTGAAATTAAACACCCTTCAATTTCAATATATGTACTGACATTGAAAAGTCGAAGTAAATCTAAAATTTCAACACTCCTTTTATGATCGTTATATACCTGTTTAACCCCTCGTGCGCTAAACTTATAGTGACCCGGGTAATTAAATTCGACTTTACGCGCTGTCTGTAGAACGCCACATAAATATATTCATTTATAAAACGTACCAAGTGTATAGTTTTATTTATCGTTGTATCGTTCAAACTAATTGTTAAGCTCTTGTCTTCAGTTTGTTTTTGTATCT
Source organism: Endomychus coccineus (assembly GCA_958510875.1). Taxonomy (NCBI): domain Eukaryota; kingdom Metazoa; phylum Arthropoda; class Insecta; order Coleoptera; family Endomychidae; genus Endomychus; species Endomychus coccineus. The sequence continues at coordinate 208,404,940 of OY294067.1, forward strand.
TCATTTCCTTGAGTCTAGTGTTGATGGTGTGACAATTTTTATTGAAATTCGTTCAGCATCTCTTACATCATAGACATATGCATTTGAACTTATTTCCTCACAACTAGAGTTGAAAGTACCATAGATTTCTTGATTTTGGAAAGATTATATCATCATAGGTGTTACTATTGTTCATAGGAAGAGGGAATAGTTCATAGTAGTTAGAATGCTCCATTTCTACCAATGATATCTGAAGTATAAAAACTATTCGTTTATTTCTTCTGAATCCTTTAGAGTGATTATTTTTTCAAATATTGACAACGTTTGTGGGTTAAGCTCGAATGATAATTTACCTTGTGTAATTATTGGTTGTCTTATACAGGGTGTAACAGAACTACGCTGTCCGCAAATGCTTCGTAATAGAGATACAGGTATTAGTCTAGTCAAAAGTGTGAAAAAATAGGGGTCAAATTCTGGAAAATTGGTGGAAAATCGCGTCGTTTTTCCTTCAGATTCCTATCTCGGTCTTCGTCCAACGTATCAAATTATAAGTTTTTGTGGTCATTTTATGGTTATAAAATCAAAAGCAACTACAGTTTTCTGGAAAACTCCGAAAAATGAAAATTTGCCATATTTGCACGACAATCTTCAATTGTTATTTTGTTTTCGAACAAGTTCAGGCAATTATGATGAAAAAATTTCGATAATCTTTTATTATCGTATGTACAGTATCTCCGAAGAATGAAAATTTGCCATATTTACAAGATAATTTTTAACGAAATAATAAATTAAACTACTTTGTTTTACTATCACTTATATTTAATATAGTCGTTACTATAGTTTCAACACTAAACGTGTCATCTTCAGACGAAAAATGAATGTAACAAATATTATATCTACTATATATAGGTTAAAGAAGGATTTCAAATCAATTTAATGGCTATAAGAAATAGTTCTAGGAAAAACCAGAGAGGGGTAAGGTGATTAGGTAATTCCGTGAGGACATTAGTGGGGCGGGTATATTTACTAACAGACTTTAAATACTAAAATCAGGTTATTAGTACATTGAAGAGATTACTGTAATATAAATCTAGTTGATCGTTTAGGATCTTATTCTCATACATCTTCATTCCTTTGAAAATTTCCATTGACTCTAATATATTTAGTTTTGAAGTTTTATCTTGACTATGTAAAATTTGGACATTATTCAAATTAGGAAAGGTATGGCCTGTTTCTAAAATATGATTTGCAAATGAAGAATCGATTTTATTATTTTTAAAGGAACGAAAATATTCTTCATATCTAACTGCTACCTATGTTACGGCAAGATCTACCTATGTAAAAACTATCACACTCTGAACAAGTTAGTTTATAAACTCCGGGTCTTTTAAATTTGTCAGTTTTATCTTTCGCATTGAACAGAATATGAGATAATTTGTTTGGGGGTTTGAAGCTGATGGTCAGGTTATGATGGGATAAGATGTTTGCAATTTTTCCGCTTATAGGACCAAAATAAGTAAAAGAACGGAACGAAGTTAACCACCGGAATAAAGGCAGTGAACTATGTAGCATGAAGGATTTTTCCTACAATAAATACTGCTACAGAAACCAGTAGAACCAGTTTCAGTTCAAACCTCAAGCCTGCCCTGAAGATGCCACCTGTAATGGTTGGCGAAACGTCGGCATCAAGTCGAGCTATTGTGACGCGGAATTCATCCGGAAGACAAGATTTTTCTATATATAGTAGATATAATATTTGTTACATTCATTTTTCGTCTGAAGATGACACGTTTAGTGTTGAAACTATAGTAACGACTATATTGAATATCAGTGATAGTAAAACAAAGTAGTTTCATTTATTATTTCGTTAAAATGATAAAAGTAGATAAACACCACTTCTTCGGGGACAACAACATCCGGTCTCCGCATCCGGTCTCCACTTCAGCTGTCATGGCGGACCTAAGGTCCAACTGTCATGGCTGACCTGAGGTACAGCTGTAATGGCGACCATAAGGACCAGCTGTCATGGCGGCCATAAGGTCCAGCTGTCATGGCGACCATAAGGTACAGGTGTCATGGCGACCATGAGGTACAGCTGTCATGGCGACCATAAAGTCCAGCTGTCATGGCGGCCATAAGGTCCAGCTGTCATGGCGACCATAAGGTACAGCTGTCATGGCGACCATAAGGTACATCTGTCATGGCGACCATAAGGTCCAGCTGTCATGGCGGCCATAAGGTCCAGCTGTCATGGCGACCATAAGGTACAGCTGTCATGGCGACCATAAGGTACAGCTGTCATGGCGACCATAAGGTCCAGCTGTCATGGCGGCCATAAGGTCCAGCTGTCATGGCGACCATAAAGTACAGCTGTCATGGCGACCATAAGGTACAGCTGTCATGGCGACCATAAGGTCCAGCTGTCATGGCGACCATAAGGACCAGCTGTCATGGCGGACCTAAGGTACAGATTGCTTCGTGGAGATGGCACCACCAAGTGACAGCTGTCATGGCGGCCCTAAGGTACAGGCTGCTTCGTGTAGGTGTCACCACCACGTGACAGCTGTCATGGCGTACCAAAGGTACAGAATGCTTCGTGCTGATGTCGCAACCACATGACAGCTGTCATGACGGACCCAAGGTACAGACTGCTTCGTGGAGGGGGCTCCGCCACATCTAGAAAACAATCTCTACCTTTGGTCCAAAGGTACAGGCTGCTTCATGAAGATTTCGCCACCACGTGACAGCTGTCATCGAAGGTACAGACTGCTTCGTGGAGATGGCGCCACCAAGTGACAGCTGTCATGGCGGACCTAAGGTACAGATTGCTTCGGGAAGATGTTACCACCACGTGACAGCTGTCATGGCGACCCTGAGGTACAGGCTGCTCCGTAGAGGTGTCACCACCACGTGACAGCTGTCATGGTGAGCTTAAGGTACAGGCTGCTTCGTGTAGGTGGCGCCACCAGTTTGGCTCGTTCGACTCGTGCGAATCCAAGATGACAGGCTGCTATCACAGGGCAGACGTGTGACGTCACAGCATAAAGGTACAGACTGCTTCTTGGAGGTGTCGCCACCAGTTCGACTCGTCCGACTCATGCGACTCGTACGGTTTTGAAATCACATGATCTGTCACGCGGTGAGATATGGTGTCTGTCACTTCGACGGAGTGTCTGTCACAAGGTGTCATGGTGGCTATCACGTACCATAGAGCTGAAGGTTATAGAGCTAACCCAACTCAAAACCATAGAGCATCATGGTGGTGGAAAGAGTTGTCATGGTGTCTGTCACGTGATGTCTCCATCGAGGTGTCATGTCGCGTCTTGGAGAGTGTGACATGGTGGATCCATGAAGCATCTGTCACGCGAACTGTCATGACGGATCTATGAATGTCAACCATAGCTTAATTGGTATCGAATGAAAAGTCTTGATATGCAGAATGTTAATTTTATTGAATTGAAGATCCTGCGATCATAGTTTACGAACGATGATGACGTCACGGGAGGCATTCATTGTTTCAATCCGGCGACCATAGTTTACGAACGATGATGACGTCACTGCTTCGAACCGATGACAGTAACTGATTAAATCCGGCGACCATAGTTCACGAACGATGATGACGTCATCATCGTTCATGAACTATGATGGTCAGATGAGGAATGAAATGCGAGTAGGTATTCCGTCACTTGGGGCGGCCAGACAGAGAGCCTTATCAGATGTAGGCAACCAGTGATACACTCGTGCATGCGCGGTATGCCCAGACAGGTATCGGTAAGTACTGACCCTGTATTACCGGCCTGGGTAGACGGTTAGGGTGTGGTCTCGCCTCTAACCTCTAGGTGTTACCGGGTAGACGGCTAGGGCTTGATCGTTCAAGGTGGACAGCAAGCAATATGTGAGGTTAGGGATAACTTCAATGTAAAGCAGCATCAAAATATTTTTTTCTACACACGGGAATCGAACCCGAGAAATGAAATCCAAAGCCGGCTCCTTAACCACTCAGCTATGGAGGACTTGAGAATAAGCGATTTTAATATTGTAGATATAACCGCGGTGTATCCGGTCTGAGTGATAAGTGTGAGTATATTGCAGTCTATATGATGCAGGTAATTGTTTTACATGACGTTAGTCATGCAGGTATGTCACGAAGCGAGGTATGGAATGTGAGACTTCATAGCGCTAGCCCATAGGGGTTTTGAAATAGTGTTGTTTGTACATGTCGTCAGTCACGTGATTTTTGAAAGAGACCGGGCATTCATCGGAGGTATCATGGGAGGGCTGCTGTTCCTTGAATGCATAGATGGAATGTTATATATAGTATAGAAATGATATCTTCTGCATCTCTCTCAAACGCGATGTTTATAAGGAAATTACTTTCAAAAACGTTTATTCAAGCTGTCTGTACCTTACTTGATTGCTATATTACAAAATGCGATTTCAATCATCTTAAACATATATGGAAATTATTTTTAGTATACAAAATGGAGTTGGGAGACTTCAATGGGGTATGGAATGTGAGGTTATACAGATTGTTTATGTATGACGTTAGTCATGTGAATTTGAATGAAGCTGGCGCGATCTCCAACGAGACAGGTGTGTATGTGAGGTTATACAGAGTGTGCAGGTATAATGATGTCTATCACGCAGGTCTTCAGCGAGGTATCTACCTTGCAGGAGCCTTCAATGAAATGTGGGGTTGTTTGTACATGCCGTTAGTCGCAGGGTTTTGTCTGAGTTATAATGATATCGTACGCGGCGCATTGTCTGCCCCCACAAGTCTTCAATAAGGGTCATAACATCTAACATGCGATAGTTTACAAAAATGCTGCTTCTCATAATAGCGATATTATGAAGCGTTTGCAGAAATAACTATTAAATCATCTAAGGACTTTTTGCTTGATTAGTACTAGCGAGTACAATATTCGTTATAATATTATAAGTATGCATCATTAGCTTACTTATGCGATAAGATTGTGCTAAATCACGTCCAACAGCAATGTATTCAACTTGGAATTATCGTAATGATGCGCGCGATCCTTCAATGTTAAAGTAGTTTCATAAGTTATCCGAAAGTAATATGAATATATATAAAATGTTTTTCCAAAATTAGTTCCGAAGTAAACATAATTCGCTATAATATTCATTCATGTATGTTACATAAATTATCCTATATAATTCAAATAAGGTTGAACAATATTCACTATCATATTTTGCGGTAGAGCTAAAGCTCGCTCGAGAGAGATAAGAAAGATACGCCGATCACCTTCAAACGCGATGAGAATACTTTATTTTAAATCACACATGTAGTATGTATATATTCGAATCATATTGATTGTAAATCGCATAATATGATCCGAAATCTAGCTGCTGCTGGGTGTAGCCCAATACCTATACAGAATCTAGACGAAGCGGTGTTACGCATCACGAACTGTCTGTACAGCTCGATTGCTATATAACAAAATACTCTTTTAATCATCTTAAACATATAGATGTGCTAATATAATTTTTTCAGTATGCAAAAATATACTAATAAAACATTTTTCATCGACACACATTTCTTCATAGGATAGTTAGCTTTTTATAAAATTCAATCAATTTCAATGGGAAACATATATGCGAGGGAGTTTTACAGAGATCGAACTCATTTCCCCAACCACTCAAGAGGTAGAACTATGATGAGGAATAGATGTGGATAATAATCATATGAATATCTTCATATGCGCTAATCTATATGACATTCAAACACATGCTTCATAAAAGTCTGAATATTGAGTAGAGCTATAGTATCTTCTTCATAAGCGATCATTATCAACATTCAGACACTTGTTTAGCACGTGATTCAACAGCCTGTCATCATCGTTCACGAACTATGATGGGCTGATGAGGAATAAAATACTAATAATAATAATATAAATATCCCCATTAGCAATCTATACTATTTTCCTTCACAAGCACGACTTTTACAAACTCCATACGTTCGCGTAAAAGATTATGATGATAAACACATTTTTGTTCACGGGTTTACATAATCATATGAATATCTTCATAAGCGCTAATCTATATGACATTCAAACACATGCTTCATAAAAGTCTGAACATTGAGTAGAGCTATAGTATCTTCATAAGCGATCTTTATCAACATTCAGACACTTGTTTGGCACGTGATTCAACAGCCTGTCACCATCGTTCACGAACTATGATGGTTCGATGAGGACTCAAACATTGAACAGATGAATCTTTGAGGTTAAATATCTGCTGTAGAAATTACTCCACTTTTATTACCTTTTATTTGAGAATATCGATATCTCCCATGTAACGGATTATTGCCTAAAGCTATTTTGTATGCAACATTGTTATCATTTGCGAGCCTACGAGGGTCTGTATGTTGGTCGGGGCTAAATGAATATGTTTGACTATTATTACCTGTGGATTTATTTGAGATTCTTCAAGTTTGAGATTGATAACCCACATGAAGAAAGAAGCTTCAACGAATTGATATCAATGAATATTCGCTATTCTGAATGTGACAACTTTATCAGCTTCAACACTCGAGATAAGAGAGCATATTTACCGCTGATGTAGGGAAAATCAATATGATGCATACAAATTGGGGTGGGTGAGAACATCAGACTATAGCTTTATGTGTATCGAAATACATAAGGATTTTGACGAGTAAGTGGTTTTTTATTGAATTGAAGATCCGGCGACCATCGTTCACGAACGATGATGACGTCACTGCTTCAAGCCAATGACAGTAACTGATTCAATCCGGCGACCATCGTTCACGAACGATGATGACGTCACTACTTCAAGCCAATGACAGTAACTGATTCAATCCGAAGACCATCGTTCACGAACGATGATGACGGCACTGCTTCAAGCCAATGGCAGTAACTGATTCAACCCGGCCACCATAGTTTACGAACGATGATGACGTCACTGCTTCAAGCCAATGACAGTAACTGATTCAATCCGGCGACCATCGTTCACGAACGATGATGACGTCACTGCTTCAAGCCAATGGCAGTAACTGATTCAACCCGGCCACCATAGTTTACGAACGATGATGACGTCATCATCGTTCACGAACTATGATGGGCTAATGAGGAATAAAATGTTAATAATAATAATGTTTGTAATACATTCATGCACATGTTTTATCGCATGATTCAACACATGCTTTAACATTCAGACACGTGTTTCATCATTCAGACACGTGTTTCAACATTCAGACACGTGTTTCAACATTCAGACACGTGTTTCAGCATTCAGACACGTGTTTCAACATTCAGACACGTGTTTCAGACACGTGTTTCAACATTCAGACACGTGTTTCAGCATTCAGACACGTGTTTCAGACACGTGTTTCAACATTCAGACACGTGTTTCAACATTCAGACACTTGTTTAGCACGTGATTCAACATTCAGACACGTGTTTCAACATTCATACCTATTTAACATGTATTTGAAACCTGATTTTGAGAGAAGCGTAGAAGTACCTAACCGCGTGATCAGACATACACAATATAACATCATCAACTAGTATATAAACAAATGCTTATTAACATATGTTTCAGTATGATTTCGAATCGCCTTCAGGCATGATGAAGATTGTTAAGCAAAAAGACTCGTTGAGTATTATGAACTTAGGGTCAAGCAATGAGAATGTTGAACAACCACAACGTCACAGCTCTTTGCTGCCTAATACTCTACGAACAATAATCTGTGGTCCAAATAATTGTGGGAAAACAAATGTGATGTTATCTCTATTGTTAGATGCTAACGGCCTGAAATTTGAAAACGTGTACATATATTCAAAGTCTTTACACCAACCAAAATACCAGTTACTAAAGGAGACATTGAAGAAAATTGAGGGGCTTGGATATTTTCCTTGTACCGAAAGTGATGAGGTCATAGACCCCACAGAAGCGAGGCCTAATTCAATCATAATATTCGATGACGTGATGTTTGAGAAACAGCAGAAAATTCGTGCTTATTTTTCAAGAGGGAGACACAACTCAATTGATAGTTTCTATCTTTGTCAGTCTTTTGCTAAATGTCCAAAACATGGATTGCGCGACAATGCCAATTGCTTGATTATTTTCAAACAGGATGAACTCAATTTGAAACATATATTCACCGATCATGTAAGTACCGACATGTCACTCGAAAAATTCAAAGAGATATGTAGCGTATGTTGGAAAGATAAATATGGATTCTTTATGATAAACAAAGACTGTGATATGAACAAAGGACGATATCGCAAAGGTTTTGATAGTTATATATACATCTAACATGTATATATACTTTCATTTGAAATAGACAACCCGCTCAGCATGGACGTGGGTGTGAGTAACATGCTTAAAGAAAAACCACAATTGAAGAAAAAAATTTGGGAGTTAGCAAACGTTGTGAGGAAAAAATATATGGCTGTGAAATTGGGTAAAGCTGAAAATGATGAGATTCTAGATAATATGTTCAGGAAAGTATCTAAACCTCTGGAGGAAATTGCGAGAAATGCTGAAATAATCAAACAAAATTCGTTGGTTAAACCTAAAAGTATTGTTTCTACAGCAACACAAATGGAGAACATACCAATCCCAAATATTGTAACTGAAGGTGAAGAATTCGTATATAACCCCCAAGATACTGAGGAGGATGTGTTTACACCCGAACCTACTTTCGATCAGATTCGTGAAGAATTCAGAAAACATAAGAAAGATAATGCAGCGGCTACAGAGGAGTTTCTGCAACAATACCCCACATTAGCACGTTATTACTTGGAAGGATTCCTATTGGATGATGATGTCAAGAAATACGATGATAGAATGAGATTGCAATATAATTCAACTTTAGACAAATGGTTCATGGGTAATCAACCTATAGAAATTGATAGTGAGAGTAATATAATTATCATGGGTACTCCGTTCAAGGGTACCACAGGACTGTATAATTTGATGTTTTACAGAGATGTTCTACCTGATACTTACACTGTGGAAGATGGGAAAAATTACAGTCAAATGATGGAAATGACTAGTGCCCATAGACGTAATAACGATCCAGCTGATCGAATAAGATACACAGTGAAATACAAACATGTACTGAAACCTTTGATTAATTCCATGAAAAAACCCAGAGCCAAAACATACACTGGAAGTGCATATATCAAAAATGATATGCTTGAATATAACGAGAAACCTATCGAATATGTTTATTGGGATGACGTTAACGAAATTGTGGATAGACTGAGACTTCTTGTTGCATCCTCGCATGCAGGTAACCATAATGAGATAATCTCTATAATAGAAGAATCGATAGAGGCAGGGGTAATTGAACAAAAACCAGGTGTAAGACAAATTCATCTCAGTTATAAAGATGGTTTCAATGGATAAGTTTGGCAGAGCCTCCTCTTCCATGTGGATATATGATACAAATGTATTTAATAATAATTTCAAACAAGTTCACGGACAAGGATTATTCCTAACGAGCGATGGAAGTTATGATATGGAAAATCGTAGATTGTGTAACGTAAAATCACCGAATGATGATGGAGATGTTGCAAATAAAGTATATGTTGATAAATTAACACACAAACTGAATCTGAAAACGGAAACCAGTCTTAAAGATACCTTCAATGTTAGGGTTGATAATTTGATCAAAGATATCAACAAGGATCTGGATGAACATAACTTAACGAATGATGAGGTTATTCTCAACATTGATAAACATCTGATGGACATTCAGAATAAATATAATGAAATGGGAATCTATATAAAATCAGAGTATAAAACAATCAGTGATAGTGTGAGGGAAAACAGAAATGAATTGGAAGAGATCAATAACACATTTAACAGTATGAACATGCGTCTAAATGACATTACTAGTAAAGTGGAGGCGTTAGAACGACGGATGACATCTGTGGAACCTTCTAAGAAGAGACCTTCATCATCCATAACATCAAAGCAGGCCTCTGTGAAACGTATATCTCCAAATCCTGTGAATATACCCAAAAAATTAATTCTACACTAGATTTCCACATTGATAAGATGAGTGAAAACAAGTTGTTCATGAGCTTCATGAGCACAGAAGAAAGAACTTTTACCAGCGTCGAACATACATAAAAGGACTTCAATATAGGTGGAAGGGGTAGGAATATGCAATACGACTAGGACGATGAATCAAGAGTCAAGATTGAGATATTTGAAACATATATTGTTAAGATTATACTTAAGTCTTTTGTATTGAGATAATTAATAAAAAAAAAATTATTTTGAGATCTTTGGTCTTCCTCCCACCCCTCGTTAAATAACGGTGCAATCTTGAATTCTCATCAGTCTGTATGGAAGCGTGCGTGGGAGAAGTTGTTCTCAATACGCTTATAAACAAGCTCCCGTTTGAACTTCAAATCAATACCAGGGGCAAAATTAGAAGAACGGTTGAGGAGATTCAGGGTATCAATTCATTCGATAAAGCTTGCCGTCTACACGATATTTCATGCAATATAACACTTATAATTGTAGCCAGTTATATTTGGAATTGGTCGACTAACATTTATTAGTATATAAATAGATTGTTGATGAAGTTTTCATCAATCATGTCTCAGACGTTCACTATCACGGGTAAGAGCTCTCGTTTATCTGTAGATTTCCACCCACCTATAGAACTAGATCCTCATTCATATTATTCTATCGCACTTGTTGGCTTGCATACGTACAATAGCATTCCGAACATTGAAGAAGGTTTTAATAAATTTTATTATGAAGATGTGAAGGGTGAGGAAAAAGTAGTTACTATACCTACGGGGTCCTACGAGTTGACAGACATCGAAGATTTCATACAAAGTACAGTTTGTGGGATAGGAGTGAAGCAAGAAGAGCGTGACCGGAAATTATCAATAAAATCTAACAACAACACTCTACACACAGAGCTGAAGAGTGATTTCAAAGGAATTTTATTCCTAAAGATAGTATAAGCGAACTGTTGGGATTCAGCAAAAAGAAATTGACATCTCGTGAACTACACGTATCTGATCGACCTATAAACATAATCAAAGTTCAAACTATACGCGTAGAGTGTAACTTAACCGCGGGAGCATATTATAACAATAAGATAGCTCATACGATATATGAGTTCTCACCTCTTGTACCACCTAGGTTTTCCATTGATATAGAGCCGAAGAATCTTATTTATCTACCGGTCATCAGCAAGACGTCCTTCGATAACATCACACTTAATATTCTAGATCAGAATTGGAAACCGGTAAATTTTCGTGGAGAAGAAATTATTATACGATTGGAATTGAAAAAGATCGCTAGGGATTATGGCTCACAACAATAAATAATAATCCAATACTCACCACCACTCATTATATGAAAGGAATTCAACTGAGAAGGTTGCAGTAGCCATCACTTGAGAACATGGGTTTGGATTTTAGCAATAAAAGACATCCATAGTGGTCATCAGTCATTATCTACAACGAGCTCGAGGGAGAAGGTTGCTTCTGCATCACTGTCATTGAAGAAGGAGAAGGTTGCTTCTGCATCACTATCATTGGAAAATATAAATTTTTTGAAGTCCCTTGGTTACAATGTCGGAAAAACTTCAAATATTCAACGAGCCAAACTTCATTGAAGACATCATCCGGGAAGAAACTCATACCTACTATCCACACACAACATCTTTTGGCAACAGCGATGAAATTGAGATATTAATCAATCAACAAGATGTGTTGGTAGATTTGGCATCGTCTGCTTTATTCATCGAGGCAGAATTTCAGCCAGAAGCAAGTGGTGATGGTGAATGTAAACTAACGAATAATTTCGGAGCGTTTCTCTTCGAATATATTAGTTATGAATTGAATGGAAAAGAGATAGACAAAGTACGTGATCCTGGTATTGTCAGCACCATCAGAGCTTATCTAACATATGCCAAACATGAATCTATACCTCTAGCTATTTCTGGATGGTCATTTAAGGATGTATTGAGTTCAGTCTACAATAATAAAATCAATTTATGGATACCGTTGAATTTTCTACTAGGTCTATTCATTGACTATAACAAAGTTTTGAGTGGAAAACATAAGCTGCGCTTGATAAGGTCTCGAACCGATAACGATTGCTATACCAATAGCACAGGTACGAAGAGGGCTAAAATAAATGTGAAGACGATAGCATTAAAAGTGCGACATGTGTTTCCAAGTGATCAGGTTAAATTTCAAATGTTGGAGAATTCGAGTGCTGAGAAGCCTATTTTGATTCCATTTCGCAGCTGGGATCTGCATGAAAATCCGTTGATGAAGGAGAGCACTCGTGACATTTGGGCTGTTAAAACTTCAATGAATTTGGAACGACCCAGATATGTGATTCTAGCTTTCCAAACTGATCGAAAAAATAATCCTGTTAAGCACAGTGCATATTTCGATAATATAAACTTGCTAAATGTAAAATTATACTTGAATTCAGAGTGTTATCCATATGAAGCAATGAAATTGAATTTCACCGACCAGCAATACGTGGAAGCATACCAGATGTACTATGATTTCCAGAAATCATTTTCAAATAAAATAATAAGCGAACCCATGTTGGATTATATAGCATTCAAGAATAGAGCAATTTTTGTGATTGACTGTTCAAAACAAAACGATGCTATAAAGTCATCAACAGTTGACGTCAAACTAGAGATGGAAAGTTTCCTGAATTTCCCCAAAAACACCAGGGCTTATTGCATCATCATTAACGATCGTATAATGGAGTATTCTCCAATTACAGGATCAGTTCGGAGTTTAGTGTGAATAACCATGAATCATAATGTTATTATTTTAATTCTAAATGTATTTTTCTAAATAAATGTTATTATTATTATTTTTGGTATTTTATTTCTCTCACTTTCCCGCAAGACACCACAATAATGAACGAGTCGTTTGGTTGAGGACAGTCCCTTGGATCAACCCATCAGGATTGTAATCTAAATTATAAATATCGCTTCAGAGTTAGAAACAAAAAAAAATTTGTGTTACTATCTAATTAATAAATATAAATATACTTTTGTTTTATTACCTGTTTGCATATAATGTTCCTCAAAAGTGATTCAGATTATTATGTTATCTTTTCAATTATTATAATATGTAGTAGTAGTGGTTATAAGACAGTTTGCGGTAAATATTCTCTCTCTTATCTCGAGTGTTGAAGCCGATAAAAGTTGTCACATTCAGAATAGCGAATATTCATTGATATCAATTCGTTGAAGCTTCTTTCTTCATGTGAGTTATCAATCTCAAACTTGAAGAATCTCAAATAAATCTACAGGTAATAATAGTCAAACATATTCATTTAGACCCAGCCAAATTTCTCGTAGGCTCGCAAATGATAACAATGTTGCATACAAAATAGCTTTAGGTTAGTTACATGGGAAATATCGATATTGTCAAATAAAAGGTAATAAAGGTGGGGTAATTTCTACAGCAGATATTTAACCTCAAAGATTCATCTGTTCAATGTTTGAGTCCTCATCGAACCATCATAGTTCGTGAACGATGATGTCAGCTTGTTGAATCACGTGCTAAACAAGTGTCTGAATGTTGATAATGATCGCTTATGAAGATACTATAGCTCTACTCAATGTTCAGACTTTTATGAAGCATGTGTTTGAATGTCATATAGATTAGCGCTTATGAAGATATTCATATGATTATGTAAACCCGTGAACAAAAATGTGTTTATCATTATAATCTTTTACGCGAACGTATGGAGTTTGTAAAAGTCGTGCTCGTGAAGGAAAATAGTACAGATTGCTAATGGAGATATTTATATAATTATTATTGGTATTTTATTCCTCATCAGCCCATCATAGTTCGTGAACGATGATGCCAGGCTGTTGAATCACGTGCTAAACAAGTGTCTGAATGATGATAATGATCGCTTATGAAGAAGATACTATAGCTCTACTCAATATTCAGACTTTTATGAAGCACGTGTTTGAATGTCGTATAGATTAGCGCTTATGAAGATATTCATATGGTTATTATCCACATCTATTCCTCATCATAGTTCTACCTCTTGGGTGGTTGGGGAAATGAGTTCGATCTCTATAAAACTCCCTCGCATATATGTTTCCCATTGAAATTGATTGAATTTTATAAAAAGCTAACTATCCTATGAAGAAATGTGTGTCGATGAAAAATGTTTTATTAGTATATTTTTGCATACTGAAAAAATTATATTAGCACATCTATATGTTTAAGATGATTAAAAGAGTATTTTGTTATATAGCAATCGAGCTGTACAGACAGTTCGTGATGCGTAACACCGCTTCGTCTAGATTCTGTATAGGTATTGGGCTACACCCAGCAGCAGCTAGATTTCGGATCATATTATGCGATTTACAATCAATATGATTCGAATATATACATACTACATGTGTGATTTAAAATAAAGTATTCTCATCGCGTTTGAAGGTGATCGGCGTATCTTTCTTATCTCTCTCGAGCGAGCTGTAGCTCTACCGCAAAATATGATAGTGAATATTGTTCAACCTTATTTGAATTATATAGGATAATTTATGTAACATACATGAATGAATATTATAGCGAATTATGTTTACTTCGGAACTAATTTTGGAAAAACATTTTATATATATTCATATTACTTTCGGATAACTTATGAAACTACTTTAACATTGAAGGATCGCGCGCATCATTACGATAATTCCAAGTTGAATACATTGCTGTTGGACGTGATTTAGCACAATCTTATCGCATAAGTAAGCTAATGATGCATACTTATAATATTATAACGAATATTGTACTCGCTAGTACTAATCAAGCAAAAAGTCCTTAGATGATTTAATAGTTATTTCTGCAAACGCTTCATAATATCGCTATTATGAGAAGCAGCATTTTTGTAAACTATCGCATGTTAGATGTTATGACCCTTATTGAAGACTTGTGGGGGCAGACAATGCGCCGCGTACGATATCATTATAACTCAGACAAAACCCTGCGACTAACGGCATGTACAAACAACCCCACATTTCATTGAAGGCTCCTGCAAGGTAGATACCTCGCTGAAGACCTGCGTGATAGACATCATTATACCTGCACACTCTGTATAACCTCACATACACACCTGTCTCGTTGGAGATCGCGCCAGCTTCATTCAAATTCACATGACTAACGTCATACATAAACAATCTGTATAACCTCACATTCCATACCCCATTGAAGTCTCCCAACTCCATTTTGTATACTAAAAATAATTTCCATATATGTTTAAGATGATTGAAATCGCATTTTGTAATATAGCAATCAAGTAAGGTACAGACAGCTTGAATAAACGTTTTTGAAAGTAATTTCCTTATAAACATCGCGTTTGAGAGAGATGCAGAAGATGTCATTTCTATACTATATATAACATTCCATCTATGCATTCAAGGAACAGCAGCCCTCCCATGATACCTCCGATGAATGCCCGGTCTCTTTCAAAAATCACGTGACTGACGACATGTACAAACAACACTATTTCAAAACCCCTATGGGCTAGCGCTATGAAGTCTCACATTCCATACCTCGCTTCGTGACATACCTGCATGACTAACGTCATGTAAAACAATTACCTGCATCATATAGACTGCAATATACTCACACTTATCACTCAGACCGGATACACCGCGGTTATATCTACAATATTAAAATCGCTTATTCTCAAGTCCTCCATAGCTGAGTGGTTAAGGAGCCGGCTTTGGATTTCATTTCTCGGGTTCAATTCCCGTGTGTCGAAATAAATATTTTGATGCTGCTTTACATTGAAGTTATCCCTAACCTCACATATTGCTTGCTGTCCACCTTGAACGATCAAGCCCTAGCCGTCTACACGGTAACACCTAGAGGTTAGAGGCGAGACCACACCCTAACCGTCTATCCAGGCCGGTAATACAGGGTCAGTACTTACCGATACCTGTCTGGGCATACCGCGCATGCACGAGTGTATCACTGGTTGCCTACATCTGATAAGGCTCTCTGTCTGGCCGCCCCAAGTGACGGAATACCTACTAATGCGAGTAATAATAATGATATCTAATCATTATTCATCACATTGATATTGAGAACTCTATGTGTAAATGTGAATAGTTGGAGGTTATGATAAAGATATCCAGTAAGTTTGTAAATGTGTCATTATTCATATATCTTTTGAAGAATACACACGTATACTTTGAAAATTTGTGGAGAAAGTTCATGAACTAAGAAGAGACTTGAATTTTTTACGAAGATAAAATAAAAGTTATAAGACTGTTGAATACATTTACAAGTGTAGAAAGTGAAGATAATGATGGGAGTGGGGATGTTAAAAACAAATTTCGTGATTCTAACCACAATTCTGAATGGTATTCTATACGCGAACGTTCCCCAACACGTTGAGCGCATTTATATTTGTCTGAAGGATGTTGCAACCGATGGTGGTGGGGGGTGTAACCGTACCGAATGGATTCCGATGAATTTTAGAAAAATCAACGATAATCAATTAGAGGTATTCGCATTCAACATTCCTCAAGACAATCGTACCACCATACATTATAAACTTAAACTTTTATTCTTTGATTGGAGTGAGGGAGATATGGCTGAATGGCAATTGCTCCAACAATCATCATGTTTACCACATGTCATACAAAAGACAATATCAACACCATCCACACGTACATCATCCTCACTAGACGAAGAAATTTCTAAAATTTTCGCAATTTTGTATGCAATTTTATCTTCTTTATCAGTACTTATGTTGAAAATGTTTGTTAAATATGTAAAGAAGGCTATTTACCATGTAAATAAATGATTGTATGAAGATATAAGTGTTTTAATAAAACAAAAGGAATGATAACAATAATTCCGATATATGGTGATAACTTCACTGCTTCAAACCGGTGATGGTAAGTAATTCAATTCAGAGACCATAGTTTACGAACGATGATGAACACTTGAATGATGAAACATACATATAAACATTAACGCAAGCACATTTCATAGTTACCTCGCTTTCATTTTTTTTTTTTGGAATAATAGAAGAACTTAATATGTTTACATCAATATATTGACATTATCATTTGCTAGTTCATAAGCTTTATTTTTGTGATTGATAACACATTCTATCAATGACTCGATGTTGATATCACTAATCAATTGTTCACCCCCCCCCCTTCTTCTGCGGCATGAATAATATTTCCTCTTGCATACCATTTCAAATCGCGGCGGAAATTCTGTTTCACTTCGTTACCAATATCGATAGCATGAGATATGTTAGACCATTTACGTATTAATCGCATTCCTCGATTTTGTAATTTTCTGTCGGCATCACGCCAACCATCCTCCTGTCGACGCATTAGGTACCATTCTGGTCTCATATCATTCGATGTTCGATATAATCCTAAATAATATATATTATATAAATTTTATTATAAAAAACAAAGTAGTTACCTGAATTTCGTCTCTTTCCGAAATTTATAGGAGGTGGAACAATATTTGGTGCAATGTTATTCCGTAAGGTGATAACATTCATTTGAATTTGTTGAGATAAGCGTTGAGATCGTTCTTCCGCAAGACATTCACGTTCCTCAGCTCTTTGACGTTCTTGTTGTTCATAGAATTTCTCGTACTCACAATATTTCATCATAATGAATTTCATTAACGAAAACAGTTCACGTAACTCGATGACTTTAGGTGTTCGCATTTGCATCAATAATGATTCGAAATCAATAGCATCTAGAACATAATATTTCTTTCGTGCATCAGTCTTATCACAAATTTCTAAATGGTGTATATGCGGGTTTTTCCTCAACAATCTTGTTATAACACCCTTTTTAGCATTATATTTTTTGCCGCGATAACCTAACCAATCCAATAGATCTTCATTCATCAGAACGCGTTGGTTTAGTTGAATATTCCAAAATAAATAGTTCCTTTTATCGTTTCTTATATCGATCCCAAATTTTAGACACACTTCATTAACTGTTAACTTAATAAAATTGTTGGTGGACCATGTAGCCACATTTGAATCACGAACGCACGCTGCTAAGTTCATTTTTATAACTGAACATTTTCTTAAATGATTCTCTCTTACATACGTGAGAACGTGAACCTGAATAGTGAGGGTGGGGGGTAACTCTCCGCTTCGATGTCATTGCAAACGTTGATAACTGACTGATAACGTCACTAGTTGTTTCAATTTGTTTCATTTCCAGCAACCGACTACCATAGTTTACAAACTATGATCGTCGGATGTTTACATCACCAACTACCGTTTGAGAAATAAAATATCAAATATAATAATAATAATAACATTTATTGGGAAAGATACATTACGATAGTACATCATTTAGAACTAAAATTATAACATTATGATTCATCACCTGGTTCTTCACACCAAATTCCGAACTGATCCTGTAATCGGAAAATACTCCATTATACGATCGTTAATGATGATGCAATAAGCCCTGGTGTTTTTGGGGAAATTCAGGAAACTTTCCATCTCTAGTTTGACGTCAACTGTTGATGACTTTATAGCATCGTTTTGTTTTGAACAGTCAATCACAAAAATTGCTCTATTCTTGAATGCTATATAATCTAACATGGGCTCACTTATTATTTTATTTGAAAATGATTTCTGGAAATCATAGTACATCTGGTATGCTTCCACGTATTGCTGGTCGGTGGAATTCAATTTCATTGCTTCATATGGATAACACTCTGAATTCAAGTATAATTTTACATTTAGCAAGTTTATATTATCGAAATATGCACTGTGCTTAACAGGATTATTTTTTCGATCAGTTTGGAAAGCTAGAATCACATATCTAGGACGTTCCAAATTCATTGATGTTTTAACAGCCCAAATGTCACGAGTGCTCTCCTTCATCAACGGATTTTCATGCAGATCCCTACTACGGAATGGAATCAAAATAGGCTTCTCAGCACTCAAATTCCCCAACATTTGGAATTTAAATTGATCACTTGGAAACACATGTCGCACTTTTGATGCTATCGTCTTCACATTTATTTTAGCCATTTTCGTGCCTGTGCTATTAGTATAGCAATCGTTATCGGTTCGAGACCTTATCAAGCGCAGCTTATGTTTTCCACTCAAAACTTTGTTATAGTCAATGAATAGGCCTAGTAGAAAATTCAACGGTATCCATAAATTGATTTTATTATTGTAGACTGAACTCAATGCATCCTTAAATGACCATCCAGAAATAGCTAGAGGTATAGATTCATGTTTGGCATATGTTAGATAAGCTCTGATGGTGCTGACAATACCAGGATCACGTACTTTGTCTATCTCTTTTCCATTCAATTCATAACTGATATATTCGGAGAGAAACGCTCCGAAATTATTCGTTAGTTTACATTCAACATCACCACTTGCTTCTGGCTGGAATTCTGCCTCGACGAATAAAGCAGACGAGGCCAAATCTACCAACACATCTTGTTGATTGATTAATATCCCAATTTCATCGCTGTTGCCAAAAGATGTTGTGTGGGGATAGTAGGTATGAGTTTCTTCTCGGACGATGTCTTCATTGAAGTTTGGCTCGTTGAATATTTGAAGTTTTTCCGACATTGTAACCAAGGGACTTCAAAAAATTGATATTTTCCAATGATAGTGATGCAGAAGCAACCTTCTCCCTTGAACTCGTTGTAGATAATGACTGATGACCACTATGGGTATGTCTTTTATTGCTGAAATCCAAACCCATGTTCTCAAGTGATGGCTACTGCAACAACAACCTTCTCAGATGAATTCTTTTCATATAATGAGTGGTGGTGAGTATTGGATTATTATTTATTGTTGAAAGCCATAATCCCTAGCGGTCTTTTTCAACTCCAACCGTATAATAATTTCTTCTCCACGAAAATTTACCCGTTTCCAATTCTGATCTAAAATATTCAGTGTGATGTTATCGAAGGACGTCTTGCTGATGACCGGTAGATAAATAAGATTCTTCGGCTCTATATCAATGGAAAACCCAGGTGGTACAAGAGGTGAGAACTCATATATCGTATGAGCTATCTTATTGTTATAATATGCTCCTGCGGTTAAGTTACACTCCACACTAATAGTTTGAACTTTGATTATGTTTATAGATCGATCAGATACGTGTAGTTCACGAGATGTCAATTTCTTTTTGCTGAATCCCAACAGTTCGCTTATACTATCTTTAGGAATAAAATTCACTTCAAAATCACTCTTCAGCTCTGTGTGTAGAGTATTGTTGTTAGATTTTATTGATAATTTCCGGTCGCGTTCTCCTTGCTTCACTCCTATCTCACAAACTGCACTTTGTATGAAATCCTCGATGTCTGTCAACTCGTAGGACCCCGTAGGTATAGTTACTACTTCTTCCTCACCCTTCACATTTTTATAATAAAATTTATTAAAACCTTCTTCAATGTTCGGAATGCTATTGTACGTATGCAAGCCAACAAAAGCGATAAAATAATATGAATGAGGATCTAGTTCTATAGGTGGGTGGAAATCTACAGATAAGCGGGAGCTCTTACCCGTGATAGTGAACGTCTGAGACATGATTGATTAAAACTTTACCAACAATCTGTTTATATACTAATAAATGCAGGGTTAATCGAGCACAACTGAGGAGTCAGAGAGGAAATCTAAACATAACTGACCACAATTATAAGTGTAACATTGTTGACAATTATCGTGATTGAATAATATCTTACACTTTTTGAAATAATTCACTAGTTCGCGAGGGGGGCGTAAATTGCCAAAACTATCATAATATAAAACTGTATCACCGACTATATTAAACCCAACCCAGTGAGTGCCTCCATTGTCCGAGCTATCTAAATTAACTATTCCACGCTCGTTTTTCCATGGTCCGTTGGATGGCAGTTCATCACGCATAAATACTCCTCTAAAATGGGGAATTTTCAGAGCTTTTGCTAGTTTTCGTAGATCGAGATCGGTCAGAGGTCTTCCGGGTAGGTTTACTGACAGTTCTTTGGATGTTTATTTAAATATAGACCAAGACCTTTGCGATACTTTTTCAAATATAGACCAGATCCTTGTTTCCCCAAAGCTATAGCTTCCATTGTTTTATTATGTCTTTCCGTTTCCTCCAAGGTTTTCCGAGCTGCTTTGCTGTCGTTGACGTCCTTAGCGATGCCTGCACCACCCCCCGCCAATTGGCTGATAAGCCGGCAAACAGAGGTATTAAAAATGGTAGAAATCCTCCAGTCTTTGGAATAGGAATTACTCTTGGTAACCGAACATTTTTCCGACCACCTGCTTTTTTGAATTGTTTTCGTGCAACTTTCAACGCTGTTTGGGATGTTTTCTTCAGATTGGATGAGTCAAACTTATTCTTCATAACTTTTCTCACCCCATCGACAATTGCACTTCCGAACCCAACCTTCTTTCTCATACCCATCCTCAATTTACTCTTTGCCTTCATAATTTTATTAACACCGAAAGCGGCAATCCTTTCTCCAAATTTTGTGTCTTTAGATTTGACACGTTGCCAAGCAGCGTTCTCTAATATTTTATCCGCCTCGTGACGTCCTTCCAAACTAGCGTTTCGCAGATATGAAATATCGTGTTGGCGGCAAGCTTAATCGAGTGGATTGATACCTGAATCTCCTCTTCTCAACCGTTCTTCTAATTTTGTATCGGGACCACAGAATTGATAACCAGGAATATGAAGTTCAAACGGGAGCTTGTTTATAAGCGTATTGAGAACACCTTCTCAATATATACGCTTCCATACAGACTGATGAGAATTCAAGATTGCACCGTTATTTAACGAGGGGAGGGAGAAAGACCAAAGATCTCAAAATAATATTTTTTATTAATTTCAAAATTTTCTCAATACAAAAGACTTAAGTATAATCTTAACAATATAGATTGATTCACCCTCATATTCACGGAATTTTGTTCTATTATAATAACCATACCCTCGAGTCAATGATATTCCAGCTATTTGTTTGTTCCTAATAATCTCCAAATGGTTAATGATGGATTCATTGAACGAGATCCGAATTATTGATCCAACTGTTGTGATTATTATCTAGACCCAACCATTTCACATACTGTTGACCCCTCCTCTTTCGTAATATTTTTTCGACTAAATACACATCGGGTTGTTTTGTTTTCTGTAATTCTTCCCCGTAGAAACAGCCGCTGATTGGTGCGTTGGTCATATCTTCTAGTAGATATGTGACCGGGTTGGTAATTTTTACTTTGATGATTTTAAATAATTCCGTACTCCAATTGGGCGTAAATCCCTTCTCAAAAATATGTTCAGCCTTACTTATTCGTACCACATCTCCAACGTTGTATTTGTGAGGCAGAGCTAACTTGATGTGTGAGTAGGATCGCTTCAATATCTCGCTCTCAATCTGTTTCGTCACTTTTATTGGAGCCATATTTATAGTACTATGTTTACGTTCATTATATTTTCCTGTGGTTTCTTCAAGTATATCAAGCCATTTGTATTTCCCGCTAAGACTGAAATGTTTGTAGAGCGATTCCTTTAACGTTCGAATGACACGTTCAGCAATGGCTGCTTTTTTCACACTATACGTATTATAATGATTGATATTATGTTTCTTCATTAGATCGTTAAAGTGTTTATTGAAGAATTCTTTTCCCTGATCGCTTTGCAGATTCCTAGGCTTACGATGTCCTTCTAGCAATATAGAACTGACTGCTTTCCGAACCTCTTCGGCTGATTTCGTTTTCAGCGGGCGTGTCCATAGAAATTTCGAGAAACAATCGATCATTACCAGAACGTATTTGAATCCTCTATTTTCATGAGCGTAATTACCCATTTCAGACAGATCCATTTGCCACAAATCATCCGAACCTTTTATGATTGTTCTGCGTCGTTTGAAATTCTTCCTACTCGGCTTATGAAGCTCATGCACAACTTGTTCTCTACTCATCTTATCAATGTAGAAATCTAGTGTAGAATTAATTTTTTGGGTATATTCACAGGATTTGGAGATATACGTTTCACAGAGCCCTGCTTTGTTGTTGTGGATGATGAGGGTCTCTTCTTAGGAGGTTCCATAGATGTTATCCGTCGTTCTAACGCCTCCACTTTACTAGTAATGTCATTTAGACGCATGTTCACACTATTAAATGTGTTATTGATCTCTTTCAAATCATTTCTGTTTTCCCTCACACTATCACTGATTGTTTTATACTCTGATTTTATATAGATCCCCATTCCATTATATTTATCCTGAATGTCCATCAGATGTTTATCAATGTTGAGAATAACTTTCTCATTCGTTAATTTATGTTCATCCAGATCCTTGTTGATATCTTTGATCAAATTATCAACCTAACATTGAAGGTATCTTTAAGACTGGTTTCCGTTTTCAGATTCAGTTTGTGTGTTAATTTATCAACATATACTTTATTTGCAACATCTCCATCATCATTCGGTGATTTTACGTTGCACAATCTACGATTTTCCATATCATAACTTCCATCGCTCGTTAGGAATAATCCTTGTCCGTGAACTTGTTTGAAATTATTATTAAATACATTTGTATCATATTTCCAAATGGAAGAGGAGGCTCTGCCAAACTTATCCATTGAAACCATCTTTATAACTGTGATGAATTTGTCTTACACCTGGTTTTTGTTCAATTACCCCTGCCTCTATCAATTCTTCTATTATAGAGATTATATCGTTGTGATGATTATGGTTACCTGCATGCGAGGATGCAACAAGAAGTCTCAGTCTATCCACAATTTCGTTAACGTCATCCCAATAAACATATTCGATAGGTTTCTCGTTATATTCAAGCATATCATTTTTGATATATGCACTTCCAGTGTATGTTTTGGCTCTGGGTCTTTTCATGGAATTAATCAAAGGTTTCAGTAAATTTTTGTATTTTACAATGTTTCTTATTCGATCAGCTGGATCGTTATTACGTCCATGGGCACTAGTCACTTCCATCATTTGACTGTAATTTTTCCCATCTTCCACAGTGTAAGTATCAGGTAGAACATCTCTGTAAAATATCAAATTATACAGTCCTGTGGTACCCTTGAACGGAGTACCCTTAATAATTATATTACTCTCACTATCAATCTCTATAGGTTGATTACTCATGAACCATTTGTCTAAAGTTGAATTATATTGCAAACACATTTTATCATCATATCTCTTAACATCATCATCCAATAGGAATCCTTCCAAGTAATAACGTGCTAATGTGGGGTATTGTTGCAGAAACTCCTCTGTAGCCTCTGCATTATCTTTCTTATGTTTTCTGGATTCTTCACGAATCTGACCGATAGTAGGTTCGAGGGTAAACACATCCTCCTCAGTATTTTGGGGGTTATATACGAACTCTTCCCCTTCAGTTACAATATTTGGGATTGGTATGTTCTCCATTTGTGTTGCTGTAGAAACAATAATTTTAGGTTTAACCAACGAATTTTGTTTGACTATTTCAGCATTTTTCGCAAATTCCTCCAGAGGTTTAGATACATTGTTGAACATATTATCTAGAATCTCATCATTTTCAGCTTTACCCAATTTCACAGCCATATACTTTTTCCTCACAACGTTTGCTAACTCCCACATTTTTTTCTTCAATTGTTGTTCTTCTTTAAGCATGTTATTCACACCCACGTCCATGCTGAGCGGTTTGTCTATTTCAAATGAAAGTATATATACATGTTAGATCTATATATAACTATCAAAACCTTTGCGATAACGTCCTTTGTTCATATCACAGTCTTTGTTTATCATAAGGAATCCATATTCATCTTTCCAACATACGCTACATATCTCTTTGAATTTCTCGAGTGACATGTCGGTACTTACATGATCGGTGAATATATGTTTCAAATTGAGTTCATCCTGTTTGAAAATAATCAAGCAATTGGCATTGTCGCGCAATCCATGTTTTGGACATTTAGCAAAAGACTGGCAAAAATAGAAACTATCAATTGAGTTGTGTCTCCTTCTTGAAAAATAAGCACGAATTTTCTCCTGTTTCTCAAATATCACGTCATCGAATATTATGATTGAATTAGGCCTCGCTTCTGTGGGGCTATGACCTCATCACTTTCGGTACAAGGAAAATATCCAAGCCCCTCAATTTTCTTCAATGTCTCCTTTAGTAACTGGTATTTTGGTTGGTGTAAAGACTTTGAATATATGTACACGTTTCCAAATTTCAGACCGTTTGCATCTAACAATAGAGATAACATTACATTTGTTTTCCCACAATTACTTGGACCACAGATTATTGTTCGTAAAGTATTTGGCAGCAAAGAGCTGTGACGTTGTGATTGTTCAATATTTTCAATGCTTAGTCCTAAATTCATAATATTAAACGAGTCTTCCTGCTTGACAATCTTCTTCATGTTGTCTAGAGGAGCATCGAAATCATACTGAAACATATGTTAATAAGCATTTGTTTATATACTAGTTGATGATGTTATATTGTGTATGTCCGATCACGCGGTTAGGTACTTCTACGCTTCTCTCAAAATCAGGTATCAAATACGTGTTGAATAGGTATGAATGTTGAAGCACGTGCTAAACACGTGTCTGAGTATTGAAGCATGTGTCTGAACACATGTCTGAGTAGAGCATGTCTCTGAATGTTGAAGCACATGCTTAACACGTGTCTGATTATTGAAACACGTGTCTGAACATGTGACTGAACACGTGTCTTAATGTTGAAGCACGTGTCGGAGTGTTGAATCACGAGATAAAACATGTGCATGAATGTACTACCTATTCACTTTTTACACCTTATGTATTCAACAGTGTTATAACTTCAATTTTACAGTGTGATGAATAATGAGTAGATATCATTATTATTACTCGCATTTCATTCCTCATCTGACCATCATAGTTCGTGAACGATGATGACGTCATCATCGTTCGTGAACTATGGTCGCCGGATTGAATCAGTTACTGTCATCGGTTCGAAGCAGTGACGTCATCATCGTTCGTAAACTATGGTCACCGGATTGAAACAATGAATGCCTCCCGTGACGTCATCATTGTTCGTAAACTATGATCGCAGGATCTTCAATTCAATAAAATTAACATTTTGCATATCAAGACTTTTCATTTGATACCTATAAAGCTATGGTTGACATTCATAGATCCGTCATGACAGTTCGCGTGACAGATGCTTCATGGATCCACCACGTCACACCCTCCAAGACGCGACATGACACCTCGATGAAGACCTCACGTGACAGACACCATGACAACTCTTTCCACCACCATGATACTCTATGGTTTTGAGTTGGGTTAGCTCTATAACCTTCAGCTCTATGGTACGTGATAGCCACCATGACACCTTGTGACAGACACTCCGTCGAAGTGACAGACACCATATCTCACCGCGTGACAGATCATGTGATTTCAAAACCGTACGAGTCGCATGAGTCGGACGAGTCGAACTGGTGGCGACACCTCCACGAAGCAGTTTGTACCTTTATGCTGTGACGTCACACGTCTGCCCTGTGATAGCAGCCTGTCATCTTGGACTCGCACGAGTCGGACGAGCCAAACTGGTGGCGCCACCTACACGAAGCAGCCTGTACCTTCGATGACCGCTGTCACGTGGTGGTGACACCTACACGAAGCAGCCTGTACCTTCGGTACGCCATGACATCTGTCACGTGACACCTACACGAAGCAGCCTGTACCATTAGATCACCATGACAGCTGTCACGTGGTGGTGACACCTACACGGAGCAGCCTGTACCTTTAGCTCACCATGATAGCTGTCACGTGGTAGAGACACCTCTACGAAGCAGCCTGTACCTTAGGGTCGCCATGACAGCTGTCACGTGGTGTTGACATCTTCACGAAGCAATCTGTACCTTAGGTCCGCCATGACAGCTGTCACTTGGTGGCGCCATCTCCACGAAGCAGTCTGTACCTTCGATGACAACTGTCACGTGGTGGTGACATCTTCATGAAGCAGCCTGTACCTTTGGACCAAAGGTACATATTGTTTCCTAGAGGTTGGGGAGCCCCCTCCCCGAAGCAGTCTGTACCTTGGGTCCGTCATGACAGCTGTCATGTGGTTGCGACATCTGCACGAAGCATTCTGTACCTTTGGTCCGCCATGACAGCTGTCACGTGGTGGTGACACCTACACGAAGCAGCCTGTACCTTAGGGCCGCCATGACAGCTGTCACTTGGTGGCGCCATCTCCACGAAGCAATCTGTACCTTAGGTCCGCCATGACAGCTGGTCCTTATGGTCGCCATGACAGCTGGACCTTATGGTCGCCATGACAGCTGTACCTTAGGGTCACCATGACAGCTGTACCTTATGGTCGCCATGACAGCTGGACCTTATGGCCGCCATGACAGCTGGACCTTATAATCGCCATGACAGCTGTACCTTATGGTCGCCATGACAGCTGTACCTTATGGTCGCCATGACAGCTGGACCTTATGGCCGCCATGACAGCTGGACCTTATGGTCGCCATGACAGCTGGACCTTATGGTCGCCATGACAGCTGGACCTTATGGTCGCCATGATAGCTGTACCTTATGGTCGCCATGACAGCTGGACCTTATGGCCGCCATGACAGCTGGTCCTTATGGTCGCCATGACAGCTGTACCTTAGGTCAGCCATGACAGTTGGACCTTAGGTCCGCCATGACAGCTGAAGTGGAGACCGGATGCGGAGACCGGATGTTGTTGTCCCCGAAGTAGAAGTGTTCATCTACTGATGAACTATCACAAAGTAACGGCTTCCACAATTGAATTTTAGATAATTTTTAATTGTTATTTTGTATTCCGAAAAATTGTAGCTATCATTATCCAGGTATCTTTTATTATGATATGTACTGTACTTCTTTCAAAGCAGGGAAAAAAAGAGCACAAGTTACACAAGATCCTTATAACGTGGACACGTTAACACGTACAAAGAACACAGCAGCCATGCTAGAGTCTGGAGGGAAAGGAACTGGCACGCTAGTAATAGTTTTTGAGATGCGGCTGTAAGATCACGTCTTTTTCTATTTTGATCAAGAAAAAACATGGACTCTATGAAATATCGATTTGTAATAGAACTTAGTGACCGAAAAACTTAGTAACGTATATGTGCATTCGAAAAAAATTGTCAACTGAGTACTTTAAATATAATTCACATCAAAGCGAACAACTCGCGGGTTTGTGGTAAATTCAAGATTTAAGATTTTTTCTTAAAAAGAGTGTATTTTGATGATATGAAAAAAGAGACTATTTCATATATAATCGAGTAATATCATCATTATTATATAGATTTTTCACTACATATTTCTGAAAAAAAATTAATATTGAAGTTTAATCAAATTTACATTTTCCATTGTTCTTCTGAGAACTATAGTTGCTTTTGATTTTGTAAACATAAGATAACACTCAGCGACCACTGAAACCTATAATTCGACAAGTTGGACGAGGATTGAGACAGGTATATGAAGGAAAAACGACACAATTTTCACCAATTTTCCAGAACTTTCCTCCTTTTAGTGAAATTTGTACCGAGAACCATCACGGTACCGTACTATTCCAATAACAATGACTGAAATTTTTCGAAAAACAAAATAATTAAAGTTTGTCGTATAGAAATGAAAAATATTCATTTCCCAGAGTTTTCCGGAACACTATCGTCGGTTTTGATTTCATGATCATGAATTAATTCTGAGCGGCCATGAAAACATATAATTAGACAAGTTGAACGAGGACTGAGAGATATAGGAATATGAAGAAAAAATGAAGCAGTTTCCCACCAATTTTCCGACTTCAGATTTGGGGTTAGCCGGCCAAAAAAAACCTCTGTTACCAAATTTCAGAAACTTTGGATTAAAAGATCTGGAGATCCATTTGTTATAGAAGACATTCCATTTGTTAATTGAAAACGGTTTTCCAATGTTTATTAATATAATAATCACAAACCCCCTTCTTTTCTGACTAACGATGTCTCATATTGGTTGTGAGAAAGTAGTATCATAAGATCATTCGACCTGTAAATATAAGATTGTAACTTGTAATTATAGGAGTATGTGTGTTGAATATTATTCAACATTAGATTTTTCTTTGGATCCACATACACAAGTAAAGCTACTTAACTGCAGCATAAATGCAGTCCAGTAAATGAAGTCCAAAATCGACCTGAAGACTCATTTCCTTCGTAATGATGTCTAGAACAAAGTGCGAGGGTCTATTTTCCTGACTAATTGTTTATATTGTTGATAAACAATAATTAGTGTTAAACAAATGCGTGTCTCAGAGCATTATAAGAAAAAATTAAAAAGTACAGGTATCAAGCAAGTAATTGAATATTTTCAAAGCTTAGTCAATGTTCATAAACAATTTGTTAATGAACCATTTGTTAATTAACAAATAAACGAAAAAATTAAATTAGGTCTAGTTATGCGATTTTGGACTCGATTTCGGATATTTTCAACTCGATGAACACGAATTCGGTAATATAATTGCAACGAATTGTTCATTTCATTTGTTAAT
This sequence comes from Endomychus coccineus, assembly GCA_958510875.1. Taxonomy (NCBI): domain Eukaryota; kingdom Metazoa; phylum Arthropoda; class Insecta; order Coleoptera; family Endomychidae; genus Endomychus; species Endomychus coccineus. The sequence continues at coordinate 208,434,444 of OY294067.1, forward strand.
AAACAATTTGTTTATTAACAAATAAACGAAAAAATGAAATTAGGTCTGGTTATGCGATTTTGGACTCGATTTCGGATATTTCCAACTCGATGAACACAAATTCGGTAATATAATTGCAATACATTGTTTATTTCATTTGTTAGAAAACAATTTGTTAATTAACCAATAAACGAAAAAAGATGTTAGATCTGGTTATGCGATTTTGGACTCGATTTCGGATATTTTCAACTCGATGAACACGAATTTGTTGATATAATTTGTTGATATAATTTGTTGATATAATACACTGCGCTTGGTGGGAAACTGAATGTTATCTAAAGCTGTACTGACTATCAATCTATCGACATCGCCGCATAACCAGACCTAATTTAATTTTTTCGTTTATTTGTTAATTAACAAATTGTTTATCAACAAATGAAATGAACAATTTATTGCAAATCGAGTCCAAAATCGCATGACCAGACCTAATTTCATTTTTTTGTTTATTTGTTAATTAACAAATGGTTCATCAACAAATTGTTTATGAACATTGAGTAAGCTTTGTGAACCTTTGTTTATTACTTTAACTCTTGAAAATATTCAATTACTTGCTTTAAACCTGTACTTTTTAATTTTTCCTTATAATGCTCTGAGACACGCATTTGTTTAATACGAATTATTGTTTATTAACAATATAAACAATAAGTCAGGAAAATAAACCCCCGCACTTTGTTCTAGACATCATTACAAAGAAAATGAACCCTCACAGATCAAAATCGGCTCAAAAGAAACAAATTTAAATATTAATACCTTCATTTACTGGACTAATATAAGAGAAGCAAAGTCTTCTCGCAATATTAGGAAGTGCCTTATCTGTAGTTAACAACTTCCGTTGTACATCTACGATTACTTTTCCATTCATGATTATTTTTCATCATTTCATAATTCCTATCTTCTTAAATTAACTCTCATTCATTTTCTTGTACATTCACTTAATTTAGGCCCTAAATTAATAAAATGATTCGTATATCCATAGCTAATCTTTATAAGAATTTTATGTTTCACGAGTTTCACTCGTATGTTACTTAAAAGATTCAAGTATCTATGAAAGTTTTCATTATTTTTTCAAATGCAGCTTCTTCATTGAACTTATCATTGAATACTGTTCATTGGGATTATGGAAGCTGTTCTATAATATAGGGAACGGTCTCATTGGATCAATGAACTCTGTACATTGATATAATGAACGGTGTTCGTTGATATAATGAAAAATTTTCAGTGAGTTAATGAACGTTGTAATTGATATGCTGAACGGTGTTTATATGATGAATAGTATTTATTGCTATGTTAAATGCTGTACATAAATCTAATCAACACTGTTTGATGAGATCATAAACATTCCATTAAGGCAATGAACCCGTTCATGCGAGCAAAAATAATGAATTTGTTCATTGTCTCAACGTACTTTTTCGTTATATTCATGTACCATTTCCGTTCAGTGTAGATGTAATTGATGAGCAGAATGCTCTTGAAGAAAATCGTAACTGCTTCCTTACCAGCAATAGATTTTCATGTAGATCAGTACTCAATTTTGATACAATTCATTCACAAGAAAATGATGAACCTAGAAAATCAATAGAAATTGTAGATGACATAATTAACACTCAACCCACTCAACTCTTCATAAATGATTTGACAATCCATCTGGAACCAGAATAATAAAATAAAATAGAAATGTATATAGACATCACTAAACTAAATAACACAGAACAAATACTTGAATCTTTTAAACAATATAGAGTCAACGTCGTGAAACAGAAAATTCCTATGAAGATTTTAGTTACTTATATACAAACCATTTCATTAATTTAGGTCCTGAATTATTCAAATGTACAAGAAAATGTATAGAGTTGATAGAAGAAGATTTATGAAATAATAAAAAACAATCACGAATGAGAAAGTAATCATAGAGGTACAATGGAAGTATTAAACAGATTACAACAAAAATACTATTTTCAAAATATGCAGTAGAAAGCAAATAACTATATTCAAAACAGTGAAATATGTAAAAAGGGAGATCTATCTATTCCTATAATGATGATAGCAGAGACCACTAATCGCGATAATTCCAACATATTCACTTAGATACATTCGTGAAAGAGAAATGAAGCTATTTATATGTGAAGTCGATTGTGTATGTAAACGACACTGAAAATATTGACATGCTTCCAGGCATGTTACAAAGAACCCTTGACTCGATGCAAAGAAGATGTAGAGCATGCATTGAAGCTCGTGGATGTCACTTCGAGCATCTTGTTTAACTTCTTGGTTTTTTCAATAATAATAATAATAATTTGTATTAATGTATGTATTAATTTTTGTCATATTTCAATAAATATAAATTTTACTACTGTTAGGTAGGTAAGTAAAAAAGTCTATGTTACTGCGGAACTTTGCTAGATATCCGGAAAAGTCAAGAGATGTTGCTTAATCAATGTGGAAATTTCTGTTAATGAATGTTAGTAAATTTCCTTTTGTCCAGATCCGTTCTATCATTTTCACCAATTTAATTTGACCAGACCACCATATCTCCGCCAATGGTTACCTCAGGAACAACAAACTCACGTTTTATGGCTGTTTATAGCAATATGTCGTGTACGAGATTTCGCTCCAATATCCCATTTACTTTGCAAGACATTGGAAAAAGTATATATTTTTTAACATATCTCAAATCCCTGTATCTCGACAACGGAGCGTCTGCAGACATACGCGTACCTATATAAACTTTTTAAATATTTTTCAATGTAGAACCCGAAGTTATATTCGGACAGCGTAGTTTTGTTACACCCTGTATAAGATAAAACCATAAATTACAGAAAGTAAATTATCATTCGAGCCTAATCCAGAAACGTTATTAACATTTGAAAAAATAGTCACTATAAAGGATTAATAAGAAATAAACGAATAGTTCTTATACTTCAGATATCATTGGTAGAAATGGAACATTCTAATTACTATCAACTATTCCATTTTCCTGTGAACAATAATAACACCCATAAAGATATAATTCTTCAAAAATCCAGATACCTATGGTCCATTCAACTGTAGTTCAAATGGATATGTATGTGATGCAAGATATTCTAAACTAAATTCAAGAAACAACCCATGGGAACTACCATTATTAGCTCATTCACAACATCTAAAAATTGTCATACAACCGAAACTGGACTCAAGGAGATGAAGACAGAAAAACAAAATGAAGGCACATAGTCTGAACGATACAACGATAAATGCTTATTGCACAAAGAATGAATACAATACTGCCATTAAAGGTAGTTATTTAATCATGATTTCACAGAAGGATGTTATTTGAAAATTGGAATGCAAATCCTACAATCTAATCAGAATTTGGGAACTACCAAAATGTACGCTGAAGTTCTTGAAATCGGTATTCCCGAAAATTATGACGTTGAAACAAATAAAACCAAAGAATAAGCAACTGACATTGATTAACATAACGCATATTTTAATTAATGAGATGAGTTCAAATAAAGAATTATTAAAGAATCTAACAGCAGTGACCAGAACCTATGGAATAACTGCTTGGATCATATTATTACATGTGGTTTTAATCATTATTATTATATCTACTTATATTGACCAAATTCATAGCTAAGAAATTATAAGGCAGAAAGGAAAGAATCCATAGACATTAATATCATTTAACTGAAAGATCTAACCAAATAAAAATTAATCACTCAGTTAATTTTTATCTTCAAGAGAGACGACTTCTACCTGAATAACCATTGTTCTGTTACTGAACTAATTCTATCCAAAATATTGTAATTGTTAAGTCTTGTCATTAATTAATAAGGAAATGTGTTACTGCACCTTGATAAAAAACATTATGAATACTACTAATTGCAAGGAATAAGTTCAGTTTAGATTTTAACATTATCTGGCTCACGTAAGTGCTTTACTCACAAAACTGTATTTTTTATAAAATGAATCGTTTTTTATTGTAATAAGTTTTTCTTGGCGAGAAACAATATTCGTGCTCAGCTTTCAAATATCTTGAGAATAAGCTTCAAAAGAAATTAACAATGGAAATGAATGAACCCTGTAATAATAAATAGTAATGGAATGTAACACTGTTAGATATTTACTGAAGCAATTTTCCATTACGGCAACCTTACATAATAGAATAAAACATCATAAAAATGAGCTTCAAAAGACATTAACAATGGAGATGAATGAACGTAGCAATAAAAAACTGTAATGTAAAGTTTCTAATAGGGATAACAATTTGAAAATCCTTTGAAGTGATATAAAATTAAAATGCGATATTTCAGCTACAAATACATAATTGAAATATGCGCCATGCATTTGAAATTAAAAAAAATGCAAGAATATTCAGGAATACTTGAAATAATTCAAATTTACTTTACATCAACAGATAGAAGATGACAAAAAGTTTCAAAGGGTCATTAGATTAACTTAGTATAATTTTTAGTTTTTCCAAGCCTAACAAGACTTTTATTTGTGCGTTATCAATATATTGACTTGCTGCGATACCTGGATCCATGTCAGTCTGGTAAGGTCATTACATAGAATATGAAGTTTTTGACCGAACTTGTACTATTGTCAACGAATTCTGAACAGTCTCACATATTCCGGCAACGTTGATTTACAGCCAGAGTAGGGGAAAGCGATTCATTAGACCAAATTCTCCAGTGGCTTATATCTAAAGGATGTTTGATTTCCTTTTCTCACCTTAGTTTCTACACTACTGGTGGCGCGTCAGTCGAATAATGATCTCTGACACGTACACGATCATGTTCTCTGGCAACTGTCATTGTAGCCTTGTGAACACAAGCAATACCGTCGTTTTTAGAAAAAAAAATTACGAAACCGTGCATTGTGCCGAAATGCGAAACGGGGTACGAAAGTGTAAAGCAAGAAACTTCTGTTTTTAAAGTGCCGAAAGATGCGGAAATGTGAAAAAAGTGGATACTTGCGATTCCGGATAGAAATCGTTTTAACGATGTCTTTTATGTGTGCGAGCATGTATAACGAAAAAGGGGAGGTTATTTTTAAGGTGAGTAATACATTTTGACAAGAGTAACAGTTCTATTCCTCTCTCAAATCAGAATAGTGAATATTGCGTTACGAGAAAAATTATTTTACTTAATAATGTGATTGTTGTCATACTTAGATTCAAGCGCTAGCTGGTGGCTGAGCGAGGGACTACGAGTTTGGCGATATGTAAGAGACTTATGTCAAACATACGAGTTCCCAGACCTGTATGTACGACCGTGGTATAGTACACATTTAATTGGGTTTAATGAAAATTGAATTTCCCTTAACAAAAATGGTCTAATTCTTATTTTCAAAAGTTTCATTTCATACCCAATTGAAATTATAAATTGTTTAATATTTCAATAAATACTGAAAGGACGTTCCATGCTCATCTGAGAATTTGTTATTTAATATAAGTTCGATTCGGAAGATTATAATGATGTTCATGTGAAGCGCACTAAAGGTTATAGGAAAAGGAAGAATATGAAAATGTATGTTGTTCCATGTTTTGGAAATAGCTGACAATCAAATTACGAACAAACGGGTATGCTATAGTCACTTATCTGACTACATGAGATTATATTAAATATCTGATTGATTTCAGAGGAAGTTGCATTCCACATTTACGTCAACTGCTTTTAACTATCAAATATCATGCTTGGTAGTAGAATTGTGCAAATTGTTGTTGCTGAGTCTTACGATCCTCTACTTGCCGAATAATAAACGGAGTATCTTACTATTATATGATATTGCAGGTTTGAGGCATTGTAATAAACTGTTACGAACAAAATTGGGTTATTCAATTATATCAAATAGCTTGTATCATTTGTCATCTTAAATATGATTTGCCAATAATTGTAGTGTTTAACAAAAGTTCGAAAAAAAATGTAACTGCATGTGATTATTTAGAATAAGAAAAAAGAACGGGGCATATACAGCTTCCTCGATAGATACCTATTCTTCGAAGCTGGAACTGAAGTGCGATGTTATGTGAAGTAATTCAAATTGTAACATTCAAAAGATTCATTTACACTAATTTGATGAAACATGTAGCTCGTGATTATTATTGTGATTTTCAATAAAGTAATTTCTTGAAAAGAAACTTGTAACGTATGTTTTTATTCCTTAAATATAATTTAAATAATGATATGCACATGAACAACCATTATATGTGAAGTTATATCACAAAAATGGCAGCAGTAGTTGGAATAAAGTTTTTACGTCGCACAATTCTCACATGTTTCTTGGATAAATGTATACGTGTGTAAATGTATTTATAACCAGAGAATGACAGTTGTCATTATGGTTTGCTAAAATACTATAATTTTACTTGAAAAACTGAAGATGAATGTCAAAAATACCCCTCGAAACGGGATTCGCATTCATTTTGTATTGACAATCATAATCAATACTTTAACCTTCATTCATTCTGGCAATCAGTTATTCACATCATTATCTCACACTTCGATGACGTCATTGAACCTTAAAATGAGAATTTTAGATACTTTCGCGGACTAAATGTAAGCGTGTGGTATATTTTTATAACCAGAAAAACACAGTTGTCATCATGGTTTAATGAAATACTGTAATTCTAATTGAAGGACTGATGATGAATGTCTGAAATATCACTCGAAACGAGGCTACCGCGTCCGAAAACAATACAGTTTCTATTTTCACCACTTTAAAGCGATCTGCAAAATTCAAAATCCATACGACCAATAGGAAGGCGCAATCGTCTCCACACTTTTTACTGACATACGTACGTACATACGCACACACAGAGATCATCTTGAAGCAAGTCTAGGTCTGTTCAGAAATCCTCACAATGAATATATCCGCAAAATGCGGGAATTTTTTTGGGACGAATACAATACTTACCCTTACACTATTATACTTGTTGTTGGGGGAGCATAATCAAGTGAAATTTTTCAATTTCAAAATTATAATAAAAATGTTTTCAAGAAACGTTGCTTCTGTTTTTTTGATGATGTCTTTACCACGTACTGTAATTTTTGAGGAACATGTAAATTTTGTCCATGTTTTTAAGGTGGATGTTATCATTATGATTATGAAAATTTTGTTATTGTTTGTTCACCGCAAGTGTTCTTTTAAAAGTTTATATGCTGATTGTATTTTATTGGCAAGTCATGAATGCATTCATTATACGTAACATGGTGAATGAACTGAGTATATATCCATCTATATTGAGAAGTTGAAAGAATTTTAATCTAGTTTCTATAAAGTATATTGTCTAGGTTATTCCCTTTGCTACTCGCATTAGTTCTTACCGATACCACAGAATATGTAAATGTACCTAATCTTTACATATACTGACTGGGTGGTACAAAATACGAGTTTTCCACAAAAGAAATGTGTATCATTTAACCCGAAACATATTGTTATAAAAATAAAATAAAACATGTTGAAAGCCGTTACTTAGTGATAATTTATAATATTGATATAATAAAACAATTTTCCTTTGTTTCTTATCACATATATCACAGAAACAGAAACGTGACTATTATAGTTTCGACAACTAGCTTGTCCTCTTCAAAACAATACAAATGTCTGAATAAATGAAGGGAATCGTAAAATATTTAAAGTCAAATTTTGAACTAAGAACAACAAATGAGAATTGGGGTTGCAATTTGAATATGGAGAAATAGATGGGAGGGATTGAATAATTGAAATGGAATTAGGAAATTATAATTATAGTAGACTAGTAAAAGTATGTGGATCATCATCTACTACACCATCAATTTCGATGTCTTGAAAAGATGACACGCTAGTTATGGAAACTATAATTATAGTTTTCCTATAATATAAGTGATAAATACAAAGTAAAAAGTGTTTCAATATATCAACAATTTCTATGATTTACATGAATCTTATAGTCCAGGCAATAAGTCCGGAGAAAGACCATAATAAAAAAAAAATTTAGTAAGCTAGAATTCCAAATTTTTTTTTGCATTTTGTTCCTAATACCCCATAGATCATTCATGACTATCAAAACCGCGGGGGTCGACCTTCCTACCCCCTCAAAACGGGGTTTCAACCCCTCAGAGGAGCATTCTTTTAAAAACAGTCCAAAATTAATGAATTAAGAGCCAAAAATGACCCACGGTATGTTTTTTCGGTCGCTGATCACGATTCCGCAGCTAGTTTTCTCGGAAAACTCCCTCCAGAAGGGAAATTTGGAAAATTTAAATATAATATATAACTTATAATTTTGTTGCAAAAAGGACCTCTAGTAGATTTTTTGGGTCGCTGATCATGATTCCGCTGTAATTTTTCCCAAAAAACTCTCTCCAGATGGAAAATTCGGGAAATTTGAGATTTTCCTGAGACGTTTGTGAATAATAAAGTATAATTTTGTTGCAAAAATGACATCTAGTAGATTTTTTGGCCGTTGATTACGATGCTGCTGTTATTTTTCCCAAAAAAGTCCCTCCAGATGGTAAATTCGGGAAATTTGAGCCTTCCTGAGACGGTTATGAATAATAAAGTATAATTTTGTTACAAAAATGACCCCTAGTATGTTTTTGGGTAGTTGATCACGAAGAGTTTTTTGGGGAAAATCACAGCGGAATCGTGATCAACGACCCAAAAAAACTACTAGGGGTCATTTTTGTATTAAGGTTATACTTTATTATTCATAACCGTCTCAGGGAAATCTCAAATTTCCCGAATTTTCCATCTGGAAAGAGTTTTTTGGGAAAAATAACAGCGGAATCGTGATCATCGACCCAAAATACCTCCTAGATGTCATTTTTGCAACAAAATTATACTTTATCATTCATAACCGTCTCAGAAAAATCTCAAATTTCCCGAATTTTTCATCTGGAGAGGGTTTTTTGGGAAAAGTAATAGCGGATTCGTGATCAACGACACAAAAAACTTACTAGAGGTCATTTTTGCAACAAAATTATGAATTATATATTATATATACATTTTCCAAATTTCCCAACTGGAGGGAGTTTTCCGAGAAAACTAACTGCGGAATCGTGATCAGCGACCCAAAAAACATACTGAGGGTCATTTTCGGCTCTTAATTCATTAATTTTCTAAACTTTTGGATTGTTTTCATAAGAATGCTCCTCTGAGGGGTTGAAACCCCGTTTTGGGGAGGTAGAAAAGTCGACCCATGCGGCCTTGATAGTCATGAATGATCTATGGGGTATTAGGAACAAAATGCAAAGAAAATGTTGAAGTTCTAGCTTACTATATTTTTCTTCTTTTCTGGTTCGTTGCCTGGACTATTAGCCACCTCTACTTGGAAGTTCACATCAAATTAAGTTTACTAACATATTGTGATACTCATATATCTTATTCATTATTCAACTGAATGTTGCTTGCTATTATATATTACATTATGCAAGGTTAGAATTGAAATTCGATGCGAGTGGAAAATTCCGAGTGCGAGCCGAAGGCGAATATGAGGATATACGAGCATCACGAATTTTCATTCTAACCGAGTAGCAGACTATACTTTCTGCACAATCAAAGATTTTAAATATATATTTTCAAATGGAAATGAACAAAAGATAATTTATATTACAGGACTCAATCACAATTATATTAGGTAAACACTCAATAATTCAAAGAAACATTCCACTTTGTATTAATTGTTATATTCGTACAGTTCTCGAAATGAAAAACTGGTGCATTATTGGAGGAATTTTCAAGAATTGCGTGGTTTGTAGAAGATGAACTAACAGTCATATAATTTGATTCTGAATCACTGGATAAATTCATGATACTTTTCATATTTTCGAATGGAAACGTGACAGCAATAGTTTTGACACTTACACAAATTTGTCACTACGATGACAATCAACTGCGTCAAGGCTAATGTTATTATTGCTAACCAATGTGAGAATATTATTCTATTACGAGAGAGAGAATTCAAATACACTTAAATTGCATGGGAGCAGAGGTGTTGCAGAATATTTTTTCAATCTCAAGAGAGAGAATTCCAGCATTTTGTAATCAAATTTGATTTCAGAATTGGCAAATTCTGTGCTGATCGTGGAGAATATACATTTCTATGTAGTTGCAACAAACAACTTTTCAGGCTCATAACCTGTGATAATGAAGTGGAATTCGTACAATTGTTATATACTTATTTTGGAAGGAATTGGAAAAACTTTCAACTAAAATTGATGATATTATATTCTGACATGTAACATTAATTTCCAATGTATCAATTAAAATAACTAAAATATGTCAGAAATAATCATAAGGTTATGTGTTTGTATAAAATAAGTTTCACAAGTTTCAATGGATTTGAGTTTTATTACTATTATTATAGTGCAGATAAAAACAAGAAATTTTACTTCGATGAACATCATTCTATTTGAATGAAAATTTCAAACTTATCAGTTTATTATCAAAACGCACATGTAAAGATATTCGAGATTTACCAGATATTGGCCCAAAGTGCGTCGTCAAGGTAACATATTTTTTTCTGTTTTTTGTTGCACGTTGAGATAAATTTGATTGATAGTTAACTTCAAAGATTTCCTCTTGAATAAATTATCTATTAGCTATACTATTCTGTATCGCTATATAAATATATATAAACACTCATGATGTTTCAATGTTTTCTTATTGTATGTTTTGATAATGAACTGTTAGATTCGAAATTGCAATCATCTTCCTTTTAAATAGAGTGATATTTAACGAATTAAAGTTTTTTGTTTTTATCTGGAAAAATTGAATATCACTAAGTAACCGACAGCTCCATTCAAATTCTATTATTATAGTGCTTCCGTGATTATCGAATAAAACAGTGTCGTTCCTTGCAAACGCTTTTGAGCAAATAAAAGATTCAAATTTAAGTTGATATCCCAACTACGAGATGGTCAACTTTAAATATACAAATAGCCCAGATATTCATTCACAATAATAAAATTATCGTATTCTTTATTGAACAATTAGTATATCCGATAGAGACCATGTCGATATATTGTTATAAAGATCAAGCATATTTGCAACAGTTCAGCACATTGAGATGCAGTAATGTAAATGGCAGTTTATTATATTCTAGTATCGCTGAAGGCAAAAAATGCTGGATTATTGAACTCGACATTTCAATAAATCATTTCAATTTTCAACTTCATTGGTTTCGATTTCTTGTTGATTCAAATTGGAATAAAACTAGGCACATTAGTCTGGTCATAATTGTTTGAGCGGAAAACTTTGGATGGAATAATTTGCATTCAATTTATGAACGGAACAGTGGTTTATTCGGAGAGCTTACGAGTAATTTAAACAATAACGCCACAACGTATTTTATGTTTGAGAATATTGCCTCATTTGGAATTGTAATTCAGCTTACACTTTTAATGCAAACCAAAAAAGTACACGAGCTCGAAATAGAACGTATAAGTAATAAATACTTCATGTTATGCTCTGGTTAATACTACAATGTTAAATTCCGTCATTATAATTTGAGATAACGTTTCTTTCCACCCTATTACAGATATAATACGAATGGTTATCTCATATCTCTCGCTACAAATTGAGCAATTGCAGAACTAGGGGATGTTGTATGTATTCAGGTTTCTTACCAGAAAATGAGCAAAAAATATCTTTGATGAATTAGATAACAGAAATTGTTTGTAAGACCCACTAATTGGGTGTTAGGTCACTAAATAGTTCCAGAATGCTAGTCGAGATTTATAAAACACAGGAACTGCGTAGATAACATTTTCATGCTAATATCTACGTAAATTTTGAAAGTGCGTTTGATTCGATTTTACATGAGGCTATTTGGAGATAGCTTACGAGTTAGTAGTAGATTTATGAGAATGCTAAAAATATTGAATGATTTGCTATTGACATTGAACAAAAGTAGAATGAGGGTATCTTTGGAATAAATATTGATGGCTTAAGTGAAGTGTTAATCTCATAATTTTTGGCAATAAGTTAAGTAATGTTTCATTCAGTTAAAACGAAAATCAACTCGTGGATATCAATAATTAAATATCACCAATCACTTATTCAGTATTTTATTTTTCTGTGTTGGTGTCTGAAGTTTCAGATCTACTGATGTCCTTGAGAGAACTCTTTAAGACTTCTTTTACCTTTGAATGCAGACTTTCCTGGATAGAGAAACTTCTGCAAATGTACCCTCCTAGACTTCCAGCCAAATGTTTCAAGCTTCAAAAACTTGGGATCCATTTTGCACATTGAATATAACTGCACTGAACGAATGTGGAATTTATTAAACTTGGCAGGGTGGCCTTTGCTATGAAATTACTCAACCTGTGGCAGGTTGATATTCTGAATCGATCTCGAAAAATACCGGTAGGCTCTGTATCATTCAAAAACCTCACGAAAATTACATACCTTCTGAAATTTCTATTAAGTTTTTAAAAACAAATGAACAAACTAGATTGTCACAAGCAGATAAAATTGAATTTACAAATTCTATTAACGTTTCTGAGAGGTGCACATTATGTAATTTATATGAAACTGAGAGTTCAAAGCATTTATTCCTCAAATGTACGAAGTACATTGTCATAGAAAACTGCTGGGTGAGGTATGAACAATTAACAATCTATTTCATATATTAGATGAACCACCTCAGAAAAACGAAGAGAAAGTTGCATTGTTTGTATTCAATCTCTTAAAATGTAGATCGTTCTTATTATAATGATTGAATAATGTTGGTTTTCTTCTTTGTAATCACTTAATATTACTCATATGGAATGGATGCTTTAATGTTAAAGTCTCAACTATAATAATTGTACAACTGAAGAGATTTTACTATTGTAAATATTATTTTCTATGTGACAATGAATATATCTATCTATCATCCATCTATATTCGTTGCTTTTTCAACAAATATTGCCAAGCTTCTTATCCTAAGAGCACATAAATTGATGTTAGTTATTGCAGGAGAGGTGCAACGTTAACATGAACATTAATCGTAATTGAACAGGAATCATATGTACAGGTTCTACCATGAAAAATATATCTATATATTATTCTACTGTTTCGTCCACCTTCAACGATTCAATAGTGGAAATGCTAAAATTGTATATTCCTCAGAATAAATAGTGAGAGGAAGGAGTTAATGGCATAATTTTGGTGGACTTACATGGTGACTGCATATGACTATGTTTCAGTTGTCCAGTGGCTTACACCGCATCACTTAATGCCGTAATGACTGATTCTATTCAATATTTGAACTTATCTGATTTGATTGAAGCGAGAGTAATCCTATGGGTGAAGTTTCAATGAAACTTCATAGACATTGACAAAATAATTATTAAAATGAGGAAAAATAATATTTACTCATGTTATGTGATGCCAAAACATTTGCTTTTGGGTGTCTGAGAACATTCGCATGCCGATAAACTGACCATATTCACGAACTTAAGTTTCCAAACGCCAAAACATATAAGACCACGATAGACGTAATTCGCTTTGAAAGAGTCATACCTGGGGTGTGGATCAGGGCGGAGAGATTTTGTCATCTTTATATTCGAAAATTCATTTAAAAATTCATGAACTTTTCATTCGAACATTTATTCGAATAATCAATCGAAAATTCATTCAACTAGTCACATCCGAATACTCATCCATATAGTTTGCTCAAACATTTTTAAATATTTGAATTTGGCAAAAAAAAACACAAAATAATAATCCACATTGTTTCAATACGATATCACATTCGAATATTCATCCATATAGTTTGCTCAAATCTACTATTATGCTCTTAAATATTTTAATTCGGCAAAAAAACACAAAATAATAAACTGTTTTAATAGGGAACTAGATCTATAAATTTTGAAATAAAAAGGGAATTCTTCGAACTGACTTTCCTTTTGAGCAACAGCGTTTTGCCGAAACTACATTACCTGCTTTAGAAAATGATCGTTCCGAAGGAGTTGATGGAGCTGGTATACATAAATACTTTTTTGTCAATATTGATAATTTCGGGTATTTTTTCATGATTTTTTCACCAATCTAGTGATCTTAGATCTTTATGCAATGGACATTATAATTCATACATTTTTGTTTCATTAGCATTGCTGACTTCATACTGGTCATTTTGAAAGAGAAAATCAGGGGCCATTTTTGTTGTTGAATGTATAGTCTTTTCATTTGTGTCTTCGCCCTCATTTACAGGTTTCATTTCCGAACAACATCATTCGATCTCTGCGGTTAAATACTTTTTCATCTTGAAAATAGCATCCAAAAATCTTTCCTTTAAACCTTGGGTCTGAAAAAGTACTAACATCGATTACACTAACTTCTCGCTGTTTTTTCATTCTTTGTAACATATGAGAGGTTGAATTCCAGCGTATTTTGACGGATTGGATAAGTTTGTGATCCTGCAGATTTAGCTGAGTTGGTTTCAAATTGAGAGCAGTTGTAGCTTTATTCGAATGTTTGAAATGTCCAACTACATTACAGCATTCTCCAATGATGGTCTTTATACTCGGATCATCTAATCCTCTGTTTGATTTGGATTGTAATGAATGGGCAAAACAATACATGGTATCATATGGAAGATTTCTAGTTGCCACAACAATATTCGCTGCGTTATCACAGATTTTTCTCTTAATTCTCATTCTTCGAGAATGTTTCGTAATTTCTTCTGTAAATTAACGCTGATTTGTGCTTGTTCAAATAATTTCATTGTCAAGTTATAAGAAATCTGCTGCCATTCCTTATTGACATATTGACATGTGACAGTTACGTAGGATTTATTAGCCCTTGAACTCCATCAATGAGCAATGGTTATTGCCACATATTTTACTGCGCCAAAGTAGGCAATCAATTTCGTATAACGAATGTATCCTGGTGGAAATTGTATTTTTAGATGGAATATTATAGCTTGGTGCTATAATAAATTTTCAAATTCCTTATTTTCCATAAGGAAATTGGTAAAGTATCTGCGCATACCGTTTTTATAATGAGTTGTGTGATAATTTCTTGTTTTTGATGAGTTATTCTTGTAGAAACAAAAATTTCATCTATATTTTGGCCCAAAGATGATTCTGAAGAGGTCTCTAAATCTTCCAAGTTAACTACTCCACTTTCTTTTCTTGAAGAGGGTGAAAACAGCCTAGGAAAACAACATTCTCAAAGACATAATATTTAAGTAGAAAAAATTAATAATACACTAAATAATACAGTAGAAAAAAATCTAAATTATCTTTTATTATGAAATAAAAGGAAACACGAACGACATGTTTTGCCACACAGTGGCTTTTTCAGGTGAATAATGGGTAACAGTGTGGCCAAACGCGTGTTTTCTACATCATTATTATTCAGTGTATAGTGTTTATTTGTGATATGATGGAATTCCAACGAGTAAACACCAGTTCAATCTTGAAATTAAGTAGAAAACTTACCTAGATATATCGTTCTTTTCATGTTCATTTTTCGAATGTTGCTATAAATTGCTTCTAGAGCCTTTAAACTTTGAATTATATTGACATAATTTACATTATGCTCGGTCTCTATTTTTTGTAAAATATTTCCAAATATTATATTTCAATGAAGTTCCAGACATTATAATTTCTTCAAATTATCAATTATCTTACTCAGTAGATGAGGAATAGCTTGTTGATAAGTTGTTGATATAATGAGTCACGATCTGAGGAACTTAAATTGTGATCTTGAGATCGTGACTCATTGTCATTATGACTCACAATTTCAGAACATAAGCCTTAGTTCCTTTTCCTCACGGTTAGTTTCATAGAACAACTTACTATACTTATGAGATGCGCGGAGAAAAACTTATTTTATGGTCTTCATCCATTTACATATTCATTCACGGTTTATTCAAAATTCACTCAAAGAATCATTCTAGTATTCATCAAAGTTCTCATCCGAATATTAATTCAAGTATTCATTCGAATATTCATCCAAGTATTCATTCAAATATTGATTCAAATATTCATTATTCGAATAAATAATCATTGACTATTCGAATATTCAGGTCAATCGATTGTGATTCCCAGCACTAGTGTGAATGTCTCCCACCTCCGCTTCACCTACTTATTTACGTTCGGGTAGCATACGATCCTTCCTGTCCTAATTATTCTATGTTATATTCACTTTTATTTACTATTTTAATTTTAGTTAATATATTTACATTCATTTAAGTTTTTCGTACTAAATTCTCTATTCATTTTCTTCTTTATGATTATAAGTTTCCAAATGTGTTGTCATATTAACTTACTTTTTTATCTATACAATTTGAGACCTGAACATCCATCAGCAATCACTCATACGCCGCAATTCATGTGATGTTCAGATATTATTGTCAACAATTTCTGTGTGTCAAACAGAGAATAAAGTGTAGCAGCCAAACTCAGGGTCGGCTCATCAAGGACATCAGTATTCCTGACAAATTTGAAACCGGAAGAGATGTTCCGTATACATTTCACATTTTTAAGATAGTTTTTTTTTTAATTGATATTTTTCTTTTTTTATTCTCTTCTTCTAAACCCAGCTATTGTAGTATAACTATAGAATGTTTAAGGCATGGACATAACATGAGATAACTTCCTGGAGAATGTATTTAGAATTGGCCAGACATAATTATTTGATCGTTTAAAATATAACGTTACTATCCGGTTTATGTTCCAGAAATTCTACTGATTCTTATTATACTTTTTTTTTACTGTGTATTTAATTTGTATGTACAGTTAATAATTCATTCTGAGGATGCCACCATTTGGTGGAACAATGGTTAATATTCCATTATTGAAGTGTGAATTTGTGCTTTTTTATTTCATCATTGTGAAACATATTTCAAGATACCTATCATCCAAAATCCGAAATTTGTAAATCTCTGAAATGAAGTAATGGTCCGTTTCAAATCTGACGAAATGAGAATGGGAGTGTCAATGGGAAGTGACAAAAGATGTTCCAGAAACGTGACTTACACACTTTTAACTGCATCTAAATAGTTAGGAGTCCGAATGGTGAACTGTGATAAAACGAATTGTGTATAGTTAAATTGTGAAGGGCGATTCCATTCCAACTGTCGACTATGGATTTATATAATATCAAATCTGAGCCGATGGTCTGAGTTAAATATGTGAAATTACCTTCAGTTATTTGTACTAAAGTCCTAATACTTTAATATCCACACATTACATACAGGAGGAAGTCGCCTATGATGGCATACTCATCTTCGACAGTCAATAAGTTGCTCACTACATGGAAAGTAGTTTTGCAAATAACTACATCCTTTAGACAATAAATATTGATTACAACCGTATCAATTCAGATTAATTGATTCTTGTTAAATTGCAGGATTTAAAGATTCTGCTTTTATTGCTTTTTATTTATATTTGATTTTTATTTATTCTAGTGCACCACTTTCTAAATATGTGCTTGTGAATATGCTTATAATCTTAAAGTGCGTGGGAATTGTTTTAGCTATATTTTGATTTCTTGGATATAATATCTTCGCAACGAACCGAGGGAATCAATGTACAGTGGTAGGACACCATGTGTGCAATTGGTACAAAACAGAACATTACAAGTATATTGTCTTTGGTAAGTTAGAGAACTCCCAAGAACTTGAGGCTTGAATGGCGATCTAGTGGATGAAACACTTTATTTTCAGTACAGACTTTTGAACGGTGCGGTGCGCCTAAGGTTGTAGCCATTGTTGAAAATTCCACAATGCATGTAGCTATTTTTTTGATAAAATGCTCTGCTGGCAGGACGAGAGCCATATATGAACATGTCCTCGGAAAAATAAATGAGAATGACACAAATGTTCCCAATGCGTTTATCATACAAAATACAGTTGAGTGCTGGCTCCGCACTACTGAGGGCCCTACAAGTTTTCGTCCCATAGTTGCGGAACAAATTTCAAGCCTTTTTTGAAAGGTACTTAGCTCTGATTAGTTCATATTACATTTTTTTCCGGTGGAAAATTATTCTGTTTCGAGATTGCACTCAATGCAATAAAGTATACACTCAAGTTATTCTCATTAAACACATGTGCTAGGACGTAAGAAGTATTTTCCTGGATACATGATGGGCCCAGGAGTTCTGATAATATCGAAAGCACTATTTGATCTCAGTAGCTCTGTCCGTATATTTTTGTGATTCGAAATAAGCTTTTCTTTTTTTATTCTTTCATGAATATAGTCTTCGTGATTTAATTTCCGCGTGTGTACCAGTCAGGTCATTCAGTGTAACTCTTAATTCCATCTAATATATTGGACATGCTGACATGTAATTATTGAAGCAGTACAACTACCTAAGACTTCACTTGACTGCTCTGTTTGCTAATATGAACTCATAATATCTTGTTATAAAAATAATTACACCTTGCGATTCAATGAATTGACTTCTGAGAAATTTACTGATAAATATACTGTTAGTAAAGTGAATAATCCTCCGCCTAGAATAAAAGTTGTCGGCGTTTACTGCAGATCAGATTATCGAAAATATGATGAATCAAAATGCGACATTGTTACGCCTTCTTATTTTTGCACAATTTCCATTATTCGTGTTTCGGTTCGTTTCGGCGACGTAGGCATTTTTAATTGAAATTAATGCTATAAGGAAGCTTTGTGCTTGATATAGTTAGTTTTAAGAAGTCTTCTGATGATGGTCGTGAGACCAAAACGTACGTGAAGACGTAAATAATAGGCATATGTGTTAGTGTGACCTAGTACCAGAGAATTTATATATAATTCATATCTGGGTGAAGAAAATAAATTTATGAAAAATCGCGCTTACGTTAAATATACAATATTTTGTAATATGTACAATGTATATGCCAATAATTTTTTTAAAGAAATTAAATCAATAGTTCCATAGATTGGGGCATTTTTATTGCAATTATGATGAAATAATTACATTTTACATAGCTCAAATTAAAAATTTTCAAAAAGAGGCGTGCCTCAAGGTCCAATACTAGGGCCCCTTCTTTAAATTATATATAAACATGACTTACCCTTAACTATTGAAAATAATATCGTCGCTGATGATACTTGGGATATTGTTGAAAGCGAGGTTAATAAAGAACACCTAGAACAAAAAATCAATAACAACTTTGTTAAATTGAAAGATTGGTATCAAGCCAATAATTCATCACTGAATGTCAGTAAAACTCAGTTAATACAATTTTCTTATTATAATAAAGATGAAAGAATTATACTTACTCACGACAATACGAGCATACAGTCTAATGAAACAATCAAATATCTTGGCGTTGGATGGAATTCCCGATTCGACTGGACTCATCACATAGACTACCTTGCATCTAAAATTTCAAAATATAGCTATGCCCTTAGAATAATTGCTTAACGTGTTAATAGTCAAACATCACTAACCGCATATTATGCCTAAATTAAGTCAAGACTACGATACGGAGTCATATTTTGGGGTAATTCTACAGATTCAATCAGAATATTTAGATTACAAAAAAGATGTATTCGAAACATATTTGGTTTAACATATAAAAAAAAGTGTGAACAATATTTTATTGAACATGAAATATTTACTATGTACAGTATTTATATATATGAATGTACAATTTTTATTGAAAATTATCCTACATTCTTTAAAACGCTAGTTCATTCACACAACACCAGATTCAAGGAAAATCTAACCTGCAATGAATACAATTCCTCCTACCTACAGAAAAATGTAAGATACATGCTAATGAAAATTTATATTAAAATTCCAATTCCTATGGAAAATGAGCCATTGAAAATTTTTGAAAAGGAGCTAATCAATATTTCAAAAGAGAAGGCCTTTTACTCGGCAGAAGAATTTTTAACTGATGATGGTTTTAATAGTTTGGTCTAATTTGTCTTCGTTTTCATATGTTAAGAATGCTAGGAAACAGGTTTTTAATTTTTTACTCTTGTGCATTCTATTATGTTTAATACCTGTTAGAAAACAAGTTTTATGGTTTGATTTTAATTAATACCATAACTTTTTCTAGTTTAGTTTTAATATGATTTTAATAACACATTATCTATTATTTGAATTATATGTATTGACAAGTTCTATACCTAACGTTATTTTGTATTGCATACAGTTGGAACAAATAAATGGAATCTATTTGTAGTACTACTGTAGAATTACGGTTTTATAAACATATTTGATCTGTGATGATAATTCAATTTATGCACTACAACCATGAAACCGATAAAATTGCGTACATCTTCACGTTTCGGTCCCCTTCATGTGGCTGCCTGGATAAATGATATCAAGATGAGAAAGTTGAATAGCCATGACTTTTCATAATGATAGAAAGAGATAAAAATAAAATGAAAATTATGGCTGCGCTTGGTCAATACAATACTCAATGATCTTGCATAAAGCCGAAGGCGTGCTGCTACATGAAAAGGCACCTATAATTGATTGATGCAGAAATGGAGTCATTTGACGCATTTGATTTACCAGAAGAAGAACTGGAAAGGTTTGGACATGCACCCTATGTCGTTGATGTATAACTAGTTGTGTAAAATTATTTGACATCTTCACCTCTCCCCAATTTGTTCACTGTCCTTATAATAGTCTTAGTCATAGGATTGAGGTTATTGTTGGTATATTCCAAACAATATATAGGTAATGTCTTTTTCATTACTTAAGATTAATTTCTGTCCACTTGTTGTGATTTTGGAGGATTACGTTAAATTAAAGCTACATATCATAATTTGAGGGTATATTTCACAGCTGAAATGCTTAATATTATACAATTTTAATATAATGGTTAATATTTTTTCTCTCAGTGTAATCTCGAAGTTGATATTAATCATCCTGTCTGGGATCCTGCATGTAAAATGTATCAACATAAACTGGATGTGTTCCAATCAAACATTTCAGGTACACAATAACAATTAGATAATTATCAATTAATTCTTCGACTCCGCCAAAATGTATGTGGCTTAAGAACTAAACTCTCTTTACTTCGTCATGAAATTTGCTTATCATCATGAGATGTTCTCATATTTACTGAAACTGGACTTAATAATTCTCACTACAAGAGTGAGAGAGGTATTTCTACTATCATATTTATCGTAAGGGCAGATATATGAAAACGAGTACCAGTTCTAGACTTGGTGAGGTTTTAATCGCTATTAACAAACATCTCTCTTCCAGCCCCCTTAAATAGATCATTGACTCATTAGAGCAAGTTTATGCTGATTCTGATTTAAAATCAAAAGTCATTATTGAGTTGTATTCACGTACCTCCTTCATCAAATATAATTTCTTACAACAAGTTCTGTGATACCACCTACCGAATAGAAAGTATCTTGGCAAAATGATTCAACGGGTTTTTCGTTTATATGTTTAAAATACCTATTACCATGTGAAACTGAAGTATCGAAACGCCTCATTGATATTTGTAACTCGGTATATAACGCGAGAGGTGTCATGCTTGATTTGTTATTTTCCACAACTTCTGTTAATACTGCTCCAGCAGATCCAATGCTACCTATTGACGCTCACCAAATAATTAATTTTTAGTGATTTGAGGTAACATTGTGAATCCCTTTCAAGTGATTGTCATAATAACTTTATTCATAAGATAGAAGAAAGAAGAAGAAGAATTCCACATGACCTAGAATGTTTTTGGTCATTTATTATTGCGTAGAGGAAGGATGACTATATTCCTGCTACCTATGTACTTCAATGGAATTATTTGCTCTAATGGCAAAGATATTGCTAATCTATTCGCAAACCATTTTTCTTCTGCTTACGCAAATAATACTACTCTCCAATTATGAACCCTTTGGTCAACTCACCAATATAAATCTGAAATTTCTGAGATGAATCATGAACACACTAAACACTACTAATATAAATAAAGGCTGGTTCTGACGGCTTTCCACATACTTTTCTAACGAAATGCTGTTTTATTCTGTGTCGGCCATTATTTTTCATTTTCAACAATTACTAAACAATTTCCAAATTACTGAAAACCTAGTTTTATTACTCCAATCTTTAAATCAGATGACAATTCTAATGTTGAACATTATAGAGTAGATGTAATCTACGAGTTCTCGCTCAGGATACCCGGTCTCCACTTCCGGTCTAGCTGTCGATGTGCATCCGGTGCATGAGCTCGTCCTTATCAGTTTGAAAGGATGTAGGTGATAAGGATTTTATTTTATTTGTAAAGAGTATACAGGGTGTGTTCAAAAAGTGTGTCACATGTACAGAGTCACGTGACTAACACATGGCAGCATGGCGGCCCTAAGGTCCAACTGTCATGGCGACCATAAGGTCCAGCTGTCATGGTGGGCATAAAGTCCAGCTGTCATGGCGACCAAAAGGACCAGCTGTCATGGCGACCACAAGGACCAGCTGTCATGGTGACCATAAGGTCCAGCTGTCATGGTGAGCATAAGGACCAGCTGTCATGGTGTCCATAAGGACCAGCTGTCATGGCGACCATAAGAACCAGCTGTCATGGCGACCATAAGGACCAGCTGTCATGGCGGCCATAAGGACCAGCTGTCATGGTGGACCTAAGGTACAGATTGCTTCGTAGAGATGTCGCCATCAAGTGACAGCTGTCATGGCGGACCTAAGGTACAGACTGCTTCCTGGAGGGGGCTCCGCCACCTCTAGGAAGCAATCTGTATCTTCGGTCCAAAAAGTACAGGCTGCTTCATGAAGGTGTCCTCACCACTGTCAAACATCATCATCATCAGGGTTAAACCGGAAGTGGGTTATATATTCGACACATTGTTACACCGGAAGTGAAACCGGAAGTGACCATTTTATTGCATATTCAGAATTTGCGTGATGTGCTGAATAAGAATATACTATTTATATGTCGATCAGTTTGACCGATCTCTCGCGATAAGGATTTGAAATTTTTATTTTTTTAAGTGGGGCTTCATGGGTATCAAATGAAAATCAGAAAAAATCTCCTGGGGTACATGTAAATGAGGAAAAACCCGCAAGCGACTCGCAAGCGACTTGGAAGCGACTCGCAAGCGACTCGCAAGCGACTCGCAAGCGACTTGGAAGCGACTCGCATGCGACTCGAAGTCGTTCATGATGTGTGTGTGTGGGAGGTGTATGAGAAATGAAATATCAAATATTAATAATATTTTTTATTTATTTTTAAGAAAAGTACATTTCATTTAGGAACTATGATTGTGAGGAACCAATGTTGTAGGTTATCGACATGGTTGACTGCACACATATATTTCCCACCATCATTGCGATGATTTAGACAGCTCAGTCTGTTTGTAGGCTCGAATTTCCCCGTTTGGCATAGGGTGTTGTCGAAACTGCATACATCTACGATTCGTGGAAAGATATCTAGCTCCTTACACTTATTCGCGAGAAATTCTGCTTTTTGATGACCTCGAACATATATAATGACTGCTGCACACAGTAGAGTCAATCTTAGGATAGTATCAATTTCTCCATATTCCACATCACCCGATGTATATTCCAAACCAGGACAAAAATGTTCCAAATACCAAGCGGATTTTCGGTCCTTCTCACTTAACATCGTTAGTGGTGTGGGTGGCTTAAACAACGAATAATGTCGTTTGAACCCAATTTGTATAGACATTTCTTTGGGGTGAAACACATCATCGATGATGAATCCCTGAATGTCAACCAATGCTATCCTCATGATGGCTCGTACTAAACTGATCGCTCATAGTCGTTAGACAGTAAGTTTTAGATCAGACTCTTCACTATTTCCGAGAGTGGGGAGTACTCCATCAAACAATCGTGAATGATGATACAATATGCTTTCGTATTGGCTGGAAATCCCTTATCTGCCTCGATTTCCAATCGCACATCAACAGTTGCAGATTTCACTGCTTCCTCCTGTTTCGAACAATCGATTATGTAGAGGGCGCGCTTTTTGAAACTGGTGTAATCTAACATTGGTTGTTTCACAGCAGTCGACGAGGAATTTGTATAGCTAGAGTAGAACTCTGTGTAGTTATGGTGAGCGAGCGCGAAATCATCCTTGGCAAAGTCCAAGTTCATTCGCTCGTTAGGGTAATATTCGCCGTTTAGAGATAAGCGAATACTTGTTATATCCAGATGATCAAATATTGTGGGGTTAGCCTTCACATTGTTTCGTTTGTCCGTTTGAAAGAATACTATGACATAGCGAGGTTTTTCAACTGCCGCACTAGTCTTGACCGCCCAAATTTCTCGTCGGGCCTCGCTTGTTATGGCAGGAAGCTCATGGCATTCCCACTTCCGGAATGGAATTAGGATGGGCGAATCACTCTTGATTGCTCGCAAGAGCTTTTCTCTAATCATATCGTTAGGATAGATATACTTCACTTTCAAATCCATGCTATCAATTAGGAATTTAACGGTGGTCGTGGCGGTTTCAATGTTAACGCAATCGTTATCGTTTCGAGCACGCACCAATCGAATAGTCTGCCTACCAAATGTAATCATCAAGTAATCGTTGAAAATGTTGAATATATGCTTCAGCGGAATCAATAGACTGAATGATTTAGTTTCGTGCAAAACTACGCTCTCAAGGGGGTACAACCAACTAGCGGTAGCCATATGCGTAGAAGCTGTAGGGGTGTAGCAGGTAAATGCTCGAACAGCGCTGACTATACCAGGATCTCGAACTGTTTCGATGTCCCTACCACTCTCAACGTACGAGCACGAATCGAAAAGGAAGGCTCCATAATTCGGTAACAATATAACATTACCTCCACCCTTCACTTCGATTTTTCCCTTGATCACCAATAGAGTATCCTTCATGGAAAAAAACGCGTTCACTTGATTTATTCCAAACTCCACGATGTCGCTGTTATTGAAGGCTTTAACGAACGGTGTAATCGATCTATACTCGGCTTTCCGAATCGACTCATCGAATTTTGGCTGCTGGTATAAATCGAAAATTGATGAGATAACATTGTTATCTCCACCATCAACATCTACACCACCAAACTTTCGCTTATTAGGCATTTTTATTTAAGGCGAAACCCTAAAGATTGTAGAACTAATCGGTTGGCTTTGGTGAGGGTTAGCTCTCGCACTTTCGGTGTTTTGTTGAAGACTGATGGATATGAAGCGTGTGAGGTTCTTTTATTACCCCCAGCAACAACTAATCCCATATTCTGTTTTCAGACTTCTTGTAAATGTAGATGTAAAACACTTTCTTCACCTCGAAAATTTATCGGGTTCGAATGTTGATCTAGGGCGAGTACGGTGATGTTGGTAATTTCACCGATATCTGACACTGGTAAATATAGAGGATTCTTTGGACGTTCCACAATTCTATAGACAGGATCGTCTGTGATGGGGAAGTCGTAGATCGTATGCGCAGGTCTATCTCGGTAGAAGGCTCCCACGGTAATGTTTGATTCGAATCGGATGTTGCTTACTTTTATAATGTTAACTGGTAAATCGGACATGTGGACCACGCCCTTTTTCAAGACTTTACGCGAATACCCCAATATTTTGCCTATGCTATCTTCCTTAACAAACGAAATGTCGTGGTTCTTATAGAATATCTCACACTTTAATGTATTGTTATTGGGCTTCAGCGAGAAGACATCTTCTTTCACGTTCAATCTTTTCCGAATTAATTCTTCAATGTCGGATAGTTCGTAGTTACCCGAAGGTATTTCAATTGTTTTCAAAGTCTTTCCATCGTCCCCCAAATAGTAAAATTTCTCGTTCTCGATATTCGGTATAGAGTTATAAGAAGTGAATCCCAACAAAGCCAAATAGTATCGCTTATCAGGCTTCAACTCGATCGAATTCTGCGGTGTGAACGAGAATATATGGTTGGTGCTTGTTAGCGTGAATAACTGCGACATGATACTGATAAGAATTTATTGTAACATTTCTATTTATATTTGCACATTAATATATGGAATAAGTATGATCGCATAAAGTATGGATCGTCTCTGCACACTTCTTCAATCAACACCTGCTTCTCATGATGCGTTATTCCCTCGGTCTCCATGACCTTCGATATCTGTTCAGATAAACATTGCGAACATAGTTTGCGAGGAGGTGGCAGACAATCACAATCTTCGTCGATATGTTCCGTACACCTCATATGACGGTAAAGGGTGTTCAACATATATTTCGGAACTTCATTCTGATTGAGAGACACCAAATCCAAATGTTTTAGAATGTATTCCATCGGGAGAAATAATAAGTCTCTTTTGCTTAGTTCGCTCGATGGTTTTTCCATTGCTTTTATTAGATTATCATATACGTATCGGATGATTGCATGCATTCCAGGTCTTTGAATATCAACAGAAAGTTGTTGCATAATCTTTCCGATAAATTTATCGTAGGATTCAGACATGACTGCTCACTCTAGATGTTTACGTAGAACTGAGGAATTTCAAACATAAATGTCCACAAATCACCTGATCATACTTTTGATAAGCGTCGTTATTATAGAAAATTCTAACCCCACCACCACCACCCAAATATCGAACTAGTTCCTTTGGTGGTTTTAAATTTCCAAAAGAGTCAAAGTATTCCACTTGGTTATTTATTTTTCTAAAGGCCACCCAATGAGTACCGCTGTTTTTGATCGAATCCAAATTCAAAATGGCACATTCTTGCCTCCAGGGACGTTTCCTAGGTAAATTGTCTCGCATAAAGACACCACGAAAATGAGGTATTTTCATTTTTTTCGCGAAACGCACCAAATCCACATCATACAACGGTCTATTGAGCAGCTCTATTGGAAGTTTTTTTGTTGTTTCTTCAAAAACAACCCAAATCCACCTTTCGCATTCTTCCGCAAGTATAATCCTTTACCTAACGATTCCATAGCTGCATGATTACGCTGATCCTCTTCAAGCTTCTTTTTGGCGTTTCTAGCATTGACTACTGTATTAGCGATGGCACTTGCACCACCCGCCACAGACCCTAAGGCCCCCAGCGCCCCCAAAATAGGTAGTAATAACGGGAGGAATCCTCCAGATTTCGGCAGGGGTATTATGCGTGGTACTTTAACACGCTTCTTACCTCCGACTCGCTTAATAGCTATTCGTGCAGCTTTCAATGCATTCATAGCAGACTTTCGCAACGACGCAGACGGTTCCATAGACTTAGAATTATGTCCCACCATATCTTTCCGAAAGCAACATCCTCCACGACGACCAGCACGTTTCTTAAGACCCATTCCTAGTTTACGTTTTACTTTCATTCCCCCAGTAACCAATAGACTAGCTAGTCTTTCGCCGGCCTCAGCGTCCTTAGATTTAACACGCTGCCAAGCTGCGTCCTCTAATATTTTATCGGCCTTATGACGATCTTCTAGAGATTTGTGCTGAGAATAAGCTATATCGTGTTCGCGACAGGCCGAATCCAACGGATTAACACCTTCATCGCCACGCGCAAGTCGCTTCTGTAGCTTAGTACCAGGTCCACAGAATTGATACGATGGAATATGTACTTCGAACGGGAGACTGTTTATGAGCGAATTCAACAGACCTTCACCCTGATAGATCAACATTGATACTGAGCTCGCGATCTCCAAACGTTTCTATTTATAAAAGCAATCATCAGATTCAAACTACCTCACAATATGAAGACCGTTCAACAAGAGCAGACACTGCCCATCGAAAATTTAGACCTCGGGTCGGCGACTACTAATCGCATAGGTAAACATGGTAAATTGTTACCCGACTCTTTTCGCGCTATAATTTGTGGACCTAGTGGGTGTGGTAAAACGAACGTGATGTTATCGCTATTATTCAATCCAAATGGGGCAAAGTTCAAAAACGTCTACGTATACTCAAAGTCGTTGTATCAGCCCAAGTATCAACTGTTGCAGGAAGTTTTAGATCGAGTTAAAGGTGTCGGCTATTTTCCCTATAAGGACAACGAGGAAATAATAAGCCCGAACGAGGCTAAAGCTAATTCCATATTCCTTTTTGATGACATCGCGTGCGAGGGTCAACAAAAAATTCGGGAATACTATTCCATGTGTAGACATAAGAATATCGATGCGGCATATCTGTGTCAAACATACTCGAAAATACCAAAACAATTGATTCGCGACAATTGTAATTTGATCGTTCTTTTTAAGCAGGACGAGATCAATTTGAAGCATGTATTTGATGAGCACGTTTCGCCCGACGTCGATTTCAATCAGTTCAAGAAGATGTGCGCCATGTGCTGGACGAATAATTTCGGAACTTTGGTCATTGCAAAGGATTTCGACTTGAACGATGGTAGATACCGCAAAGGTTTCGATGTATATATAAAAACGTGAATTGTTAATTTTAGTCCAAATACAAGATGGACGCCGATCAGTTAGCACGTAAGCGAAAAATCTTCGAATTGAGTAAGTCTATAAGGAAGAAATATTTGGCCTTGAAGCTAGGTAAATCTGAAGAAGACGAATCAATAGAACAACTGTTCAAACCTATCGCCAGACCATTGAAAGCGATCGTTAAAAAAATTAAACTACTGCGCAGTTAATGAAAAAAGAAATAAAATTAGAACCTAAAGATAACGATGAAGAAGAAGAAGAAGAAGAGGGGGAGGGGGGAGAGGAGGATGACGCGTTCGATGATGCTATGACTGAGATTGAACCTTCACTTGCACATTATCCCCCACAAGTTCGTAAATACGTTCAAGAGCATTGGGAAAACAACAAGAAAATCGATAAAGTATATGGACCTGTTTATGATGCGAGCTCTGCCGGTTGGATTCTAGGTGTTAAAAGATAATATTCGGGGAGAATATCGAAACTGCAGGATATAGCGCAAAGGGAACACCTGGATTGTACGATCTCATATTCTACAAAACACCCACAAAATTCACGAATAACGATCGAGCAGCATACAAAGAAATTTTGAGGTTAACAAATGCACATAAAAATGTTAATGGTCGTTTGAAGGGTACCAGTGCGATAAAGTACATGTCCATAATTAAACCTATGTTTAGACCAGCCTCTGTATCGTCGTCGGAGACGACTTCGACAGCAGCAGCAGCAAACGGTAGCGGTTTACATTTAACATACAACAAGAAGCCTATGGAATATATTTTTTGGGATGATCCAAACGAGTTGGAAATACTTCACACGATAATGAAATTGTTGCTATAATAAATGAACTAAGAGAGGCAAACATCATATATTAGTACTGGATACTTCAACCCAACACCATTTATATAATGAGTCTTGATAAGTTCGGTAGACGATCAGCGTTGTCGGGTGATAGCATCATCGACGTTTTTAAACGCAGATCGATGTTTATGAACATTTTAAGGCATACGCCTGAAGGTGATGTGGATATGGAAAATTTGAAAAATTGTAATGTGAAAATACCTATCTCGGATAATGATGTTGCAAACAAAGCATATGTAGATAACACTATCACTAGAGTGAATGCGAATTTGAGTGAAGTTTTGGTAAAGTATGCAGTCATTCATATAAACGTCAATAACATCATGAATTCCTCAATTCCAAGTTTAACACGATTAATAGATGCACTTCGCGAAGATTTGAAGATCCTTTATACCGAAATACAGTCATACAAAAATTAAAGTGATGCCAACTCTACAGCTATAAAACAGAGTATACATAATGAGGGTGGGTACCTTCACATCGAAAATAAAAGATTCACAGACTCTCTGGTTGCTTCTACAACACAAAATAGAATTAAAATTGAAAAACTTGTAGATGGTATGATAGCATCGTTCAAAACTAATAAAGCAAATGAGGCAAATCTTGAAAAATTATTGAAGAAAATACGTGAAGACTATGAAACACTTGTTAGTAACGATCAAGAAAACAGTTCGAAATATAACGACCTATTCGATAGTATACAGACCATCAATAGTAAACTGATAACTTTAGAATTAAACTATAAAACGCGTAGTACTAATGATCAGCTCATGACCACACGTATACAGACCATCGAAAGCAAAGTGTTGCAAATAGAACAAGCGATTGATGTCCTCATCAGTTTGACTACGGGTGCTACGCTGAAGATATCAAAAAAAGCAAAAGGTGAAGCCGCCTCATCTCATCATCCTTATAAAAGAGCTCCTACCACCTCACCACCACCACAAAAGTTATTAGCTCCGACAACACCGATCGACCCCAAAAAATGATGAAGGGTAAAGCGCAGGTGGTTGATGAGCTTCATAAGCCTGTTCGAAAGAATTTTAAACGTCGCAGAACAATCATAAAAGGGTTGGATGACTTGTGGCAAATGGATCTTGCCGAAATGGGTAATTATGCGCGCGAAAATCGTGGATTTAAATACATTTTGGTGGTGATCGATTGCTTCTCGAAATTTCTGTGGACACGCCCGCTGAAAACGAAATCAGCCGAAGAGGTTCGGAAAGCGGTCAGTTCTATATTGCTAGAAGGGTCACATCGTACGCCTAGGAACCTACAAAGCGATCAGGGAAAAGAATTCTTCAACAGGCACTTTGACGAGCTAATGAAAAAACATAAAATCAACCATTATAATACGTATTCTGTGAAGAAAGCCGCCATTGCTGAACGCGTCATTCGAACGTTGAAAGAAGCGATCTACAAGCAATTCAGTCTGAGTGGGAGATACAAATGGGTGGATACACTCCCTGAAGTCACCGAAAAATATAATCATCGTAAACATAGAACTATAAAAATGGCTCCGTTTAAGGTTACGAAACAGAATGAAAGTCACATATTGAAGCAATCTTACTCGCACATTAAGTTGGCCCTACCTCACAAATACCACGTAGGGGATATTGTGCGAATAAGTAAGGCTAAACATATTTTTGAGAAGGGATTTACGCCCAATTGGAGTGCGGAATTATTTAAAATCATCAAAGTTAAAATTACCAACCCGGTCACATATCTACTAGAAGATATGACCAACGCACCAATCAGCGGCTGTTTCTACGAGGAAGAATTACAGAAAACCAAACAGCCAGATGTTTATTTGATTGAGAAGGTGCTTCGAAAAAAGGGTGATAAAATGTATGTAAAATGGTACGGTAAAATAGAGAAAAGTTGGATTGAAAATTGTGATGTTGTATAATGTACTGCCGCTGCGCATGTCTTCCTAATGAAATATTTGACTGTTGGTTCAACCCAGTGGAAGTCAAATAATCGAATCAGTCTGCGTGAAAATGTCTTTACAATTATACAACAGTTTTGTTCATAATGTTCTTACCACCGTGTACGATGCAAAACAATTTATAAGTGTAGCATGTCCTCCAAATTTGATGGAAACCCTTGAAGAATTACAATTACCATCTAAAAATTGGATAATCGCAGGAGAATTTGTAACGTTCGTTATTGGGGCTGTGAAGGAATGCGGTTATGTGGATATTTTCTATTTTGGAGGAGATTTCAACCCACCAGAAAACGATTGGAAGATAATTGATATGAATGTTGAAGGCTACTTTATATACGAAAATAGATGGAAGAAATTTATATTACATCAAATTCCTGGTATAACCCCAAAACCTCGGTCCTATATACTTGATTGTTTCAAAGTGCTACATGAAATTGATGTCGACTTTTATCGGATCGCGCTTCTGCCTTACCGCTGTGAAATAATGGATCTACGAGGGATTCGTAGAGGAACTTCTAATAAAACTTTCTTCTTCAACTCATACATAGTCGATGGACTACGCAACCAACACCACAAATTTTCTCCTCCCCCCACACTACAAGTTTTATGCTTCGATTTTCTCATCCAAACTTCCAATCAAATCAAAGAAATATGCTGCTAATGACCTGCGCATGTGCAAGTAAATATTTTGTGAGCGAGGGTTAGGTTCTGGTGAATCGAACAATCCAGAACAGTTTTAATAAGATGTTGTCCCAGGCTAGTGTTGGTGAAGATAGCAGCAGCAGCAGCAGCAACTGTTCTGAGTTGGATCATATTTTAGAAGAGTTCGAGATGAGGGCAAAAGATGAACCATTCCTATTGATGAATACAACGTACCCGTTGGTGGGGGCAAGTTATGAAATCAAATGTGGATTGAGTCCTGTACGGACCTTCTCACCTACAATCTCACTCGTTCAATACGTTCAAAATTGCAAACTCAGCTTTAGCCTGCTAGAATGGATCGATTTAATCGATATTCTTCGAGTGAAAATCATCGAGTTCTTCGCAAGTTTACGATCAGATTTGGATGCTACACCCATATTATCTGATGAATACTGCCAAATAGTCCAACTTGTGTACTTCAATAATGTTAAATTACTTCAAGTTACAAAGCATAATATCCATGTGTGGTTGTGCGAGGAAGATGTTCGGGGAATTATTCGAATCAACGATGGAGTGCTATTGCATCGAGTGTCTTTTCTCGAACATTTTGGATTTTCCACATACTATCATAATGTTATTGATATGATTAAAAGTATGAGAGACCCACAGCAGCAGCAGCAGCCCGATGGAATGGCCCTCTTGTATTGTTTCATCGGTATTTCGCTCGACTGTTTATTAAGCAATACACTTAGAGAAATGTTATTTTTCTATAAGAATAAAGTTCTGTATGATTTAGAACAATAAAAGAATTGATGCTATTATTTTTGGTTTTATTAAAACATCCAAACTTCCACATAAAATATTTATTCAGATAAAAAATACATGGAAAAAAAGTACACATATATAATATAATATAATATAATAATAATAATAACTTAACCTATAATTTGAAACAAAAATACATATATCTTTATAATTGAAAAACAAAAAAAAATCTTAATTCTAACCTAAAGAATAATGGCCATAAGGTAGAGTGCTTGTTTTGTCCCCCAATATTACCCTTTTATTATCAAAGGGGCTCAAACAGATTTTATTTTGATCTATGGTATAAAGCTTTAAGTCGAAAGAGCGGATAGATCTCTGCACGCGATACATTTCGATGTTCTCTTCCAAACATCTAACATAGTCTTCGAATGTTATCGTATTTCGTAAGACATACTCGCGCACTCCTTTGGCTTTCTTTGTGACGTCACTAGCGTCATGATTTTGGACAGTGAAGCTGTACATTTTTGCCCGCAAACCGACGAACTTATCCATGAGGAGGCCTTTATTCTCGTCCTTCATTAAGCCTACTACCTTCTTATTAACCAGGGGAATCTTAAAGAGGTTGTCTAGGACATAATCACTAGTGTCAAATTTTTCAATATTCTTATTTATAATTGTCTCATAAATGTCATCGTTCGTTATAATGTGGTAAATCAAACTGTCAGTATCAGTGTGACATAATCGCATCAATCCTGGGTCTTTACATAATTTTAACATGAAGCCATAATGAAAATTGTAAACGCAGGTTTTGGAAATGTCCAAAATGGACATCCCCACATAAATGGGTTTGTTAAATAGGACTTCTAATTTATTCTGTTCTATGGCTACCAAATTCTCCTCAAATATCTTACTACTATTGAAATTAGGTTGTGAAATATAATAGCGAGCCCCAAAGGGTCCATACCATTTATTAACTAATCCAACTAGTCTATGCTTTCGTACATTTTCCATAGATTTACCGAAAATTGCGTTGATCAGCAACTTGAAGAGAGCTATTTCAAACGCATTCTTAGAAGCTGCCCTCAATCTAGTGTTAAGATCTATGTACGCTTTAAGCCACGGGGCTTGCTTAAATTTTAAAATCCTATGGACTTTTTTCAGCACCATCCCCAACGCCAAACATTGTTTTAAATTTCGATAGTGAATGATATATTTAGTTTTATTGTGGAGAGTTGTTAATAATTTAAGTAATTTGCTGTTGGGTGGTGCTGTATGTGTCGGACAAAGAGGGAGATCTTTGTGTAGATCATGCAGTTCATGTGTTCATTCTAAATCGACTTCCAATATGTAACCAATTGGACTTTCGTCTGAGACGTTTCTGACGTCTACATCATCGAGGTTTTCAACCCACTCGAACCCATCATAGGGTAAATATTGAATCATAGCCCACCCATATAGATTGCATACATCAAAATACATGAGATAACTTGTCTCTTTTTCGGGGTCGTGATTATTCATGTATTTATTATTGGCCTTTGCAAATCGATTACTGCATTGACTCACACCCCCACGAATTCCCTTCTCCACAAATAAGACCATATCGATGTCTTTCAAATATTGTAAAGACACATTTGTATATTTTAACATACAGTCCCACGTGAAGGAGGGAACCGTGAAATAGTGGGCCGGATCTAAAGCAAAAAGATCTATACATTTGCTGCGGAAATTCTCAAATACATCTGCCAATAATAAAACATCTGTTTTCAAATATAAATCTGAATAATCACCTAAATTTCTGCAATTAAAACTAGTCCAAATTGTTTGAGCATGCCTATAATCATCCTCACTTATCGATTCGTCGCGTAATTTATTAAAAAATTTCTCTATTGGAGGAAGATTTTCCTCGTTCAATTTACCTCAATCATCTAACTGCTCATAGGGAAATACTCCCTTACGAGTTAATAATTTAAATTTTTCATCGGATAAGTGCGCAAACTCGCTTTTCAGAATACTCAAGTCACTCACATTCAAATAAGAAACTAATTTATGTAAACTTGAATCTAAAAACCTACATGAATCTATGAAACGGAATTTAACCACCGAATTTTTGGTGCTTCTAGTGAAACTTATATACTTCTCTTTATTGATGGGGAGTACTTGAATATTCTGCTTGGACGTTTTGGCAATATCTCGAATCAGCAAAAACATATCGTACCTGCTGAGGTTATGAGCCACAACAGGTACTACGAATCGATATTTATAATTTAGGTTGCAATCTTGGTGGGCTAGACCTCGATATTTACCCGTAAAATGACAGTGATCCTTAACCCGAACATCCCCCTCTTTGAAATGTCTCTCGCAAATATGGCATTTCGTTTCCTTCATAATATCAAGTAAACTAATACCATCCAAGTCTATAGGTACAATAGATTTAAGTTTTAGATCGATAAATTCCCCAATTTTATCTAACTGATCTGTCAACCATTTGGCTGGGTCTGATCCTCTATAGCTATCAAATCGTGATAGAGAATTGTTGAATTGACATTTTAAATAATAGCCAACACTATACGCCTCGTGTAGTTGAGTTTTGTTCGTATATGAACTTACATTAGATTGAGGGCAGTTCTGAATAGGTAATAGGAGAGCCTCAAAGTCAAAATAAATAATAAATGGTATGGGTAGTTTGTTTGAGTGATTCTTAAATTTTAAATAATCATCCTGAGGGAATGTTATTTTACACATGTTCATTTTACCACAATCCTCAACATGATTTTTATACTTATTCTCACTCCAAAAATTATTTAAACATCTATCGCACAAATAAGTTTTGTTGCGTGTGGTAATTTGAGAATTTACAAGTCTCGATAAATTTTTAATTAGGCAATAGTGAAATTTAACTGTGGGGTCAATGAAATTTGGGGATTTCGCAGGTTCTACATCCCGATAATATTTATCTTGGATTAATAGTAAATTGAAATGTATATCTAATTTATTTTTAGTTAAATATGCAGGGAGAACCTTAAATTTCTCTCCCTGTTCCTCATCCTGCTCATTACCTCCTCCTCTTCCTCCTCCACATAATTCCAAAACAAACACATGAATTGAAATATCGTTATTCTTATCAAAAGTTGGAATTTGAGATATAGGGAGGGGAAAAGTTAGATTTTGTAAATTTAAAACATTACTAAAATGTGGATATGAAGAAACACGAACTGAATTTCTAGCTGCTGGGTGTAGTCCTGCTGTTACTGCCCAGGCAAAACAATATTCATCATAATTTTTAACATTAATAACAGCATGCTTTTGAAGTATCTCTTTTGGGAGAACTATATAAGAGGACCCTGAATTGATGACTTCATGTTTATTAATATTTATGCCCAAACTGATAACCTCCCTAAGACTCCACCCCGAGTCTCGTTCCAAAAAATTATCCAGCTTTACTTGGAGTTTATCGATAACATGCTCCTTGAACCACTCCAATAAATTTGTAAAAGAATCTATTGGGGCGGATTTTGTGTGGAAATATTTATATTCTGTTTGGATAAGCTCGTCGATCGCATTAAGTCGCATATATTCCCCACAAAAAGTAGTGTTTACCTTGATAAAATTGTAAGTATGTAAAATTTTGGTGATTCTAGGGTGAAACAGATGAAAGGCATCATATAAAAAATTTAATGGGTCTAAATGAGAAATGTTTGTTATAAAGCCAGTTCGAATTCGTTGAGAAAATGCACATTTACCATCCTCCCAACGAATTCGCTCACTACGGTTCTTATTAGTTGTAGGGGGTTTATTTCGGATCTCTAATAAAATTTTGAATCTTTTTAAATGGCCGATATTACATTGCAATTGATTCTTACACGATAAGTTCAAAGTATCCTTTG
Organism: Endomychus coccineus; assembly: GCA_958510875.1. NCBI lineage: Eukaryota > Metazoa > Arthropoda > Insecta > Coleoptera > Endomychidae > Endomychus > Endomychus coccineus. Next base: position 208,470,808 of record OY294067.1, read on the forward strand.
TTATATGTTTGGTAAAGGTTATAATGTACTTAGTACAGAAACCTATCCACTTCGTTATTTCCTGAGGGGATAATTTTGATTTTAACAAATCCTTTTGAGCCTCGTTGATAATATTAACGATCTCCCCACTCATCTTAGCGATTGAAACCATATTTTAAACAATAAACAAGCAGCCTACCTTATGGAATGTATAAAAGTAGTACACAGGAGGGTTGTTCCCTGGTGGTGGTGCTGGAAGGCTCTCAACTCCTTGGGGAGGACAATTCTATGAATTCAAGTTTTGAGTAGGATTTTCCTGTTCCAATAACTTCTTCCCCTCGATATATTAGGGCTGTGTTCTGCCCTTTATTAATGTCCTCGATGAGTGGGAGAAGTGTTGCTGTGAGTCGTTTCGGCAGGAAAACCGATAGTTCTCCTTCCAATTCAGCCAAAATAGCCTCCCCAAATTTAGTATTTACAATTTTCAAATTAAAAATTGAATAGGGCACATCCAATTTCAACTCAGCAATTTTTGTTGGTGTTGCCCTCTGCAAGAGAGAGATGCGGTTCAATTTTGTGAAATCCATTTTTTTAAATTATTTTTAAATCTAAAACAAATCAGTGGAAGTTAGAAGTGAGTGAAGAATTGTTTTTTTGTGTGTTGAATTTACCCCACCAAATTGAATAAAAGAAAATCAATAAATACCCCCAAATTATTATTATTAATATTTACTCAATCAAATTGTATAAAAGAAGATCAATAAATACCCCCAAATTATTATTAATATTTACCCAATCAAATTGTATGAAAGAAGATCAATAAATACTTCAAAAAGTTAAAGTTTAGCCTGCACAGTTTTAAGAAAAGCAAAATAAATATTCCCTACATAGAAATTAACTCTACATATGAAAATAATATTCAAGTTAATAAATAAACTCACCTTGATTTAAGCACTCACAAAACACGTCTACTTCGTTCTGAAGCTAGTAGAATAATGATTTGATAATGGTATGAGGTATGCGCACATCGAGTTTTATAGGAACTTCTTATCACTTTCCTGTTATGTTCACACGGTATGTAGGATGTCTCGTCGCCTGTTATATCATGATAATAAGTTAACTGTAACCACAAGCAGGAAGTCTCGGTCGACTGTTATATTCATATTGGTAAGATCTACAACCACAAGCAGGATGTTACATTATATTTGAAATCGCGTGATTGCAGAAACTTCCTTGAAATATTTATCCGCATACATTTTTTCCTCAACCGATAACAACTTTATCATTTTTTCCTGGGAACTAATTTAATTCGTAGGACTTCGGATTAAATATTGTGTGTATAAAACTCTAGGTACTTCATAGGGAAAAAATAGTATTCTTGTAAGCTGGGTGTGTGACATAGTGAAAATGGGTAAATTTGACGATTATGTTCAAGAGTTGACCAACAGGTTGGATGTATTTACAAAAACGCAAGTGCGCCGGTGGATGATTGACAAGTAAGTTGTTCTATTTCATTTCAATCTCACTATATATCATAAGTGCATTAATTTGTTTTCAGTGATTATTCTGAGGAGGAAATTAGGAGAGAATTGTTACATCTCGATCAATTGGCGGCAGCTGATGATGCTGAAGATTTATTCCCAGAATTGGGTGGACCTTCTGAAATAATTGACTTGACGTATGTTTTTTCCCCAATTTATATAATTTTTGATTACTAAATTACTCTCATTTCCAACAGATGTCCAGAGATTCCATCAGCAGAGTCGCTGCCTCCTCCGCTGGATATGCATGATATAGTGTATGTGATTTTTCTACTTGCGAAATATTTGCTACTAATTTTAAATAATTACAGATTAAACGAACTACCTACCCAACTTCGAATCGATACCCCACCGTCTTCAGCGAGCTCCCCAGGCATTTTGTATGTATTCGTGTTAAGTCTAGAATTATTTCAATTCTAATTGTACTTTCCTGATAGCTCAATCGATGATTTGGTCACCCCAACACCTGCACCTTCACCGGCACCTCCTCCACAGCAGCAGATTTACGAGGGATTTTGCATCCATGGTTTCCGTCACTACTTGGCGGAGCTGATGTTTGAAATATGTTTACCTTATGCTGATGTTTTTTATTATTTAATGAGTACCCTTGTTTTATTCATAATTACAGATGTCACAACTGCGGGTTTTGGAGGGGTGCAGGTATCTGGTTTCACCCCTAGATGGAGAATGTTCTCTGGTGGTGGGGTTACCTTGCGATTTGAATCGATTGAAAGAAAAAGTGAGTGAATCAAACACACACAAACACACACACACACACACACACACACACACACACACACACACACACACACACACACACACACACACACACACACACACACACACACACACACACACACACACACACACACACACACACACACACACACACACACACACACACACACACACACACACACACACACACACACACACACACACACACACACACACACACACACACACACACACACACACACACACACACACACACACACACACACACACACACACACACACACACACACACACACACACACACACACACACACACACACACACACACACACACACACACACACACACACACACACACACACACACACACACACACACACACACACACACACACACAGACACACACACAGACACACACACAGACACACACACAGACACACACACAGACACACACACAGACACACACACAGACACACACACAGACACACACACAGACACACACACAGACACACACACAGACACACACACAGACACACACACAGACACACACACAGACACACACACAGACACACACACAGACACACACACAGACACACACACAGACACACACACAGACACACACACAGACACACACACAGACACACACACAGACACACACACAGACACACACACAGACACACACACAGACACACACACAGACACACACACAGACACACACACAGACACACACACAGACACACACACAGACACACACACAGACACACACACAGACACACACACAGACACACACACAGACACACACACAGACACACACACAGACACACACACAGACACACACACAGACACACACACAGACACACACACAGACACACACACAGACACACACACAGACACACACACAGACACACACACAGACACACACACAGACACACACACACAGACACACACACAGACACACACAGACACACACAGACACACACAGACACACACAGACACACACAGACACACACAGACACACACAGACACACACAGACACACACAGACACAGACACACACACACACACACACACACACACACACACACACACACACACACACACACACACACACACACACACACACACACACACACACACACACACACACACACACACACACACACACACACACACACACACACACACACACACACACACACACACACACACACACACACACACACACACACACACACACACACACACACACACACACACACACACACACACACACACACACACACACACACACACACACACACACACACACACACACACACACACACACACACACACACACACACACACACACACACACACACACACACACACACACACACACACACACACACACACACACACACACACACACACACACACACACACACACACACACACACACACACACACACACACACACACACACACACACACACACACACACACACACACACACACACACACACACACACACACACACACACACACACACACACACACACACACACACACACACACACACACACACACACACACACACACACACACACACACACACACACACACACACACACACACACACACACACACACACACACACACACACACACACACACACACACACACACACACACACACACACACACACACACACACACACACACACACACACACACACACACACACACACACACACACACACACACACACACACACACACACACACACACACACACACACACACACACACACACACACACACACACACACACACACACACACACACACACACACACACACACACACACACACACACACACACACACACACACACACACACACACACACACACACACACACACACACACACACACACACACACACACACACACACACACACACACACACACACACACACACACACACACACACACACACACACACACACACACACACACACACACACACACACACACACACACACACACACACACACACACACACACACACACACACACACACACACACACACACACACACACACACACACACACACACACACACACACACACACACACACACACACACACACACACACACACACACACACACACACACACACACACACACACACACACACACACACACACACACACACACACACACACACACACACACACACACACACACACACACACACACACACACACACACACACACACACACACACACACACACACACACACACACACACACACACACACACACACACACACACACACACACACACACACACACACACACACACACACACACACACACACACACACACACACACACACACACACACACACACACACACACACACACACACACACACACACACACACACACACACACACACACACACACACACACACACACACACACACACACACACACACACACACACACACACACACACACACACACACACACACACACACACACACACACACACACACACACACACACACACACACACACACACACACACACACACACACACACACACACACACACACACACACACACACACACACACACACACACACACACACACACACACACACACACACACACACACACACACACACACACACACACACACACACACACACACACACACACACACACACACACACACACACACACACACACACACACACACACACACACACACACACACACACACACACACACACACACACACACACACACACACACACACACACACACACACACACACACACACACACACACACACACACACACACACACACACACACACACACACACACACACACACACACACACACACACACACACACACACACACACACACACACACACACACACACACACACACACACACACACACACACACACACACACACACACACACACACACACACACACACACACACACACACACACACACACACACACACACACACACACACACACACACACACACACACACACACACACACACACACACACACACACACACACACACACACACACACACACACACACACACACACACACACACACACACACACACACACACACACACACACACACACACACACACACACACACACACACACACACACACACACACACACACACACACACACACACACACACACACACACACACACACACACACACACACACACACACACACACACACACACACACACACACACACACACACACACACACACACACACACACACACACACACACACACACACACACACACACACACACACACACACACACACACACACACACACACACACACACACACACACACACACACACACACACACACACACACACACACACACACACACACACACACACACACACACACACACACACACACACACACACACACACACACACACACACACACACACACACACACACACACACACACACACACACACACACACACACACACACACACACACACACACACACACACACACACACACACACACACACACACACACACACACACACACACACACACACACACACACACACACACACACACACACACACACACACACACACACACACACACACACACACACACACACACACACACACACACACACACACACACACACACACACACACACACACACACACACACACACACACACACACACACACACACACACACACACACACACACACACACACACACACACACACACACACACACACACTATTATTATTATTATCATTATTATTATTATTATTATTATTATTATTATTATTATTATTATTATTATTATTATTTATCAACTAAAGTTATTTTTCTTTGTTTTCGCAGATGGTTGAAATGCGCATAGCACGGGGTATGGCCTTTTTTGTAGAGTTTTTAGGGAATAATTTTTAGATTTAGGTGTTTATATTGTATATATTGTAAGGAATTTTTGTAAAATATTTTTTTTGTGTGTGTGTGTGTATTCGAGAATAAAAATTCAAAATCAAACGACAGCAATACCTTTCATTATTTATTATTATTATTAATACGTTTCTTTACATTTTTAATGAGGATTTTCAGTAGTAAAACTGATAATGCACTAAGATTGAAACATTGCATAGCATAGATTTCATTTTCTTTCTGTGGTGGTGATTGGGGTGGTGTTGGTTGGGCTTCAGATACATTGCTTTGACAATTGATTGCTGCTGCCGTCACAGGTGTTGGGACTATAGTTTGATGCCAATTCACCACGTCCCCCTCACTACCATCATGGAATAATAACTTGAGTTTATAGTTGAAAGTTGCTAACATCCTTTTAGGAATAACGTATGAGAATACCTCTAGGTGATTTTCATTAACTAGTTGATGGTCCATAGGCTGCCATTCAGTTCGATTACATTCCTTCTCTGCGAAGGCATCCTTGTTGGGACATATATAGATTTGATTCACTTGAAGTGGTACGTTTGTATATAGGACCCCATTCAATATTGCTGTTAGGATTATGAAATTTGATTTCAGCACAGCCATCTCCTACACTTATACTCAAATTGCCTAGTTGATTTATAGTTAACTTTTTATCTTCGTAAAATTTTATGTCTTCATTCAGTGCTACTAATTTCATATGGAATTCAAGCAGTTTACGTGCGTATTCTTCCGAAGACATATCAATACTGGTCAGTTCTGTAGAGTGCCGCCCATACCCATTTTTTGAAACCCTCGTAATATATCCAGATGGGCATCTTCCTTTGTAACATATTCAAACAATTTCCAGCTGTTTACACTGCAGCACATAGAATTATTGCTGGTAGAGTGATGAAGGCAGATATATCTACAGTTTTCTCGAACAAATTGTGGGCAGCTGCCTTTCAAATTCAACACTTTCACCTGAAGATCTAACCCCAATTTTTTGAGAATCTTCACTATGAATTTGGCTTTGCCCACACCACTAACGTATATGATGCTATTTGGATCAATATTTTCCTTGAAAATTTCCTCCATCCGAATATAGTCCTGATATCCAGAGTTGTATGGAATCAATATAGTCCTGATATCCAGAGTTGTATGGAATCCCATGATACTTTTCGCAAAACACTTGCTTCATTTGATTTTCTGAGAGTTCACTTAGCGGTGTGGGTGGCTTGAATAGAAAATATTTTTCTAGCTTCTTTTCACAATCCAACAAAGCTAGTTCCTTAACTATCATTGTATGGTGAGAGATATGGAAGCTCTGAATGTCAACCACCACCGACTTCATCTTGAAGGCGGAGCCCCCTCCAGGAAGCAGTCTGTACCTTAGGTCCGCCATGACAGCTGTCACTTGATGGCGACATCTCTACGAATCAATCTGTACCTTAGGTCCACCATGACAGATGATCCTTATGGCCGCCATGACAGCTGGTCCTTATGGTCGCCATGACAGCTGGTTCTTATGGTCGCCATGACAGCTGGTCCTTATGGACACCATGACAGCTGGTCCTTATGCTCACCATGACAGCTGGACCTTATGGTCACCATGACAGCTGGTCCTTATGGTCGCCATGACAGCTGGTCCTTATGGTCGCCATGACAGCTGGACCTTATGCCCACCATGACAGCTGGACCTTATGGTCGCCATGACAGTTGGACCTTAGGGCCGCCATGCTGCCATGTGTTAGTCACGTGACTCTGTACATGTGACACACTTTTTGAACACACCCTGTATACTCTTTACAAATAAAATAAAATCCTTATCACCTACATCCTTTCAAACTGATAAGGACGAGCTCATGCACCGGATGCAAATCGACAGCTAGACCGGAAGTGGAGACCGGATATCCTGAGCGAGAACTCGTGGATTACATCTACTTTATAGGTCTATTTCTATCAGAAATCTTCAAAATTGCAAAAATTTTCGAAAGTTTCATATCAAATCTAATTACTGATTTAAAAACATTATCACAAACGAACAACATGGCTTTTTGCCGGGAAAATCAACAGAAACTAACCTAATGTTATATTCTCAATTTTTTGCCAATTATTTAGATAATGGGTATCAGCTAGATTCCATTTATACTGATTTCTCTGAATAATTCGATAAAGTGAATCACGAACGACTATTACAAAAATTACATGCTATGGAATAACTAGTACTTTGTTAAGCTGGCAGAACTCAGGTTCTACGTGTGACAGGTTTTTATACTGAATGAAATTAAAGTACATTGTAGTATTCTCTAGGGCACACATTTGGGAAATTGGTCAATTTATCCATTAATGATATGAAAGTATATATTCACTGCTCATTTTTATGGTTTTCCGATGATTTGAAAATGTTTAATGGTATTGATTCAATATTTCTTCGAAGTAATTTCAATAATTTAAGTCTATGGTCTACGAAGAATGCTATGTTATTAAATGCTGGTAAATATCATGTGATAAAATTTTCAAAATCTTTCAACACAATATGAGTATCAAATAAATTGCATATCGTTAAATTACAGGGATGAGATGTTGAACCTAGGTGTACCTTTTGATTCAAAACATTCTTTCTCATTCCACATAGATTTAATTATCATCAATAAATCTCTAAATATGCTTGTTTCATTAAGAGGAATACCTCAGAATTTATTCACTCACAAGCCTTAAAGTTCCTCTATGTTCCAATGGTGCACTCTCATCTTAAATATTGTTCGTCAATATGGTCACCATGTTATGTCGTACACAAGAAGAGGATTGAGGGAGTGCAGCATAGATTCCTAAGGTACTATGCATTCGAATCCCATACCATGGCACTGATATCAAACCATGACTATGCATTCAAATCCTATAGCATGGGACTGATATCAAACCATGATTATACCGTAAATGAAAACGTGTCTAGTTTGTTGCGGTTAGAAACGTTGAAAATTTGGAAATGGTCTGTGAGATTTTGTCTGTTCTCAAATCAATTCATTTATTATCAACAATACCCCTTGAAAAATATGCCTCCGGTTTTCCTTCAAAATGTTCCTAAGCTACAACCTTCACCTTTTCGTCGTCACTAAAATGGTCTTCTCTAAGGTCACTGGAGGCTATTTCTGGGCTATACAGAGGCTATTCCATTTGTTCCAATAGAGTCCCTGATTGCGTAATTCCAGCAGGATGCAAGGTTGAATTGTCGTGCTACAGATGCACGCCTTCGGTCAGTTTTCCACGTCTTTTCTCCCGGAAATTTTGACGTAATTTGAGGGGTTTCTTTCACAGAGCTCCAAAAATGACAGAGTACATTCAACACGTCGCCGGCTCTGAACTGCTGGAAGTTGTTTGGGAACCAACCCGACCTGTAGCCGAGTTTTGATTACAGAGGGGCATATTGATTTATTTAATCATTTGAAATCATAACAATGTAAAAGAACTTTGAATGTAAAAGTAAAACCACTCAACCAAAGGTATATTTGAAATAGAAAAAAAACTCAAACTCATAATATGGAAATGCTTGAAATAGAAAGATATCTGTCAGTCAACAAAACACGGAAAAGTAGATTCATGAAAGCATATTTAAGATAAACAAAAACAACACTTTGTGAACTGAACTGTAGTTCAAGAAACGAACACAGTTAATGAAACCACTTTAATATATTTGCAGTTTCCTATCTTTTATGTATAAGAATGTTATTTATCTGCTTACTCTCAAAAGTTTATTTGAGTAGTTTCGCTGTAGCTTGGGGTATTCGAAACATATATAGATGGGATGTGAGGTAAGAGATCCAAAACACGGGTAGCATTTAATGGTTCCTTTGAGAGGTTTCAGCCTGTATACAAAAAATTCATCCAATCGGTTTTAAAATACTACTTCTCTTAATAGCGTGTATCTGTATAGTATGAATTGTCTGCGTTTGCGGAAATAATTACTTCATCTAGAGCTGATTAGAATACATAGGAATTAATATAAGATAACGAAGCTACCTCAAATATTCATTACGTAATTATTGTAAGAATACATTTACTAAATATTTTGTCCTCCAACGTTTCAGTCGTCTTATAAATCATTTGAAACTGATACAAATAAATAAAGATGTTTTGCTAAATTAGGTTATATTCTACCGGCATAATTCTTTTATAAGACTGTAAACGCTTGAGAGAGATAAGCACGCTCGAGTGATAAAGGATAACATTCACTCTAAATCACCTTCAAAAGCAATAAAAATAAATTATTCAAGTTAAAACACGATATATGTTTGCATCATATGAATGATAAAATCACATATGCATCGAAATCTAGCTGTTGGTATGAATATTTAGAATAATTACTAACTTAGGCGCTGTAATGGGAAACTTAATATAATGAGATTTGAGATAACTACAGGTAAATTCGACAGTTCTTGCAATTTCTGACGCAGAGCTTTCTACTCATCAATGCTTTCACCACATCGGCCTGCGATCATGATGTTCTGTACATTGCAGAATAATATCAGTATCGATATGTCTTCTGGTGAATAAACACGTAAACTGGGTAAATTCTGTGTAAAAGTAAGAACACTGAGTAGAGACATACAATTCTACGGAGACAAAAATACAGTAATACAACAAATGGGTAATTCAAGTATTGGGGATGGTTGTATTGATGGCGAATTCCAGAATACTAAGCTCAACTTCAAACAGAATCTTGTAAACAAACTGCCCACATCGAGTGGAACGTATTTATATGTGTCCAAGCACGGATGTCAAGAATTAATGTAACCGAACAGAATGGCAACCGATGAATGTTATATGTTTACATATGACATTCCTGAAACGATGTCTATTTACAACCATAGGCTCAAGTTTTCTCCCACGATGACACTGAAGGATCACAAGCAACAACACCGATTAATTATCAAACAGAAAGAAAATGAAATTTATGCAATGCATTGTATTAATCTTAGTATCTTATCAGTTCTACCTCTTAAAATCCTTATTAAAAATATGAAACACGTATTGATGAATAACGATTCTGACGAGTAAGTGGTGTTTCATTGAATCAAACATCCGGTCATCATAGTTTGCGAATGATGGTGACGTCACTGCTTCAATCTGACGACAATCACTGATTCAATTCGGCGACCACAGTTTACGGACGATGATGACCTCACTGCTCCCAGCCGGCGAAGATCACTGATTCAATACGGCGACCATGATTTACGAACGATGGTGAGGCCACTGCTCAAAACCGGGGACGGTCAGGATAATCTCCATCTTCAGTTCAACGTCAACTGTTGACGACCTTATAGCATCATTTTGTTTGGAACAATCAACCACGAAAATTGCTTCATTCTTGAGTGCTATATAATCTAGCATCGGCTCACTCATCATTTTATTTGAAAATGGTTTCTGGAAGTCATAGTACATCTGGTACGCTTCCACGTATTGCTGATCACTGGAATTCAATTCATTTGGTTCATATGGATAACACTCTGAATTCAAGTACAGTTTTATATCAAGTTTATATTATCGAAATATGTACTTCGCCTAACAGGATTATTTTTTTCGATCAGTTTGGAAAACTAGAATCACATATCTGTGACGCTCCAAATTCTTTAAAGTTTCAACTGCCCAAACGTCTTGAGTGCTCTCTTTCATCAACAGATTTCCATGCAGATCCCAACTACGGAAAGGAATCAATATAGACTTCTCAGCACTGAAATTCTCTAACATTCGGAATTTACTTTGATCATTCCAAAAGATATGTCGCTCTTTTAATGCCATCGTCTTCACATTTATTTTCGCCATAACAATTCAATTCATAACTGATATATTCGAAAAGAGACGCTCAACAATTATTGGATAGCGTATATTCACCATCACTGCCTGCTTCTTGCTGTAATACTGCCTCCAGGAATAAAGCAGACGAGGATAAATCTACCAACACATCTTGTTGATTGATTCATATCTCAATTCCATCACTGTTGCCGAAATATGTTGGGTGTGGATAGTAGGTGTGATTTTCTTCTCGGATGATGCCTTTATTGAAGTTTGGCACGTTGAATATTTGATGTTTTTCCGACATGGTAACCAAGGAACTTCATAAAATTCATATTCTCCAATGAAAGTGCTGCAGCAGCAATCTTCTCCTTTGAACTCGCTGTAGGTAATGACTGATGGTAAATATTATTGTCACGCTTATTTCTATTATAATCCTCCAGATATTTTATTTGAAATTATTATCTTATTTCGAAGCTTACTTCAATACAATTTTCTGTCAGTCGGTGTCAATTTCAATCTCAGATACTTTTATATTGCAAATAATAAGTAAAACTGTAATGTCAGCATTAAGGTTCATTATTCTGCCGGACAAGTTTATTTATCGTGCGAATTCTAAATTGCTGCATTTCAACAAAAGTCACCGACGGAGGAAAAGTGGGATATTCGAACTTTCTTCTCGCGTGTGTACGCATCGATGTTAATAATGTAAGTTATGTTTTCTCATTCACATATGATGGAGGAATAATGATTTAATTGAACCGATTTCAACCTATTTTGGAATTATTTATCATTTTATTTCATTAATCAATCTATGATATACAAAATTTCACGTACTAATTTGAAAGAGCCTCGTATTCTATTTTTATTTGTTGATATGCTTTAATAAATTCTATTGAGTTAGTTTATAATGTTGTTTATTTCAAATTACGTTTAATATATCTCAAACAAGAATCCTTAGGGATACGCCATGTTTCTCGTCTTCAAACTTATATTCACTTAAAAACATCCAGCTCTACCAAAAAAATGACGCGTGGCAATATGAGGATATTTTTTTGCTGAAATCCAATACCATGTTCTCTAGTGATGCCGGCTGCAATAACCTTTTCAGATTAATTCGTTGTATACAATGAATGCTGGTCAGTATTGAATCGTTATATATTGTTGAAAGCCATAATCTATAGCGCTCTTTTTCAACTCCAACCGAATAGTGATTTCTTCTTCTTCTCCACGAAAATTTACCCGTTTCCAATCCTGATCTAAAACATTCAGTGTGATGCCATCGAAGGACGTCTTGTTGATAACCGGTAGATGAATAAGGTTTTTAGGCTGTATATCAATGGAAAAACCAGGTGCTACAATAGGCGAAAACTCATATATCGTATGAGCTAACTTGTTGTTATAATATGGTCATGCGGTTAAGTTACACTCCACTCTAATAGTTTGAACTTCGATTATTCTCATAGGTCAGATGTAGTTCACGAGATGATATTTTTTTCGATATTTATCAATATATCGCTTATACTATCATGTGGGATGAAACTTACTTCAAAATCATTATTCAGCTCTGTGTAGAGTGTTGTTAGATTTTATTGATAATTTTTTTCGGTCACGTATTTCTTGCTTCACTCCTATCCCACAAACTGCTCTTTGTATGAAACTCGTAATGTCTGTCAACTCATAGGACCCCGTAGGTATAGTTACTACCTTCTCCTCACCCTCACTACTTTTATAATAAAATTTATTAAAACCTTCTTAAATGTTCGGGATACTTTTGTACGTATGCAAATCGGTAAATGCAATATAATAACATGAATGAGGATCTAGTTCTATTGGGGATGAAAGTCTACAGACTAACGGGAGCTCTTACATGTGATAGTGAATGTCTGAGGCATGATCGATGAAAACCTTATTGGCCATCTATTTATCTAGTCGACCACAACTGAAAAGTTTCAGAGGAATTCCGAACATAACTGACCAGAATTATCAGTGTTATGTTGTTGAAAATTGTTTTGATTGAATAATATCTTACACTTTTTGAAATAATCCACTAGTTCGTGAGGGAGCGTAAATTGCCGAAACTATCATGATAGAAAAATGTATCACCGACTTTCATAAGCTCCACTCAGTGAGTACCTCATTCGAACTATCTAAGTTAACTATTCCACACTTGTTTTCCCACGGTCCGTCAGATGGCAGTTCGTCACGCATAAATACTCCTCTGAAATGGGGAATATTCAGAACTTTCGCGAATTTTCGTAGATTGAGATCAGTAAGAGGCCTTCTGGGTAGGTTAACGAACAGTTTTTCAATGTTTATTCAAATATGAACCAAGACCTTTACGATACTTCTCCAAATATAGGCCAGGTCTTCGTTTTCACAAGACTTTAGCATTGGCTTCCATTGTTTCATTATGTCCTTCAGTTTCCTTCAAGGTTTTCCGAGCTGCTTTGCTATCGTTGTTGGCCTTAGCGATGCCTGCATCACCCCTCGCCAATGCTCCAGCAGCTCATAAGCCGGCAAACAGAGGTATTGAAAATGGTAGAAATCCTCCTGTCTTAGGTATAGGAATTAGTCTTAGTAATCGAACATTTTTCCGATCACCCACTTTTTTCAATTCTTTTCGTGCAACTTTCTAAGATTTCTTCAGATTGGATAGGTCTATCTTGTATTTCATAACTTTCCTCACCACATCGACAATTGCACTAACGAATCCAACCTTCTTCCTCATACCCATCCTCAATTTCCTCTTGGTCTTCATAATTTTAGTCACGCTGAAAGTTGCTTCGTCTCTCCAAATTTCGCGTCTTCAACTTTTACACGTTTTCGAGCAGCGTCTCTACTGTTTTATCCACCTCGTGACGTCCTTTCAAACTAGCGTTTCGCAAATATGAAATATGTTGGTGACAGGAATTATCGAGTGGGTTGATACTAGGATCTACTCTTTTCAACCGTTCTTCTAATTTTGTACCGTGACCACAGTATTGATAACCGCTAATATGAAGTTAACACGGGAGCTTGTTTGTGAGCGTATCGAGAACACCTTCTCCTACGTATGCTCCCATACAGACTGATGAGGTAGGGAAGAAGGAACGAAATTGAACCGTTATTTGAAGATGGAGGTAGGGGAGAAGGAAAGACCAAAGATCTGAAAAATATCTGTTTTATTAATTTCAAAAATGTCTCAATACAAGAGACGTTAGTATAATCTTTACAACACATGTTTTCCAAATATTATAATCTTCACTGATGAATCGCTCTCCAAGTGGTACAATTTTGTTCTATTATATATGAAAGCCCTCGAGTTAACAATATTCCAGCTGTTTGTTTATATCTATTGATCTACAAATTGTCAAGATCCAAATTATCGATCCAACTATTGTGATTATTATCTAAACTCAACCACTGAGCATACTGTTGACTGTTGTATTTGTGAGGCAGTGCTAACTTGATGTGCGAATAGGATTGCTTCAATATGACGCTCTCATTCGGTTCCGTCACTTTTATTGGAGTCATATTTATAGTACTATGCTTATCTGTTTATTACTTTCCTTTTTCAAGTATATCAAGCCCTAACCATTTGCTACAAATTTTCCAAACTTTTTATAATTGTTCTGCGCCGTTTAAGATTCTTCCTACCCGGTTTATGAGGCTCATGCACAACTTGTTCTCTACTCGTCTTATTAATGCAGAAATCTGGTGTAAAATTATTTTTTTGGGTATATTTACAGGATTGGAGTTATACATTCCACAGAGACCTTGTTTGTTGTTATTGTGGATGTCTTCTTCGAAGGTTCCACAGATGTTATCTGTCGTTCCAACGCATCCACTCTGATAATGACGTCATTTTGAAGTGTGTCAACACCGATAAATATATCATTGATTTCTTCAAAACCATTCCTGTTTTCCCTCACACATTACTGATTGTCTTATACTCTGTTTTTATATAGGTCTCAATTCCATTATATTTATTCTTCATGTCCGTCAGCTGTTTGGTAAATGATTCATCCATGGTGATAATAATCTTCTCGTTCATTAATTTATGTTCATTTAGATCCTTGTTCACATCTTTGATCAAATTATCAATACTAGCATTGAATGTATCTTCAAGACTGGTTTCTGTTTCAAGATTCAGTTCGTGTGTTAATTTATCAACATAGACTTCATTTGCTGCATTTTCAATATAATTCAATGAATTTATGTCGCACAATCTACGATTTTATATATAATAACTTCCATCGCTCGTTAGGAATAATCCTTGTCCGCGAACTTGTTCGAAATTATTATTAAACATATTTGTATCATTTATCCACATGCGAAGGGAGGTTCTTTCAAACTTATCCATTGAAACCATCTTTATAATTGTGATGAATTGGTCTTCACGTATGGTTTTAATTCAATCACGGTAGCCTCTCCTATTATAGACATTATCTCGTTGTAATGGTTGTCGCTACCAGCATATGAGGATGCAACAAGAAGTGTTATTCTATCTACAATTTCATTTACATCATCTCTATAAACGTAATCGATCAGGTTCTCGTTATATTCAAGCATTTCTTCTTTATACATGCATTTCTAGTGTATGCCTAGGTTTTTCATAGAATTAATCAAAGGCTTCAGTACATGTTTGTATTCTAAAGTGTTTCTTATGCGATCAACTGAAAAGTTATAACGTTTATGGGCACTGGTCATTCATGTCATTGGGCTGTAAACATTCCCATCTTCCACGATGTAGGTGTCCGGGAGAACATCTCTGTGAAATATTAAACTATACAATCCTGCCGTTCCTTTGGACGTGATACATTTGATAATTGTATTACTCTCATTATCAATCCAGTTGATTACCCATGAACCATTTGTCTCAAGTTGAATTATATTGCAAACCCATTTCATCATCGTATTCCTTGACATCATCATACAATAGAAATCTTCACAAGTAATAACGTGCTAATGGGGAGTATTGTTGCAGAAACTCTTCTGTAGCCGCTGAAGGATCTTACTTAATTTTTCTGAATTCTTAACGGACTTGATCGATAGTAGGTTTAGGGGCAAACGCATTTCCTTCAGTGTCTGTGGGATTATACACGAAGTCTTCTCCTTCACTTACAATATTTGGAATTGGTATTATGACGTGAACCTTGCGACTTTTCAATGAATTGCTTACTGCGGTAAGCTTCAAGTCCTCGGGCGCCAGATTTTTCTGAAGATTTACTCCTTTTTGAGGACTTCTGCTAGGGTCCTCACTACAAGGCTTGTCACTATGCTATCTATTGATAGCCTTGTCCCTGGGATAGCTACAGTGAAGTAAAACCAGGGCCCATTGGGCAGAAAACAGTATCAAAATTGTAGGCTTCAATTACAATTGATACCTGGTTAAAACTTAGCTCGTTTGAAGATGGAGCAGAAATAACATAATAAAACAGGGAATTTCGAATATTAAATATATAATAACAATAAATACACTTTCGAAATAACTAATAGATGCAATTGAACGGAATAATTCACAAGAATTCACCCGGACGGAAAATGTAAAGAAGCTCAAGCGGTAAAAGAAAAACTGTTACAACATATCTATTTTCACGATATGTTCGGTATTTATATTCAATTCAACGGTACGGAATCGGTTGATAAATGATTTACATTTATCAATTTACGGAAACACAAATCAATCAGGCCCTAGAGTAATAAGCGGTGTTCGGTAATCATTCAGGTAGCATTCTCACTTTAAATGTTGTTAAAACGCACTACGATATATATCAAACGGTTAAAATTCGGTCGAATCAAAAAATATATCGTAATACCCGAAAATAAATATTAAGCAATCATTTACCTTACGTAAAATCCACTAGCACAGAACACTTTATACAATTCAAGTTTCAAATCTGACTTCAACTCGGATAATTATTAATTCACTCTGATTTTGATATAATCTCACTTGAACGGTACTGATTGATAATCAAAATCACAAAAGAGGACGATCTTTTGTCTGTCACTGCTTTTATATGTTTTCGAGGTTCTGGTCAAGTCCGCTCCACCAATTCCTTATTTTGTGCCAAGGGTTTTTTCTTATGTCCCGAACAATGCTTAAAAGTGACGCTACTTTTCGGATCTAAAATTCGCGCTCATGATATCACACCAGTTCCGCTCGGCGCAGTCAACAAATGTTATCGGAGTTTTTTGGTTGTTCGTCCTTTTTATACATAAGGTTGTTCAAAGTTTGATGCGTTAACTTGCCAGACCCCCGTTTTTGCAACATATTTTATCGGAATGAATGCAATTTTTAAACGGGCATGAATTCGATTCATTCATTTGAATAATTACACTAATTCAAAATTGCGGAAATTTAGAAAAGTGACAATCACGGAATACACATTCGGAGTTCACGCATATCTATTGAAATAATGAACTGTTCAAACTGAGTTTACATGTAATATCCGTATTTACTGCCTGATCTAAAATAAATGATATTTCAAAATTTAAGCTTCGTTACAGTATGCTCTCCATTGTTAAGAAAGGACTTCTGGGCTAAGTCAAAGAATGTTGTTTGATTACTTCAGCAATTCTCGTAATTTCCTCCAGAGGTTAAGTTACGTTCTTAAACATGTTATCTAGAATTGCACCATTTTCAGCTTTACCAAATTTCACAGCCATATATTTTTTCTTCACAACGTTTGTCAACTACAAATTTTTTTTCATTCAACTGTGGTTTTAATTTCAACTTTTTAGACACATCCACGTCCATGCTGAGTAGCTTGTTTGTTTTAAATGAAAGTATATGAATGTTACTATCAAAATTTTTGCGATAACGGATTTTGTTCATATCACAATCTTTTTTTATCATAAGGAATCCATATTTATCTTTTCAATGTATGCTACATGTCTCTTTGAATTTCTCAAGTGACATGTCGATAGTTACATGATCAGTGAATATATGCTCCAAAATGAGGTCATCATGTTTGATAATAATCAAGCAATTTGCATTGTCACGCATGTCTTGGGCATTTAGCAAAAGACTGACAGAGATAGTATCTATCAATTGAGTTGTGTCTCCCTCTTGAAAAATAAGTACGAATTTTCCCGTTTTTTTCATCCATTCCAGCATCAAATATGACCGAATTAGGCTCCGCTTCTGTGGGGTCTATGACGTCACTCTCAGTATATGGAGAATATCCGAATCCACTAATTTTCTTCTATGTTTCCTTCAGCAACTGGTATTTTGGTTGGTTTGAAGACTTTGAATGAATTATGAACGTTTTCAAGCTTCAGGCCGTTTGCATGTAACAATGGAGATAACATCACATTTGTTTCCCCACAATTACTTGAACCACAGATTATTGGTCGTAGAGTATTTGTCAGCAAAGAGCTATGACGTTGTGGTTTCTCAACATTTTCAATGCGGGTCAAGCAAATTCATAATATTCAACGAGTCTTTTTGCTTAACAATTTTCATCATGCCTCAAGACGAATCGATATCAAACTGTCAAATATGTTAATAAATATATACATATCGTTTATATTGTAGATGATGATGTTATATTGTCCTTGTCGGAGCAAGCAGTAAAGTACTTCTTACACATGTTGAAGCAAACTACTTGATGTCGTAGCTCGTGACTCAATTTCAAAGCATGTGACTCTCTGTCAAAAACACGTATCAAATACGTGTTAAAACAAGTGTCTGAATGTTGAAACACGTGTCAAGCACGTGTCTGAATGCTGAAACACATGTCAAGTACGTGTCTGAATGTCGAAACACGTGTCAAAACATGTGCCTGAATGTACCACCTGAATGAGTATATAATCATTATTAATATCGGCATTTTATTTCTCATTCGAACATCATAGTTCTTGAACCATTGCCGGATTGCATTCGTGGTTGTTTCCGGTAAGGAGTAGTGACGTCATCATCGTTCGAAGGGTATGGTCACCGGATTGAATCAGTGACAATCCCCGGTTTGAAGCGGTGGCGTCATCATCGTTCATAAACTTTGGTCGCCGGATTGAATCAGTGATCGCTGCTGGTTTGTAGTGACGTCATTATCGTTCACAAACTATGATTGCTGGACGTTTGATTCTATAAACACCACTTATGCATCAGAATCATTATTTATTAACACGTTTCATCGTTGATAAACTATGTTTGTTGGATTGAGTCAGTGACCGTCGCCGGTTTGAATCAGCGACATCATCATCGTTCGTAAGCTATGATCGCCGGATTGAATCAGTGACCATTCCCGCTTTGAAACGGTGACGTCATCATCGTTCATAAGCTATGGTCGCCGGATTGAATCACTGATCGCTGCCGGTTTGAAGCAGTGACGTCATTATTGTTCGTAAACTATGATTGCTCGATGTTTGATCCAATAAACACCACTTATGCATCAGAATCATCATTTATTGATACGTTTCTTTATATTTTTAATAAGAATTTTAAGTAGGTAAAATAATGAGATGCTAAGATTAGATCACTGCATTGCGTACATTTCATTTTCTTCCTATGGTGTCACTTCAGTTTGATAATTAATCGGTTCTGTGGGTTGTGATCATTCAGTTTGGCAATAAATAGTGGCACCCTCAGTGCCATCGTAGAATAATAACTTGAGTTTATAATTAAACATTGACATCTTTTCAGGAATGTCATACGTAAATACCTTTAGTTGGTTCTCATTAATCATTCGATGATTCATCGGTTGTCACTCTGATCGGATGCATTCTTCTTGAATTCCGTGCTAGGAAACATAAATACGTTCCACTGGATGTGAGCCGTTTGTATACAATACTCTATTCAAAATTGAGGTTAGGATTAAGAAATTCGCCTACAGTACTTAAATTACTCAGTTGTTATATAACTATATTTCTGTCTCCGTAAAATTCTATGTCTTTACTCAGTGCTCTTACTTTTACATAGAATCCGCCCAGCTTACCTGTGTATTCTCCCAAAGACATATTGATACTGTTAGTATCCTGCAATGCATAGAACATCATGATGGCTGGCCAATGTAGTTGAAGTATTGATGATCACAAAGCTCTGAATATCTTCCACTACAGTATATCGTTCAAATTTCGAAGTTCTAATTCTATATTAATGAGCATGTGTCAGGAATCGCAGGAATTGTCGAATTTACCTGTAGTTACCTTGAATCTTATTATATAACTTTTTATATTACAGCGCTTACGTTAGTAATTTTTCTAAATATTCACATCAACAGCTAGATTTCGATACATATGTGATATCACCAACCACATGATTCAAATATATAACGTATTTTGATTTAAATAATTCATTTTCATTGCCTTTGAAGGTGATTTGGCGTGAATGTTATCCTTTCTCACTCGAGTGCACTTCTCTCTCTCCAGCGTGTATGGTCATATACCTAATAGAATTATGTACATGCCGGTAGAATATAACCTTATTCAGCAAAATATCTTCATCTATTTGTATCGGTTCCAGATAATTCATAAAACTACTGACACATTGGAGGACAAAACATTTGTAAACGCATTATCACAATAATTACGTAATGAATGCGAAGTAACTCTGTTATCTAACAATAACTCCTATGTGTTCAAATCAGCTTTAGTTGATATAATTAATACCGCAAACGCAGATAATTCATACTATACTGATTTCTCGCTATTAAAAGAAGCAGTATTTTTCAACCGATTAGGGAAATTCCTTGAATACATGCTGAAACCTCTCAAAGGCACCTTCAAATGCTATCCGAGTTTTGAATATCTAATCTCACATTCCAGCTATACAAGTTTCGAACATCCCATGCTACAGCGTAACCACACAAATAAAAGCAGAAGTTGCCAATATTAGATTACCTCAGCTGCTTTCTGCGCTGAAAACCGGAAGTCGTTTATTTGGTATCTGCAGGTTCGAATCTCTGCGCAGAATCTTATTTAAATCATATAAGCTTGGCTCGCTGCATTCTCAGTTTATATATATATACTACATTAAAATCAACTATGCTCCATAGCTGAGTGGTCAAGCCTTAAGACTTTGAAATTTATTTCCCCGGTTCGAATCCAGTGTGTAGAAGAAACCATTCATCTTCAGTAGGGGTGGAAGGATTTGAGGACACAGATGACAAGTTCATAGACTGCAGATTGGAAAAACATAGATTGTCAGACTATCGACTACCAGACCCTTGATTCGAGAACCATAGTTTAACAGGCCATAAACTATCAGACCATTGATTGTTGAACCATGGATTACCAGAACATAGACTACCTGACCATTGATTAGTGACTTCCATGGCTGCGCTGATGTAAATTGCTGCGCATGCGCAATTGTCGATGACCTTGGGAGGAACCGTTTTCGCTAAAATGAACCTTAGATATCCTTATGGGAATTTACATGTAAAAAAGGTCGATTTTGGCCCGGAGCCGTGCTAGCACATTTACTGGGACATAATGTGACTCGTATGAAAAATAGGAATAACAGACTTCCATCTCTCTCTTCAAGTTCCGGAAGTTATATTTCAACCTGACTGCTACCAGGTCCCTGTAGAGTTGACCGGCGTGGGTGTCACATACATGTCTTTAGTGAATATGCAGCCTCTAGGACGATCTCAGTTATACAATAGTGTAATGTACCCCTGGTTTGGCAAAAAAAGTGTCTGGGAAATTTATCTCCTCCACAAATAAATCCTCGGTATTTGATTCTTAGATAAAAGTCCGATTCAATCGTATTTTTCGTTCTATTCCATTAAGAATTATTATTATCATGAACTGCGAAATAACTAGCTCGTTATGGTTGGACTTGCAGAAAAATGAAATCAGTTTTCATGGCCTTGATTCTTCATAATTTCTCTCGGAATTCTGAAATATGAATAGAGACTTTAGCAACCAAGTCAAACGATCTTCAGTAGATTCGAAAATTGAATTTCCATACAAAACCTTCAATATATCGAATCATCAGTAACTGGGGTCATTTAATGCAACAATCACATCAGTTCACTTCAATGCAATGAGAATCAGCCATCTAAATCTACATTTTCTACATTAAAACATATCACAGGCACGACAACCTTCTCAAATATATACGCAGGCTACCAAGTGTGGTTGCGAAGATATTTCTTCAAGATTAAACATAGTACATTGTTTCATATCGCGCCAGCTTTGATTTACCACAACTGGTGCAAAATTATTGGTGAACCTATATGATAATAATTGCTTAATATCATGAGCTTTCTATTATTTTCTTCACTTTAATTCTGAAGAAATACTATCCTAAGATTCAACATAGCTCATTATTTCACGATATGTTCAATTCATATCACAATGATTGATAGAAAATTATATTTTATCAATTTATTACTCCGCAGTCATTCCTCTCAATAGAATCTACTTGCACAGAAAGATATTAAGATTTAACATGGTACATTCTCATGTATATTACATTAAGTCTGAGTTACTACAATTCTTAAAAAAATATTTTATGATTATGTGAAAAAATTCCATTATAATTCGCTTCCGGGTACACCTACAGAAAAAGATTTCATAAAAATACCTGGGCTGTCAGAATGACGCTAGAAAAACTACACTTTTTATCGCTCAAAATATGTTTGTGTGGAATTTCCATTCTAATTCTTGGCAATGATAGACATGAAAAAATAATTTATCTCTAGAATGCATTCCCATGACTAAACTGATATGGTTAATAATTCACGCTACACAACTCTCGCCAAAATGAAGTGTTTACTGGATTATTTTTTAGCCGAGCGTAACTCCTATTTAATACGATCAGCTATCATATCTGAAGCTCGAGATATCACGTCGCCAAAATCAATAAAATCTTGTCACGGTGAATCGCACCCCAGAGGCGCTTAAAAACTAAATGAATGGAATGAAGCCAGGAAAACTGTGTCTCTTTACTGCAGCGGTTATTTACTCTATATAATCTTTCAGGAAATTACGATTGGGCAGATTAACTCCTATTTTCATCAGCACTTCATGTCGAGTTATGGTACAATTTGATACCATGCTTACTTGAAATTCTTTTCTGTTATGCATACATGAAGAATGGAGCCATTTTGATACAGTGATTTGCGGTAATTCCTGCTATCAAATATTCTATTCATATTGAATTATATTTTGAAACAGGAGCAACGAACATACTTTATCGAATATTAACTACTCCACAAATTAATTTGCGTACATACGTGCCTACCCTACACATATATCTAAGTCGTTGAGCAGCCCTCGTCAAAATAGTTTTACGACTTTATAAACCTGCCATGATATCAATATAAAGGGATGTTAGGCATTGCTGAATTCTTCAAAATCAATTTCACAATTGCTTCAATTTTCACTAAGTGCAGAAAAAAATAGATAAATTAAAGTGAAATTCACTAAACTTTGACATGTAACGTTGAATAACATAAAACAGAATGAAAAATTGTATAGTAAAACAATTGAACGGAATTCACAACACATTCATGGTATTCGATATAGCTTCCGACTTCTACAAATCTCGGATTCACAAAATCGATTGTGAGTTAGATTCAAATTGCTATGTGGATCAAACTAGAAGGAACATTTTGCTCAAATGAAGAGAAATAGTAGTGAAAAATCTGTGATACCCGAATGTATTTTAACACTAGTTCTCAAGAAGGTTTATCAGTCTTGAAACACATTTCGGTCAAATATCTAGGTAATTTAGAGGGAATGGAAATGTATAAATTCATTAAATTCCGATTTATCTCCAGCTGAGGGTAACCCCTTGTTTACTTAATTATCCCCAAATAGTATTTAAACAGCGCATATTCTGGTTTCTGATTTAGTTTGCTCTAATGATGGCCACTTGATAGCCGAAAGATACCCAATACCTGAACGGTATTTGTAGTAGATAATGACGATTATTTCTTATTTATATATATTCTTCATCCAGTAAAAATTAATCATCCGGCGCATGCCATTGTATGGTAGAACAATAAATTGTCAATACATTATTATTTAAGTGCAAATTGATTCCACACTTATTTTATTATTCAATTTATGATGAATATGTTGGATAGATGGATATACTGTTTCAAAAATATGTACTTGTGCATGGGATATGGGATGGAAGGATAAGAAAATTTCTCCAGAGTCCGTTAAGATTGGAAATATGGAATGTTTATTGAAATTTTCACAGCTATAATTTAATTAATTTCAAATACAAACAATAACTTCCAATTTGAAATGATAGTTGAATAAATATAGCCTTACTTTATTGTAGTAATTGTTTAATTGTTCAAGAGTCCATAGCTACAGATTCCTCACTAACAATATGTAATCAATTTTCAACACACCGTTAGATGGCAGAATAAATAAGATTACTCATATTTAAATTCAAATTCAAAGTTTTTTAATGTTATATGTAGATACAATTTTTCGCCTCAACATAAACTGTTACAATCTGTATTGTCTTGAGCTTTCTAAGATCACAATGAATTAGTTAAAAAATATTCCATATATTTATAAATTATTAGTTATTTTTGTAACCAACTCATATAATGAATATAGGCATTACATATCTGCAAAAAACCATTATTTGATACAATTTATCAAAATGAAACAGGAATTCTTCAAAAAATCATTTTACTTGAATAAATCAAATCTGATACATACTTTTCAATTATTGTAGCCTCATAATACCTGAAGATAGGGTGAAATTCATAGACCATGGAATCGGTAGTACATATCATGAAAACCGGAATCGGTAGTACATATCATGAAAACCTTTTGAGATTTCTTACCAATTTTCCAATTATTTTCTCAAATTCAAATTCAAACAGAATTATAACTTATTCACATAGTGAGGATTCCATTATATGTTGGAGAAAAATCGTCAGTGTATTGTTATTGGAATGTGAATTCATGCTATTTTATTCAAAATGTATCATCCAAGAATTCAGAGAGTGGTTTCAAAGGGAAACAGTATTGTTTTCAAAATATATAATATTCTAATCGGTAGCATTTGATACCAACAGATAATGTGATCACGGAAGTACATAATTACCAATGATCTTCCATGACGCATTCATCAAACTCCTAGCAAAGGACTGGTTTTCCAATTAAATCATTGTATTATATCTCATTGCAGCATATAATTACTATCATTATTGTTAATAACTTTTCAGGTAGTTCCATTAGGACCGAAAACACTGCCACACTAAAGGCAGTCTCTCTGACTGATGCGGCCCGGAATCTTTGTTCTCCCAGTCAGTTGTCTCGATTATGAGGACGTCTGATATTTGGAACCTGACTGTAGGCACTATTGCATTCTGTTTCAGTTGGAGAATCGGAGCTCCCTGCAGCTCAACTCCAAATGATGCCATCGCGGAGCTTGGTCACACTAATCAACTGACCCAGACCACAAGGCGTATACGCAGTGCACGCTGCCACTCCTTTGATGTATATTTGTAGAGGGACGAGCTACACCAGGACTTACAGAGCCTTTATGGCGTGAACCTCAAAACCCTCGTTTCCCTACGCAAGCAAGTCG
This sequence comes from Endomychus coccineus, assembly GCA_958510875.1. Lineage (NCBI taxonomy): Eukaryota > Metazoa > Arthropoda > Insecta > Coleoptera > Endomychidae > Endomychus > Endomychus coccineus. The sequence goes on from OY294067.1 coordinate 208,497,340, forward strand.
CTGACACAATCGCTTCTGTCACCGGCCACCCCACAACAACACTCTTCCTGAGAACACCTTCAGGTGTATGTGCTAGTGACGCTACCACAATGGTGCACCATTATCCGCCTCTGGGAGAACATGATTCTGATCTACATAACCAAGGGATGCTCGATTACGTGTCTCTGCATCATGACACGTGGAAACGATGGCGATGATGTCGAACGATGTACAAGAGTACGCCCAAAGCGCAATGCCCGATACTGAGGGTCGCTTCGATCTGAAAAACCAGATGATAAAGGGTCTTTTCGATCCATTTTCTCACTTGGTGGACGTCCTGCAACGGTCAGGAAGATGCCATCCTCACTCGATGATAAGGCGGGCACATCAACCGATGAGGGCGCACAGCTGAAGATAACCCAGCGCACTTCATAGCTTACCACTTTCGGAGACACATGATAGTCAAGGGCTCTCGCGACGACACCGGCATCCTCGGGCGGGGTGATCATGGTGTTATCATCAGACTCGTGGAAGTGCACTGACGCTAAGAAGGTTATAAAATGTCCCTTCGATATTAAGAAATTCTCCAATGAATATGCCTTTGTTCCTGCTTTCTTCTTCTGCTCTGCAAACTAGGTCATATATAGCCAGTTTACTGGATTCACCTGCTTGATAGCTATAGTGGAATTTGTGCAATGGGTGTTTAGCCAAATAAGCATCCCTTGTGTATTCATGGATAAAATATAAAGAGCTAAGGCTGATGTGATGATGAGATTTGACCCGGTCGTATGATTCATGTCTTCGTTTTGGCATGAAGACTCCTCCATTTGTTTGGTATGAGATCCAGCGCTTGGTCATATACACTGTACTCATTGATTCATATGAATCAATGCTGTACTCAAATGATTCAGACCGGGCTGTATCATTGCTGGAATTACTTTGTCGACTCCTGCTGTCTTATATAGTTGGGAACAGTTGATCGCTCTATTTTGTTGATATTATTGATTTCCCTGGCTAGTTCTCATCTCCCCATTGCGGCACGATCACTTTCAGGGTGTTGTGCATCCTTGAGTTCTCTGTTTCCATTGAGGGTGCGTCAGATGGATAATACGGAGGTGTCTTCACCTCGTTCTTGTCATTGGATTTTCCAAAAACATGGAAGTAACCCTTCCAGGCTTATGGTATAGCACGGTATTGCTAATAAATATGAAATAATCAACCTTGTCCACAAAAATACTTTTAAAGTACTGAGGACCTTCTAAATTACCTAGATATATGTCCGTACTGTATTTTAAAAGCGCGACACTTTCCTGAGATATGGTGGGAACAGTATTTAAAACATGTTCTGCTAATGCTGATTTTTACTTTTCATTTCCATTCTTCTGTATATGTGCAAAATAATCTTCACATCGAGTTGAAATGTTCCCTCTAGTTTGACCAACATAGCATAGTTGTGAGTATCCATAGTTGTGAATTCTTTTAGTGCAATAGTATTGCTTGTATCGTTATCCGCACCGTATGTCCCTTGATCACCACTACTTTATTATGCTCAGCAAAATTCTGTTGAGCATGAATTCCGGTTCTTCATTCAGTTGGTCCACCGGAAATAGCATTTGAGGTCGAAGTAAATAGTACAGCTTATACCAAATTGAAGGTAATTACATGTGAAAACCGGAAGTTAAAAAAAGGATGATTTCCGAGTAATAGATATATATCAAAATACACGAACGTGTTAATGTGTTTTTTCGCAGTTTTTTCTGAAAATGTGCATTTAAGAGAAAAAACACAGTAGTAAAATAGAGCGGAAAATTTCCGATCGATATGATTCATTCAAATTTTCATTTAGTTTAGAAGACCGCTCTAAAGTAAATATGTATATTGTTAAGTATAGCCTCTACTTATATTGATTGTCCCTATGTTGGTGACAATTGATATATGAGACCCTTAATTATATTAGTTGATTTCTTTAAATGAATTCTATTTTTGTTATCTGATTTTCTTCCGGCTAGCACTTTTCTTTATTCTATTTATTAAACTCTGATTGATTGATATTAATATGAAATGAAATAAAAACCTTATTTAAAATGTTAAAACTCTGTTTATCTATTTATTGATATAACCTTATATAATATTATTAAATCTTTCTATGTTTGCTTTATATTTTTAAAATTTACTCTATGTTTACAATGTTTAACCTCACAATTTTCTTATTCTAATCTACAATTATTGAGTGAATGTTTATTTTTAATTGCTATACGAGTTTCAAATGGTTTTACAAAATGATGACTTTTTTAATGGACTCACTTGTTATATCCTATTGATAATTGGATAAAATGTTGGTAATATTTTGTTGGTGTTGATTTCCTCTTGTATTATTTCCATTGAGAATTCACATAAAACACATTTACTCTGCTATTAACTATATTCGTGCACATTCACAGGTAACACTTGTTGTTATTCCTTCTACTTTATGAATTTGTTGATATTTTTGTTGATAATGGTTTTTATTCTTTTTAAGACATAAAAACTTTGTTGACTGTAACTAACTGGATCTGCAATCGGGACTTGGTTTTTCTCCGATGCTTCTTTATTAAAAACTTTGGTTATGTTAACCATAATATAAAGATTCTTGACCCAGTATGAATTTATATAAAAATTCTCGGGAAATAGGTCACAATAACACTCTGTTTTAAATTTACGTCTTTACGTACGTTTCGGTCTAACGACCTTCATCAGAAGACTTATTATGCTAAAAGGGGTTAATTAAAACTACACAAGCACAAGCGTCCATATCGCTCAATTTTCAATCAAAAAGCCCACGCCGTCGAAACGAACAGAACCACGAATAATCGAAAATTGTATCGTTAATATTGAAGTATAATTTTTTTGTAACAAGAATCCACTGTTCAGTAGAATTCTCATAATATACAAACGCATATTGCTATGGTCTCAAAGCAACTGAAGTTCGAAGCTATTTGTTGATATTTACTCGAAACAGATGTAGATTTATGACGTACTTGAAAAGGTTTTAGACCTGCATTGGAATTTACTATAAGCGTTCTTCATAAAATATACTTTTAACATTATAAAGACGCATGTAGGAATTTGCAAGAGTTTTAATTAATCAAATTAGTATAAATCTGACTCAATTCCTGAATATCATTCCTATGGTTCACAGAATTTGAATCCCGTTTTATGTGAGTCATCTCCAGGATAGATCTTTTATAATGATTGGTTTCTTTAGTTAAAATATTAACATTTTTGTAATCAAACTGATGGTTATAATCAAAGCAGTGTTTAGCAAGGGCGGTGAAATTTTCTAAGTTATTGTTTCTTGTGTTATACTTATGGCTGTACATTCTTTTTTGTAAATATTGTTTAGAGTATAAGTTCCATCACAATCTAAACAATTCAATTTATATACTGTGTGGGTTTGTTTATCTTTAGGTATTACAGGTTTTAGTTTTGAGAAATATTTCCCAACACAGTTAGTAGGTTTATGCGCAACATTTATTTCGTACTTTTTGAAACATTCCTTAATTTTTTCTGAGGTCTCTGAATGTATGGTAAAGTTATATAATTGTCTGTATTACCTGTTATGTTATTTTTATATGAAGAACCATTGCAGATTTTGTTTATTCTCTCTTTACTGATAGGATTGAAGAACGTTTTTGGGTAGCCATTCATTTCTAGTGTATTACGAACAATTTTTGAATTTTTGGGACGGTCTTCTGCGTGGGACAATTTCACCGCGCGGTCTGTAAGGCTGTTAATGACACTTTTTTTATAACAAGCTGGTGCAACGGAATTGAAATGAAGATAACGTTGAGACCAAACTTCTTTTGTTTATTTCTATTTCACAAGTGGATTGAAGTTTACAGTGGAAATTGTTGAATTTATTAATCACATATTGAACTTTATCGTTGGGAACACACATAAGGCAATCATCTACATATCGTTCAAAGAATACAGGCTGAAAATCTAATGAATTTATAACGGATTCCTCTAGGCATTCCATAACGAGGTTAGCAACGGTAGCTGAAATAGGAGATCCCATTGCTGTGCCGAAAATTTGTCCAAAATATTGCTCACCATACTGAAAATAAGTGCATTCTAAACAAAACTTTACCGCATTTATAAAATCCGATTGATCAAGAGGTGTGTGGTTTTTAATCTCTGCCCAACGTTTTTTGATGCAATTCAATGCCAAAACGACAGGTATATTTGTAGATAAAGAAACAACGTCCTAGGAAATTAGTTGATGGTTTACTGGTACGGATTGATTTTTTATAAATTCATTAAAATGCCATGAGTCTTTCACATAAAATTAATTTTTTCCTATTATATTATTGATAGATTTAGATAGAAATTTTGATAAATTGTAAGTTGGAGCTCCAATATTACTTACAATGGGTCTTAGGGGTATATCATTTTTATGTAGTTTCGGAATCCCATAGATATAAGGTGCCAGCCCATTATGGCAAATTAATTTATTTTTTAATTCAATAGGGATTATCTTATCTTTATGCCATTTATTTATCAATTTATTCATGATATTTTGTACTGATAAAGTAGGGTCAGATTTTAATTTCTTATAAGTTGTTTCATCATTTAAAAGGTTTCCCATTTTGTTTTCTTAGTCATTTCCATGCATTATGACGGTTTTATTACATTTATCCGCGTTCAAAACTAAAATTTGAGGGTTAGCATCTCATTAAAGAGAGAATAAACAAAATCTACAATGGTTCTTCATATCAAAATAACATAACAGGTAATACAGACAATTATATAACTTTACCATACATTCCGGAGACCTCAGAAAAAAATTAAGAAGCGTAATATAAGCGTTCATCCTAAAATATACTTTTAACATTATAAAGACGCATGTAGGAATTTGCAAGAGTTTTAATTAATCAAATTAGTATAAATCTGACTCAATTCCTGAATATCATTCCTATGGTTCACAGAATTTGAATCCCGTTTTATGTGAGTCATCTCCAGGATAGATCTTTTATAATAATTGGTTTCTTTAGTTAAAATATTAACATTTTTGTAATCAAACTGATGGTTATAATCAAAGCAGTGTTTAGCAAGGGCGGTGAAATTTTCTAAGTTATTGTTTCTTGTGTTATACTTATGGCTGTACATTCTTTTTTGTAAATATTGCTTAGAGATTCCAGTATAAGTTCCATCACAATCTAAACAATTCAATTTATATACTGTGTGGGTTTGTTTATCTTTAGGTATTACAGGTTTTAGTTCTGAGAAATATTTCCCAACACAGTTAGTAGGTTTATGCGCAACATTTATTTCGTACTTTTTGAAACATTCCTTAATTTTTTCTGAGGTCTCTGAATGTATGGTAAAGTTATATAATTGTCTGTATTACCTGTTATGTTATTTTTATATGAAGAACCATTGCAGATTTTGTTTATTCTCTCTTTACTGATAGGATTGAAGAACGTTTTTGGGTAGCCATTCATTTCTAGTGTATTACGAACAATTTTTAAATTTTTGGGACGGTCTTCTGCGTGGGACAATTTCACCGCGCGGTCTGTAAGGCTGTTAATGACACTTTTTTTATAACAAGCTGGTGCAACGGAATTGAAATGAAGATAACGTTGAGACCAAACTTCTTTTGTTTATTTCTATTTCACAAGTGGATTGAAGTTTACAGTGGAAATTGTTGAATTTATTAATCACATATTGAACTTTATCGTTGGGAACACACATAAGGCAATCATCTACATATCGTTCAAACAATACAGGCTGAAAATCTAATGAATTTATAACGGATTCCTCTAGGCATTCCATAACGAGGTTAGCAACGGTAGCTGAAATAGGAGATCCCATTGCTGTGCCGAAAATTTGTCCAAAATGTTGCTCACCATACTGAAAATAAGTGCATTCTAAACAAAACTTTACCGCATTTATAAAATCCGATTGATCAAGAGGTGTGTGGTTTTTAATCTCTGCCCAACGTTTTTTGATGCAATTCAATGCCAAAACGACAGGTATATTTGTAGATAAAGAAACAACGTCCAAGGAAATTAGTTGATGGTTTACTGGTACGGATTGATTTTTTATAAATTCATTAAAATGCCATGAGTCTTTCACATAAAATTCATTTTTTCCTATTACATTATTGAGAGAATTAGATAGAAATTTTGATAAATTGTAAGTTGGAGCTCCAATATTACTTACAATGGGTCTTAGGGGTATATCATTTTTATGTAGTTTCGGAATCCCATAGATATAAGGTGCCAGCCCATTATGGCAAATTAATTTATTTTTTAATTCAATAGGGATTATCTTATCTTTATGCCATTTATTTATCAATTTATTCATGTTATTTTGTACTGATAAAGTAGGGTCAGATTTTAATTTCTTATAAGTTGTTTCATCATTTAAAAGGTTTCCCATTTTGTTTTCTTAGTCATTTCTATGCATTATGACGGTTTTATTACATTTATCCGCGTTCAAAACTAAAATTTGAGGGTTAGCATCTCATTAAAGAGAGAATAAACAAAATCTACAATAGTTCTTCATATCAAAATAACATAACAGGTAATACAGACAATTATATAACTTTACCATACATTCCGAAGACCTCAGAAAAAAATTAAGAAATGTTTGAAAAAGTACGATATAAATGTTGCGCATAAACCTACTAGCTGTGTTGGGAAATATTCCTCAAATCTAAAACCTGTAATACCTAAAGATAAACAAACCCACACAGTATATAAATTGAGTTGTTTAGATTGTGAAGGAACTTATACTGGAATCTCTAAACAATGTTTACAAAAAAGAATGTACGGCCATAAGTATAGCACAAGAAATAATAACTTAGAAAACTCCACCGCCCTTGCTAAACACTGCTTTGATTATAACCATCAGTTTGATTACAAAAATGTTAATATTTTAACCAAAGAAACCAATTATTATGAAAGATCCATCCTGGAGATGATTCACATAAAACGGGATTCAAATTCTGTGAACCATAGGAATGATATTCAGGGATTGAGTCAGGTTTATACTAACTTGATTAATTAAAACTCTTGCAAAATCCTACATGCGTCTTTATAATGTTAAAAGTATATTTTAGGAAGAACGCTTATAGTAAATTCCAATGCAGGTCTAAAACATTTTCAAGTACGTCATAAATCTACATCTGTTTCGAGTAAATATCAACAAATAGCTTCGAACTTCAGTTGCTTTGAGACCATAGCAATATGCGTTTGTATATTATGAGAATTTCACTGAACAGTGAATTCTTGTTACAAAAAAATTATACTTTAATATTAACGATACAATTTTCGATTATTCGTGGTTCTGTTCGTTTCGACGGCGTGATCTTTTTGATTGAAAATTGTGCGATATGGACGCTTGTGCTAATTAGTTTTAATGAAGCCCTTTTTACATAATAAGTCTTCTGATGAAGGTCGTGAGACCGAAACGTACGTAAAGACGAAAATTTAAAACAGAGTGTTATTGTGACCTATTTCCCGAGAGTTATGTTAACCTTTATCGAAGTTGAACTGGAAAATTATTTACGAACACTTGCTTCGTAGGAAGTACTTATAAAACTTTGGTTATGTTGATTTGCAGTCGAGCTTAGGTTCAGCTCCGATGTTTAATTTTGAGTTGCAGAGAGAGTCATATACTCTTTACAGATGTTGATAGTGAACTAAATGAGCTCTCCTTCATTTGCCTTCTATAGTGCCCACAAAAGGTAGCTTGTTTCCATATCATTCGACCAATGAGGTAATTATTTCTGAACGTCTAGTCAGATATTCTAATTGTTGTAATTGACACTTGTCTTAATTGTTGTAGTTGACCAATATGAATTTAGTATTTTGAAATATTCGATATTTTGAATATTTTCTAATTGATTAAAGTTATTGTTCATTCTGATTCACGAATTCATGTTACCAACATTTTTCCTCACATTTTGATATATAATAACCTATAATTAGGTCCCAATTAACCTAATAATTCCGATTATTAGATCTTATTTCACAGTTATCATTTCTTGAATTTAATACATGATTTCAAATATAAATAAAACTTATACAATTTTGTATAACTGAAATGTCTTAATACTACATATTCTATAACATATTCTTAATCTATTCTGATAGTTTTTCCATCTTCAGATAGTCTTTAAATCATTTGAATTATGATTTTCTCACTTCGTAGCACTGTACGTTTTTCCAGTATTCACTATTTCTTCTCTTCACTCTTACAAACTACATTACACATTGGTTTTAATTATATAACAATCTTTAATCTCTTATTCTAATTATATATTTATTTTTCAAATAACGTTTTTAATTCCATATCATATACTTATTTCACTTTCTCTTTTTTTAAATGTCTCGCTAAATCATAATTTTACGATTTTATTTTATATCCGAAATGAAATCATAACAATAGGTATATATATTTTTTGCATTTTTTCATGTTATGAAAATTGATAGTTCGTTGATGGAAAAATGCATTATAAGTCATATCAAATAGGAGGTTTCTATAAAAGAGATGAATCTGTTGCAATCGAAAGTGCAGAGAAAAGGTTACTTCTGAGAAATAAATACATATATATATATATATATATATATATATATATATATATATATATATATATATATATATATATATATATATATATATTTGTATGTTTTCTTGGTATATTGGTTCGTATATATACTGATAATGAAATAAAAATTCTGTTTTGATGTTTCGACAATGTTTATTGCCTTTATCAAAATTGTTAATTGAATTAGTGTTTCCATGTTATTTAGAAAAGAATAGATGATTTCGATTAATGAAATGCGTCTGCAGCCGACTTGTGTTTTAAGATCCAATTAAAACTGCAGAAAACATTGGATCGGTTGTGTGTGAAAGAGTAATGTATGGCTAACTACAATTTGAAATAGATTGAATTTGATTAAATACAAGACATTCCAATATTGTACAATTATAAATATCTATGAATTATTGTATGAATTAGTTATTCTATGATAAGCATTTCAGATCTATCATAACTATTCAAGTTTAAGATAATTCTATGGAATTTAACCTCGAAATTGTTACTCTATAGTGTCATAGTTAAATAATACTTCATCTTTTTTAGGTTGAATTTTAAATAGACAAATGGAAACTGGCACTTCAAATTAATAAAATTTTGTTAAGTTTGAATTAGATTATTGTACAGTTTCGAAAGATTGGAATCTATTTTGTCATTTACACAATTGTTCTTTTTAATTTGAATAGATTCTAATATCAAACGTTTGTTGTCGTTTGTTTCAATATTTAAAATTTTTGTATTGTTGTAGTCGAAAGTATGGTTAGTGTCTTTCACATGTTTATTGAGCGCAGTTGATGAATTTTTGGTATATTTGTGGCCATTTAATCTTTTTTCGAGGTATTGTGAAGATTGGCCAATATATACCTTTTCGCAATCTTTGCAAGGGATGGAATAAACAGTATGGGTTATTTTTTTGAAAGGTACGCTGCTTTTCAATTTTGTAAAGAGACTTTTCTGATTTAAATAACTCCTATGACATATATGTAGGTCATAAGGTTTCACTATATTACAAATTTTCTCTGAAAGTCCACCAATATATGGTAGTGATATGTAATGCCTATCATTAGTTTCCTCATTATTGGTATTGATTTCACCAAATGAGTTATACAATTTATGAATTTTGTCTTTAGTTATCGAATTTACTAAATCAATGGGATAACCATTTCTTATTAAAGTTTCTTTTGTTTTTGTAATAGATATAGTTCTCAGTTCAGGAGAACTTAGTCGAATAGCTCTATCTATTAGATTTATAATAACATTTTTCTTATATTTTTTAGGTATATTAGAATTGAAATTAGTATACCTTCCTGGCCAAGTAGGTTTGGTATACCATTTTGTTAGAATTTTGTTATCATTTGATTTTTTTACTAAAGTTAAATCTAAAAAATTTATTTCATTATGATGTTCTAATTCAATCGTGAATTGTAACTTATGGTGAAAGGAATTGAAAGAATTCAAAAATGCATTACATTTGTTTTCTGGGATTGCAGCAATACAATCATCAACATATCTTTTGAAGAAGGCTATATTATAATTTAGTTGAGATACTACTTTTTCTTCAAGGAATTCCATTACTATTTGGGCTATGATACTTGATATTGGAGAGCCCATTGCACAACCATCTAATTGTTTATAACAATCATTTTTATATTGTAAAAAATTAGCGGTGAATGTATATTCTATAGCTGTTAAGAACTCATTCATAGGTAAATTTGTATATAGTTTTATTTCATCCCATTTATTTTGAATTATTTGTTTAGCTAATTCTAAAGGGATATTTGTATATAAAGATGTGACATCTAGTGATACTAAGATATAGTTCTTAGGTATCGTAATTTTGTTAATGAATTCCTTGAAATCCCAAGAATCTTTGATGTAAAACTCATTTTTGTAAGCTATGTTTTTTAGTATGTTGGATAAGTATTTAGCCATTTCATAAAAAGGTGATTGAATGCTGCATACTACAGGTCGCATCGGTATATTAGGTTTATGAATTTTGGGTAAACCATATATTTTTGGAGGATGAGCATTATGTTTCGTTAATTGTCTATGAATGTATTTTGAAATATATTTCTTTTCAAACCATTTTTATACTAAGTTATTATTTTTAGTTTGGTAAATATTAGTTGGGTTGTTATTTAGTTTCTTATATACTTCAGGATCATTCAACATTGTAGACATTTTATCCTCATATTCATTTGTGTCCATGATAACAGTTTTATTACCTTTATCTGCTTTTAAGATAGTGATTTGTGGGTTAGATTTGATGAATTGTTTGGTTTCTTTGGAATTTTTGATTGATTTGTTATTTTTATTATTAAATTTATTATTTTTAACTGTTTGTTTGAAATTAGTTATTGGTTAGGTTAGGTATATATTGGCCAATCTTCACAATACCTCGAAAAAAGATTAAATGGCCACAAATATACCGAAAATTCATCAACTGCGCTCAATAAACATGTGAAAGACACTAACCATACTTTCGACTACAACAATACAAAAATTTTAAATATTGAAACAAACGACAACAAACGTTTGATATTAGAATCTATTCAAATAAAAAGAACAATTGTGTAAATGACAAAATAGATTCCAATCTTTCGAAACTTTACAATAATCTAATTCAAACTTAACAAAATTTTATTAATTTGAAGTGCCAGTTTCCATTTGTCTATTTAAAATTCAACCTAAAAAAGATGAAGTATTATTTAACTATGACACTATGGAGTAACAATTTTGAGGTTGAATTCCATAGAATTATCTTAAACTTGAATAGTTGATTATGATAGATCTGAAATGCTTATCATAGAATAATAATTCATACAATAATTCATAGATATTTATAATTGTAAAATCTTGAAATGTCTTGTATTTAATCAAATTCAATCTATTTCAAATTGTAATTAGCCATACATTACTCTTTCACACACAACCGATCCTATGTTTTCTGCAGTTTTAATTGGATCTTAAAACACAAGTCGGCTGCAGACGCATTTCATTAATCGAAATCATCTATTCTTTTCTAAATTACATGGAAACACTAATTCAATTAACAATTTTGATAAAGGCAATAAACATTGTCGAAACGTCAAAACAGAATTTTTATTTCATTATCAGTATATATACGAACCAATATACCAAGAAAACATACAAATATATATATATATATGTGTATATATATATATATAACATGTATATATATATATATATATATATATATATATATATATATATATATATATATATATATATATATATATATATATATATAAATATATATATATATATATATATATATATATATATTTGTATGTTTTCTTGGTATATTGGTTCGTATATATACTGATAATGAAATAAAAATTCTGTTTTGACGTTTCGACAACGTTTATTGCCTTTATCAAAATTGTTGATTGAAATTAGTGTTTCCATGTAATTTAGAAAAGAATAGATGATTTCGATTAATGAAATGCGTCTGCAGCCGACTTGTGTTTTAAGATCCAATTAAAATTACATGGAAACACTAATTTCAATCAACAATTTTGATAAAGGCAATAAACGTTGTCGAAACGTCAAAACAGAATTTTTATTTCATTATCAGTATATATACGAACCAATATACCAAGAAAACATACAAATATTACAAATGGTTCAAGAATATCAACAAAAGAATATATATATATATATATATATATATATATATATATATACATATATATATATATATATATATATATATATATATATAAATTCGCTGTGGTTTTCTTTTGCTGGTTTATCTAAAGTAAGTTGTGGGTTCTCTTAGGTTTTTCAGCAATTTTAAATGAATTATCTCAATGAAACAATCTTTTCATTCGACGCGTTTCGGCTTTCGCCTTCTTCAGGAATTTATTCATTGCTTACATTATGAAGTGAGTTGATTTTACGGAAGCACACACTCATCATGGCTTTGAAATTCAGACTTTCAGACTGAAAGTCTGAATTTCAAAGCCATGATGAGTGTGTGCTTCCGTAAAATCAACTCACTTCATAATGTAAACAATGAATAAATTCCTGAAGAAGGCGAAAGCCGAAACGCGTCGAATGAAAAGATTGTTTCATTGAGATAATTCATTTAAAATTGCTGAAAAACCTAAGAGAACCCACAACTTACTTTATATATATATATATATATATATATATATACGTTTTTCTTGTGTTTTCGTCTTTTTTCGCGTTTAACTCGGAAAATACGCAATTTTTTGGGAAAACGTCTTGAGTAAGTAATTGTGGAACGGAAAATTTCCGATCGATATAGTGCTTTCAAATTTCCATTCAGTACGGAATTGTCCCTCTACAGTGCGCGAAATCGTGTATATATAGATTTCATTGGACAATTTCCCGAAATTTTATGGGGAAATTTTGTCATTTCATAGTGAAATATACCAAATTGTAGGTAATTACATAAGAGCCCGCACCCTCAAAAAAAGGTTATTCCTGGACTGTAGATGTATATATATATATATATATATCTCACTTTTTACGTTTTTCGCCATTTTTCGCATTTTCCTCGGAAAATATGCGTTTTACAGTGAAAACACAAAAGATAGAAATTATGTTCATTTAGTTTGCGATTCTCTCGCTTGAGCGCGCCAATGCGGATATATTTATATGTATATATATACTTTTTTAATTTCAACCAAAAATTTTGCAATTTGAGAAGAAGACTTGTTGTAGAATATAACACATTGACAATTGTTATAAAGAAGTAAGCCTGACACAACTCAATGAAACGAAAAGAAAATCTTTCTTAGATGGTAGGCACACACGCCTGTTTTGCAAATTTTGGTGAGATATCTGCATCCGAAACCTCGAGGTAGCTCAAAGGGTTTACAACTGTTCCCCACTGAACTCGGCGTTCGGATAATATTCATGTACTGTTCGAAATCACCAAATCACAGAGCCTTTCGTAAGTTTGTGTGGCTCGAGTCGAGTACGTTTCTCTCTACTACCACTACCACTGGCTGTTGACCGTTTTCTGTATTGGAGCCGACTGCTTCCGTGGTCTCCTAACTCTAGTCATCTCACGCTTATGAGCTCCGGAGAGATGTTTTTTTTTGGCCGTACAATGCAAGGTTTGATCTTCGCAAGTATCTACCTTTATTTCATCCTCATACTCAGCCTTGGAGTATGACGTGCAATGACAACATACATTTTTGGATTATATACGTTTATTGGAGATTTGTTTTATTCATTCTGTAGCCGGTATATTATATATATACAGATATATATATATATATATATATATATATATATATATATATATATATATATATATATATATATATATATATATATATATATATGTATATATATATATATATATATATATATATATATATATATTTATATATATATATATATATATATATATATATATATATATGTATGTATATATATATATATATATATATTCTGTGTGTATTATATACGCACCACGATTAACTACAATATGTATATGGATTGTACTCTATACGTTCAAGGAGATACGTGATGTAAAATCATTTCAAACTTCTTAGATTGTGAGAATTAATTTTAAATTCACACAAACAATATTTAATTGTCAGTTAAAGCTAACGAAATGATTTTCGAGTTATGAGTTCAAATAAAAATCATATTCCTACTTGATTCAATACGACCAATCAATCTGAATGTGAGATAAACTCGGAGATGGGAGTTTCACTATAGTTTGCTTAAGAGTCCATCCTCATGATTGTTGGCAAGTGCTGAATTTTATTATCGGTATCGATTCGGTAATTTGATATTGTTTCTATTGGTTTTTGAATGTTTTAAAATTTTATTGATCCCAGAATATCATTTTTATGTAATTTTTTTCGAATTTATAGAATGAACGGTTATTATGTCAAGATAACAAATGAAATCATACATAAAAAAAGCTCTAATTTATTCACAGATTGATGATAGTACCAAATATTCTTTCGCATATCTAACATATTTAGGTAAGCACTCACAAAAAATATTTCAATTTCACCTCAATTCAGATGCTTCACCTATCTAGAAGAAGAATATTCTAGAATCAATAGAAATGTCAAAAAATTAAAAGAAAAACAACAGTAACATAATAAAATAGGCGCATATATATTTGCACAGACAGCCGGTCGGCTCTGGGAGCTCTCAAATCACCCAGAGTCACATCAAGGCTCGTCAAAGAATGCAGGGATACACTGGCTGAACCTGCTAGGAGAAATGAAGTTCAACTCATCTGGCGGTCCACAAACCTGCTAGAATAGAATAGGCTTCTGACTTCGGGGCGCACAATGGGCCCAACTAAGTGGCCTGAGTGCATCAGGGGGCTAAGCCTCCCACCCTCTTTTGATGATGATGATGATGATGATGAACATAGTATTGAATGACCAAAGCGATACCTATAATTCATGACTCGTTAACAATTTTCTGAATAAACTCTCACTCCTATCATTGTCTACACCATTTCTAAATTTGTAATATTTGCGGAGATAGTTTCACATTTAGCTTTGGTTGATGAATCTAAACTTTGACAACGCCACAGTGTGATGAGACACTTTGTCAGCATTAATTGAAAATTTAATTTGAACTTTTGTAGGTAAATGTCAGTTTGATTTTCCAACTTTGGAAAGCATCAAATAAATGTACAAAGTAATGATGTGGTGCTGCATGAGGTACATTTATTTGATCCATCTGGATTGTAGTATGGAAAATATTGGCGACACAATAGAAGGCTGAAAATGAGAGTGAGAGAATAAAGGTGATTGTTGTGAATAACATGTGAATTCCGAAGTCATAGGACCGTAGAATCTTCAAGAACTATTCTGAATTACAGAATGACGGCACTATAATGCTTCAAGTAAAACAATTAATTAACGTAGTAGGAATATAATAAATCGAAAGAAACAGTTCAATACATAATAGCCTTCCTCCTTGAGGGGACTATATTCGTATAAGTGGAGGAGAATCACAATCTACTACTAATTTAAATAGGCCATTCAATGTACCAATAATTATTTTATTTCATTCATCAAATCTTGCAATATTCTTAATTTTGAATCGATTGAAGTGATATAATGTGAACCAAGGAATCGCTCATGTATACACACTAATCATTATTGACGGCATTAGAATAGATCTGGCACTACCACCCGGGACCCATTAGCAGATACTATAGAGGTTATATATAAATAGAGGTAAAAAACGTTATTCCCACTTCAACATAGAGATCAAAACGAAAATTGGTTGTTGAAGACCGTCCCCTCATTGAAAAGCTATAAATACGTTCCTGTTGAACCTAATAATGTAGGAATGCATGAAAATTCGAGAAAGTCTTACAAACTTTTTATATGTTAGAAATGTCAATGTAGTGTCACATATCTACAAATATTAAGTATATTTGTTGACGATATACATGGAATATTTCTTCGTTCTGAGCCATACCAAAACCATATGCCTAATAGCAGCGGTAGTTACGATACTTCTTCGCTTCTCATGTGCACAAATAAAGTATTCAAATTTAGTTTGAGAATTATTCGGGCTGACTTGATATCATTAATTCTCACTAAAGATATTATCGTTCTAACAGTCGTAGTGGTTGGAAATGGAAATAACTTCATTTATATAGCACAAGTACCTCGGGCACAGTTACGGTATTTAAATGATTCGAGGATAATCAATTACCTACTGTAAAAAGTTACATGGAATGTCTGGATTTCAATTATACCTATTGATTCGCTGAGGGATAACGACATGGCATCTGTACTCGTATTAGCTTTGTCAGAATGAAATCTATGGAACCTGAATTAACCTGCCATCGCTTATAATTATATCATAATTTGAATAACATTTAATAATTCAAATTTAGACTGAAACTATTTCAGAGTAACGTATATTGAGAGTGATGACTTCGTGACATTCACAAAAAGTCTTCCTAATTCATTGAAAAATTAAAATACGGAGTTGGTATAACTAATATACATCGGTTATCTGTTCTCAGAAATATTCAGTGGGTACGATTGATTGATGGAAAATACATTCAATAACTTCTTTTCAAAATAACTGATATCTGACTACACCACAGATAAATGGTCTTGTTTATATTTTATATACTATCTCTTCTCACTGAAGAATTCCTTTGAATATTATATCGAGTTCAAATTGAATTTTATAAGATTAAGGGACGCAAAACTTCTGACCCCGGAATAAAATTCAGTACAATTCATTAATCCCTGTTCATCAAACAATGCAATTCATCTGATGAATCAGCTTCACATGCATCAGGGTTTCTGAGAGGTACAGCAGTTGGATACGAGGTTCGTAAAACTGTGATATGAAAGTATTAGACTTTTATGAACGTTCTTTTCTCTCTTATTATACTCTTTGCGACGAAGTCAGAAATAGTGAGAGGAATGAGCTATTGGCATAATCTTGGTAGACCGAAATTGGGGCTGCATATGGCAGATAGGGGTTTCCGTTCGGCAGTGGCTTACTACGCTCCAGAGCTTAGGGTTAGTCATAAAAGCATAAATGATAATTTTCGCAATTAACGTAAGTATGTTTGATTTGATCCAAACGCACTTCATTTGAAAATCTCATGCAATTATTAATTTCATATAAGAATAATAAAAAAACGAATTCAGTATTATAATAAAATATATTGTACATTTGCCTAGAGGAATTATGGTGAGATAATTTCCGACATAAAGAATGAATTCGAATTTCTACATATGCGAAACAAATGCTTTAATTAATAAGAATTTGTGATCCACTCGAGTTGATACACTATCTGTGAATCATTAAAGGAAAAATACTGTTGTTACTTGAAAGCAAATAAGAGAAACTCCATCATGATTATGGGCGAAGAAGACTTTCACAATCCGGTTGATATCTTATTGAATGATGATCTCTATGAACAGATTACCAGAAACACTTTATATAAATGCTTCAAATTAGTAAGTCATTCATTAAAATCATGTACAGCTGATTTCTGTTATAATTTAGAATACAAACTTTATTGTTATTCCCAGGTGGAAATGAACAGGTTGCAAGTTCGACAAAATAAAGTAATGCTAATTTTTTCAAATTGTGGTAAACAGACATTTGTAAAATCAATTTTAGATTTGCTGGATTGGCTGCTATTCCAGAAATTGGTTGGAAAGGCAAACTCAGTCCTGATTTACAAATGGGAACACAGCCACATACCACCGTGAAGATTATATAATAAGAATAAAACACGTTTTTGTTTTGGAGGAAAACCATTTCAATCTGCACTTCATATTGATTGATGACCATGTCACAGCCTTTTAGATGGAAACAAAGTTTCTGGGAAGTTCCTCAAAAATATCAAATTTTGAAATAAATTACGCAGCCGCTAATTGTGTGGTGGCCACGCAATTGAATTTAACGGACTATGCGGCAAACGCGAAATATTTACTTCACGTACGGTTGCACAAAAAAGAGATATTTGGAAGACCGCCACTAACTTAACGTAGGGATTCGTATATTTTATACTCGCTAGCCAAGTACTAAACAAATATGTAATATTATTTATTGCTAGAATAGTCTCCGATTTTTTTGTGATTTTAAAATATGTTCTTAGTTATCTTGTTAAATATATCCAAAATTCCCATCAGTATCTAAAAATATAAGAATTTGTGTTTGTGTTTGTTTGATGTCACCAGACATATCAAATTACCGTCGTAAATGAAAACAAATAAACATTTTCAATCGATTATTAGGAAAGTGTGAATAACTTATTCTAAGCGGTTTTATATCCCAACAAGATAAGCGCTATTGATTCTTTAGAAATTCCCCATAGAGTGCACACCAGAAATTCGCATAATGAAAAGTATGTCGGCATGTGGATAGTGGCAACGTTGAAATGGTTCAGGATATTATGTCATTCCGATTCATATTGCTGCATAAACTGATTCAGGTTAACACGATTAGGTACTCTACTGACTCAGGATGGTATGAAGAATATGTAAATATACAGTCATGTTTATTTATGAAAATTTCAAGTATATTTTCTGAAATATAAGCACTACGTTTCCAATTTTCTGCATCAAAAATTGAAATAATTTGCTTTAATGCTGAGCATAGTAATAATATTATTAATATATTGGAAGGCCAATTATATAGGACGATTATACAGTCGCTCAGACCAAAAGCAGAGTTAGATGTTTGGAAACTTGAATTCCACTGAAGATAACTTTAAAATTCAAGTCTCACAATCGTTGTGATCGAAAATTTATCAAATGTAAAATTCGATACGGGAACAATGTGTGGATGATATAGAATTCAAATTTCGTATATGAACTAGCTTTATATCTGTCTAAAGTTAGAAAGTGTTGTTTCGTCATGTAGAATGGACAACCTGGCAAGGAATTTCATTGTCTCTCGGAATATCTAAAGCCTTCATATAATTGTGGTATGTGAATTATACACATATTCATTGTGATATATCAGAGGATCGATTTGGTTTTCTGAATTCATCGCGTTCAAGCTTTATTTCTCTTTATTAATATACCAACGCGCAAGTTAGTATGCAGGATTATTATTGGAAAGTCTTGATACCTGATGCTTAAAATTTTTGATTGTACGGATAGGTTGAATATTTAACATTAAATGTTATTTCAAATTTTTAAACTCATATTTGGATAGCGCTACAGTGAAATATAAAGCTTTTTGAGACGTCATGATATGTCTGAGAGTTTCAGTCATCAAGGATTCTATGCATTTTCTCGATACTACCACTTGCATTCCTTAATATGAGGATAAAGCATCACGAAAATATCACTGAAACTCTCGGTGTATGTTTCAAATGATCCATTCAATTCAGTTCATGATATGATGTGGACACTAGGAATCAAAAGCGTTTCTACCATCTTTCACCAAATTACTCAGAAACGTGAAGTTTTTGAGTAAATTTGATGGATGGGAATGCCATTGTCAGTGTACCTAAATGTATATTCACATCATGAATTCCTTACTCAGGAATTGAGAATTTGTGTTCGAAAAATCGCTCAAAACAATTTGATTATCATAATCGAAACAAGATAAAATTGATTAATGGTATATATGTGAATAATGATCAGATGAGAATATGCAGGGATCAAAATCGGAACATCGAAAAACACTTTCTCTGCTAGTTAGAATTGTCGTTAAATCAATGACATTATTCTTGTCTTATGTGATATTTTAGTATAACATTGTACATATTTGATGAATTAATGTACGTACATATACCTCGTCGCTTCTGCACCTACATTCTAATTCATCCAGCGTTCGGGATTAGTTTTTGGGAGCGAATCGAATGTATATGATTGTCGGAAACATATCGGAAAATAAAATTGGAAGTGAAAAATTCCTTAAAGACAAACTTTTATCTCAAACAACACTAAAAACAAATGAGAAATCATGATCTCTAACCCCAAAAACCACAAATACCAATTTTGAATAGAATTGTATGATAATCACAAAACTTTCCGCCATTTTTGCCTCTATCTAAGATTTTTTAATTTTGACATCATAATCTCCAACCCCAAAAAGCCACACATTAAATTTTGACAAGATTTGGATCATAATCACAATACTCCTCCGCCATCTTGAATTTTCAAATTTTTACTAAAAAAGCATGATCTCCGACCCCAAACACTTCCATATACCAATTTTGAAAAGATTCTGGCCATAGACACGAATCTATTCCACCATATTGGCCACCATCTTGAATTTTTGAATTTTGACTACAAAATCATGCTCTCCAATCCAAAAACCCCTAATTTAGAATAGAACCGGATGATAATCACAAAACTCGTCTGCCATCCTACCGTCATCTTGAATTTTTGGATTTTGACTGAAAAATCATGATCTTCGACTCTAAAAAGGAGTGAACGTACATATTTGGGTTAGGTCATTCATCAAAGCCCTTCAAGCTATGATATGATTAAGAAACGCGGGTGCATGTAGTGCAAATTGAGCCTAGATGAAGTGGCGAACGCCCTTGTCACTCTTGACACCTGTTGATCGAAGCGATTTTTTGGTATGTTGTACTCGTAACCCCTTTCTTTGATGTGCAAAAGTATGAATGCTTCAGATTAGTGGGTTTTCTAGTGATAAATTATTAGGTGATGATATATCGTGCTGAAACTCGAGAAAAAAATTCAAACTCAACTAGCTCATATTGTATAGATGGTATCATCACTTATAAATTGCCTCCTTATATGGTTTTCGGCGCAGATTATCGCCTTGTAATCAGGTTTTCTATAAAATGATTATTGTTCGAGAAAATAAATAGAAAAACTTTCATTTTCAAACTAAAGTTCATTTTCACGACGTTTCCAAAAAGGGAAGTGTGTAATGAGTTTTCTCAGAGGTAGAACGACCCAAAGTGACCCCTTTTTCAAAAAATAAACGCTCAAAAAAATACTTGCCATTTTCCAATTCACGCCAATTTGAATAAGCCTGGTAGACCTTCAAATGGAACGTGCCCAGAAAATGTTTTCGACAGTTTTCGTATATCAAAGGAAAATTTTACAAATCGCACATTTGATGATATTATTCGGATCGCCAGAAAGGAATAACCGTCGACTGCTCCAAGTATTGCCTAAAGATGTGCCAAATGTCAGATTCCCACTCAGAAACCGTTTAAGAGAAAATGAATGATTAACGTATGAATAATACATTCCGAAACATGCCAACGGAAAATAGAGGGATGGGGATAGTAACAACGATTGTGTTAGGTTTGGTGGTCTGTCCACCATCCGGATTAGGTGATTCACCAATGCCCTTCCGTCTATGATTTGACCAACAAACGCGGGTACATGCAGCGCAAATTAAGCATAGATGGAATGACAAACCCTAATGTCACTTAAGAAGTCAATTCAATTGTCAATGGATGTGATAGAAGTTTGATTGCTCCAGATTATTCGATTTTCCAGTGATAATATATTATGTGGCGACATGTCGTGTTAAAACTCGAAAAAAAGGTTAAAATTCAACTAGCTCACCCTGCATGAAAGGCATCATCATTTATAAATTGCATTGTGTTATACGGCTTCTGGCGTAGATTCTCGTTAACTAATCTAGTCTTCTATGAAACAATTTTTTTTTTGAGGAATAGATGAAAACCTTCATTTTGTTTCAAATACAAATCGATTTTTACATTTTTCCTCAAAAGTCCTTTTTCCCGACACTTCCGGTAATACATATACAGAGTTCTTTTCCTTTAAATTTCACATCGAACTGTTGTCTCGGGTTTTTCAGTCCTCGCGACTTTTTCGAAGCTGGAACGACCCAAACAGACTCCTTTTTCAAAAATATACACAGTTAATTTCAACACGATTTGGAAGACCTTCAAAAGAAACGAATCCAGGAAAATTCATCAAAAGTAGTGGATTTTTTCGATAGTTATCGTATATCAAAGTAAAATATTGAAATTTACACATTTGACTAATAAATCGAAAACAGAAAATGGGATCGCCAAAATCAATTTACCGTCGTGCCAAATCGGAAATTTGCACACATAACTGTTCTCGAGAAAAGGAATGATTAACGTAGAAAGTACGTTTCGGAACTACGGCGGCAACAACAGAAAATTCACGATGGTCATAATAACAAACGCGGCAAACCCGAGTTTGCAACAGAGCAAGTTGAATAAAAGCTTGTAATCATTTAGAAACCGCTTCTTCCTGGATCGCGATTGAAATATATTTCAGATGCAATATCACAATTGTCATTACTTCGAATAAAGCTTTCTAACAAATCATATTTCTCGTATTTTTCGTCAGACATCTTCACTTTCACGATTAAATTAGGTAATTGTTATTATGACTCAAACAAATCGTTAAAATGCAATTTACTGATAAACGGATAAACACAGTCATAGATCACACCCGTCTGCTTGGAAGAAATATAAAAAAACGCAAAAAGTAATATAGTAAAATATTATTTTCGCTATTGAAGACTTACACGTCAAAAGCGGCCCGACATATCAAATATAAGAAGAGAAAAAATCAGTTAACTATACCATATCCACCTATGATTCCCATTTGGAAAAAATACAACTTTGGGTCATAACTCGAAATTGCACCTTTTTTTAATTTTCTCGATGCCACTATGGTTAAGTACCTCAAGTATGTAAATATTATTTTCCCCTGACACTACGAACACATGTGCTATTTGCTGAAGGTTCTCAAGTTCGTTGTTATAATTTTGCTGGGTCAAAGGGACATTCAATAATCTATGGAATACCTATTTGTGTGAGTGGATTTTCTATATATGTAGCGAAATCCATATCAATTTTTTATAAGATTAATATCAAAGAAAGGAGGCTGATTATCTGTTTCTATTTCGACAGGGAATCACAGTGAAATTCAAATTCAAATTGGCTATCAAACTTGTCCAAAAAGCTATTTACATCGAAATCTTCACTTATAATTTATCATATCGTCAACATATTTATACCAAACTATTGATAACTGATTTTGATTTTGAGATTTCGTTCAGAAAAATATTGGCCAAAAAAGGAGAGATTGGATTTTCCATTCCACATCCGCTTGTTTGTTTATAGTAGTTTTTGTTAAAAATGAAATAATGTTGCTCATACACAAAGACGTAAGGATTACGTATTCTGTACAGTTTCTGTCGGGGATTTTAATATTTGAAAACAATTTCTTCAGAATGCTTATAGACCCAAGGATCAAATTAAACGAGGGTATCACCAGGTTCAAGTTAGAAATCTTTCAATTTTACAATAAGTTCCAAAGAATTCTTCACAGACAAACTTGGTGGCTGCTAAATTCC
Organism: Endomychus coccineus; assembly: GCA_958510875.1. Lineage (NCBI taxonomy): Eukaryota > Metazoa > Arthropoda > Insecta > Coleoptera > Endomychidae > Endomychus > Endomychus coccineus. The sequence goes on from OY294067.1 coordinate 208,520,732, forward strand.
TTAACTAACCATTTTACTATGTTCTACGTACGACAATTTATTCGAAATGATTGATCCATGGGATTACCCGGTTCTAGAATCTTAGGTAAACAATATTTTCAAATCCTAATTTTCCTAAGCTACATGCTCACCTATTATTTATAAGCTGGGTATTCCATGAGACCAATCATATTAAACCATATTTGTTCTATGTATTATATAGCAAAATGAGTAGTTAAGCCGCACAAAGTTTGTCTGTGAAAACTTCTTTGGATCATATTGCAAAATTCAAAGTTCTCAAACTTGAACTGGTAATACTCTTGTTTCATTTGATATTATTTCACTATTCACAATATCACCAATCCCTGAGGCGATACACATTCTGAAGAAATGGCTTCCAAATATTGATATTCTCGATAGAAACTGCACAGAATACGCGATCCTTAAGTCTTTTTATATACGGAACAAAATTATTTCACGCTTAACAAAAATTACTATAAGCAAACAAGATTAGCAATCAGCACTCCACTCTATCATGTTTTGGTCAATATGATTTTAAGCAAACTTGAAACCTCCTCAATATCAATATTGAATCAGTTTCCAAAAGTTTGGTATAGATATGTTGACGATATTATCACAATTATAAGTGAAGATTTTGATTTGAATGACTTTTTGAACAGACTTAATAGCCAATTTGATCCACTGTCGAAATATAAACTGATATTCACCCTCATTTCCTTGATATTGACATCAAAGATGATAATCACTCGGATTTAGACATATACCAGTCAAACAAATAGGTATACACCGGAAGATTCAGCTACACCATTTAGATATGAAATAGTTCCATTTGATAGTCTTGTTCATAGATTGTTGATCGTCCCTTTGAGTCAGCAAAATTATAAAACGGAGTTGAAAAACTTCAGCAAATAACGTTGGACAATGATAACGATAAATCTTTGATCAATAATTTAATTTTCAAACAAAATCGGAAATGGGAACGCAGCCAACTTACTCAACTAGAGTCATTACCCTCAAATACTTCAATAAAATTCGAAAGATTCACTTATCATCCTTCAATGATTATTTAATCCCATGATTTGTTTCCTAAATCTACAATACAACTAGTTTAGTGAGACAAGCTAAACACCTCTTATACAGTTTCTGACTCCGACAAATCCGGGATTTACAGAATCGATTGCGAGTTGTGTTCAAAATTCTATGTGAGTCAAACTAGAAGGGACATTTTAACTTTATATAAAGAACATTATGCCCATATGAAGTAAAATAATGGTGAAAAATCTGCGTTAACCGAATATATTTTGAGTACAGGTCACACCATTTCCTTTAAAACACAGTACAGACAAATGTCTAAGTAATTTAGAAGGGATGGAAATGTATAAGCGAACAAGCGATTCATTAAATTCCGATTTATCTCCACCTGAGGGTAAACCCTTGTTCACATTATTATTCCCAAATAGTATTTAAACAGGCACATTTTGATTCATAATTTAGTTTATACTGTGATGATGGCTACTTGATAGCCGAAAGGTCATCAGTACTTTACCAGTAGTTTTAGTGGATACGGGTGATTATTTCTTATTTATAGTGTTATAGTGTATCCACAGTATGAACTCTTTTATAGATAATTATGTGTCTTTAAGTCGAAAAATCGAACTTTTGTTTATGTAATTCGAAAACTAGAGATGATAGCAAATTTTTGTTTCCACCAGTGAGTTTGTCCCAAAAAAAGCGAAGAATAAGACTTCCATTTTTTGTATCTCCTATAATTACCGAGTTATCTTATATAAACTTCGAAATATACCCCCACTTATACAAAACCGAATTTTACATAATATATTCATGAAAGAAACATTTCAGCCAAAATATCACAAGTTCACAAGTAGATAATATGGATTATTTCAAAGTTGTGTCTAGCCTCCCGGTACCGGTAGCATATTTACACATTCTCTTAAAACGGTATCAGGGTGCTGAAATCTATTAGTTATCATGGCCTATAATTATTAAGTACTCGAATAAATCCCAGTAAAACTACGACGTAATATTAATGACGTAATAGTGAACCGGTATTTGCTATAATCCCGGTTGATTCGTTTCACGACGTTTTGATATGCCGGTATTGATACAAATCCCGATAGATCGTTCGAATCGCTGGAAACCGAAGCTAGAAATTTATTAGTTTTGTTCTTTAACTTTAGATGAATATATGACAGATTTGCATAAGAAATTTAATTGCTATATTGAGATGAAAAAGTGTATGTATAAAATGAATAATGGTTTTCTCCATTGGTCAGACATATGAAACTTCCGAAGGAGTACAAGTACAGCAGAGAAGCTAACAGATTTTTGAAATGTTAGAATGGACATGCGCGGCAGATTACCTTGTCAAGAATTAAAATAAAATAGGATTAGACCGGAATTAATTTCTCATACAAAACAATACTGAAAAGAAATACCAAATAATTAAAGTTAAGGTTCACGTTGGGAGATTTTCAAACCAAAAATGTCTAAAGTACTGTACGGTGCGAGAAAGATGACCAGTGGAGAGAATGTTATGAAAGCAAAGTCACATGCGGTACACAATAGCTACATAGCGTATACTAATTCACTTGTTTGTTTATACACCGTTTTCTTATCACATACTTGATACAATATAAAAGAGTAGTAACCGAATGTTCTCTAAATATCGAATAAGCATTTATATATTATCATAACTTCTACAGTTATTTATTCGGATACCGGTTTCCCGGGTGGCTCGACACAGCATTATAAGCGGGATTTACATTGGTTGATTTACTTTTACCAGAAGCTAACCAAGTAACATATTCGGGCCAAGTAAGTGTTAAGACACAAACTATTTTATAACTCGCCAGTAACAGCTGTGTCATTTATTCATTTAACAAAGGGAGCCAGTGTGCTACTCATCAGGTTTCATCATTAAAATTGGTTAGGTTGAACGGTGGCAGCTCATTTTAAATAACTTCTACGTTCTGGGACGCAACCCTTCAGCGACGGAAATTATATTTTGCGGACATTTCTCTACTGAGTCTTCTCTAAGACTGCCCTAAATGAAACATCTAGTACAAGCTATTTGTATGTGCATACAATATGATGTAGTGAAGTTTATTTTGATATAAATCAAAACAATATATATTCTTATATTTATGTGCACAAATATTACTGTTCCCCACATTATGCAGCTATCTTTGTGTAATATGTTTCCAGCGTATTGATGATTGAAAATAACTATATGTGAGCTTGTATGAAGTATTGATTGTCTCAAATTTATTTGTACTAATTTCTACAACTCTTGATGACAATCTTATGCAATCAGTGAAGTTTGAGTTTTGTTTGTGTGGCGTTGTACGCAAACAAGTCTATAGGGCTTCGTTTAGATTATTAAAACTGAAACGGCACATTTAAACTGTCTTGTCAAGTTGTTCTGAATGTAGTACTAATCGAATATGGAGAATTGAGAAACAATTCAAAACAATTTGTTGGAAATTTTATTCAGATGTACCGTGAATTCCTATGCATGTGGAAGATTAGGAGTAATGAGTACAACAACCGGGATCGCGAAAATCAATCCAACGGAAGAATGAAAAACTGAAACCAATAGATCCAGAAGCTAACAAAGGAATTGTTGTTAAAAATTAAATTCACTTAGGACAGCTTATATCATTTTTCAGATCAGCCTCCGCAGAGACTATTAGTTCATTTATTAAATTCAAATGTGTAAAGTTATTTCTCTTCTTATACCACTCCTTGCAATACAATATTCTCTATTTACTCATTGTGTCACAGCTTATAATGAGCACAGGAGCGGCAATTTTACATTGTCACGTGTTGCACCGTCTAGATCAGCAGCTTGACAGGTGAATTTATTGAAATTCTCCAATCAACATGTTCATAACTCTTACCCTCAAACATGATTGCACAAACAGCTAACACAAACAAACATATGTCTGTTTGTTTCTATATGCACGTCAGTAGCTTGTATTCGAAAAATGTATCTATAATATTAGATTAATCGCATCCCCATACAGAGGAACTATTTGTAGGTTTGTTTGCATAAGAAGATTAATTCAAATATGTTTATACGCAAGTGCACTAGTGTAGGCTGCAGTTTAGTATGACTACTTCATTGCACATATAAAAATATCATACAAGATGCTACGTTGAAGCATAATGAAATTAGCTTTAATTGCTCCCAAGTAGACTACAGCTCTATCTCCGAATGATTACCCACACGTCACCAATTCCGTGAAACTGTGAATGGAAAGAGATTCAAAGATACGCAGCCTTATGGAAAGAATCATACCTTACTATACCATCTTCCCTTGGCTCAGGAATTCGTCGACTAGTAGACTGAAGCAATACGCTCTACATATAGAAGGCCAGAAGACTGGCTACGAATAGAGAGGTAGCTTACGACAGTACCGTTTAGTCTTAATGGCGCATAGCCAGTATTGAGTGTGATGGTTGATTCATATTAGAATTTAACAGAATTTCACCTGTTTCTTGTGTAAAATTATGTGTTGTACCTGTTTCTTGTGTAAAATTATTTGTTGTACCTGTTCCTTAGATGTCCTTGTGTGATTGAAACGTGGTTTTACCTTGAATGAGCGTGTATGGGAGTGTTATGTTATGACTTAATGAAGTGCAATGCAAAATGACTTCCTTACGTTTCTTCACGTTGGCGATGAACATTCAAAATTTTGTTTTCCGTTGGAATAGATTACACTGCAGACGACTTGGTAGGAAAGGTACAGATATTCTGCAAATACTATGATTTTATCCTCACTTTTATATACAATTAATTAGTCTATACGCATATAAGTTATAAAGACAGTGTGTAAATCATACTCAAGCCATCCTGTAGTTGAAGAAAGACAAACGCCCAAAATCGATTCCAATTTTTAAATAAAAATGAAAATAACATGATGTTTGTTGTGTTTGTGATGTATTTGTTTGAAGAGATCCATATTAACACAACAAGTTAAATATCCTGTATCCTCATCCAGTTGACGATTCAAGACCATTATTTAATCTATGTGATTCGGTTCACTACATTAAAAACTATTACAACATGTAATTAAGGTGGAAAACTCATATTCGTGTATGATTACTAATGTTCAACCATAATAATAAGATTAGGTTTAGATGAAGTGATAGTGACACAGGACTAAATTTAACGTAGAATAGAATTAGGTTATTCTACTTATAATATCTTTAGTAATAAAATAGAATATTATTTTCAATTTATCATTATTTTTCTTCAGTGTAAAACGCCTTTTTGATTCAAAATGAAAATAAATCAATATTTAGGTATGTTTTCAAGTTGACTTTGTATCCATTTGTTGGAATGTTGGGAGCAATACAATGTGCTAGTTGTTTTATTGCAGTAACGGTCAACGGTATAATATGAACTATACTACACCATCAATTTCAAGAGAATCAAGTGCTAATTTAAGACAATTAATCGATAGTCTTCACAAACACACGCATTCTTTGAAAGCACTAAATCAATCCAGATATCGATGGGACACATTGCTAATATATATGATTGATTCAGTAACAAAAAGGGAACGGGAAACGATCATTAAGGGTAATAACAAACCTACCATGTCTGAATTTATGCATTTTCTAAATGAAAAATGTATTTTATCAGAAACTTGAGATGTAACTAAAAACCGTTTTCAAATGCAAACAATTCAACAAACTTGGAAACGATTATTCATTCGCGGCAACTTATCCTACATGTTATTATTGTAAAAAAACAAGGCACGTTGTACACATGCGAATCATTTCTCGACCTGTCAGTTGCAGATAAGTAAAACAAAATAAAAAAACTTAAGCATTGCACAAACTGATTGAATTCGGATCACCATCAATCGAATTGTAGAACATTGTAGAAAATATAATACCAAGGATAACACACCCTACACGATTCTCAAACACAAACTCTCTGGTAGTCGAAATCAAATAGCAAAACAACGACAGGTCAACAGCTCAAAATTATATTTCAGCTCATTCAAGCAATACAGAAAATTGCCAGGTTTTATTGCTACGACTATAGTACTTATACATATATGACAATAACTTTAAGGCTCATGAATGTCGTGCGATTCTTGATTCTGAAAGCCAGAGCAATTTCATTCCAATTATGCGACCGGTTGCACCTACACTGTGAAACATATAATTTGGAAGTTGCTGGCATACATAAAAATATAACAACAATCTCAAATCAAAGTACATACTATAAAATCACCAGTTAACGATTTTACAATATCGTTAATCTTTTTTATATTACCGAACATTACGGATAAGGTGCCAGTTATACCATTTAAGGCAAATATTAGCAATTGCCCCAAAATCTACCACTGGAATATCCTAGTTATAATTAGGGCATGTCAGACCTATTCGGCAGAAATCTCAACTGGGATGGCTGATGTCTGGTGTCCTTGATTTCAATTCAATTTCAAACACATCTTCCACCATTGGTAATTTGAGTTTAGATCAAGGCATCCTTACGAAGTTCTGGATGTTGGAAGATATAGAAACAATCAACCATTTGTCAGTTGAGGGAAAAACATGTGAAAAATATTTCAACGAAACTCATGATAGTTCTGAACGTTTCGTCATTGAAATTCCTTGCAATGAAACTATCGAGCAACCAACTGCTTTGAAGGGATTAAAGTCGATTGAGAAGCGCTCTGAGAGAAATTCCAATTTCAAGAGAACCTACACGCAGTTCATGAATGATCACCAAAATATTGATCACATATCATATTTCAGTTCCATGTTGAATGATGATTGATTCTCCTTTTATGTGCCACCCCATCCAGTCATTAAATAGGCTACCACGAGTACGAAGAAACTACTTGTGGTTTTTGATGGCTCAAACAAAACTGATACCGGTGTATTATTGAATGATTTGTTCGATGACCGGACTTACAATTCAGGACGATCTATTTTCAATTGTGTCTAGATTAAGATTACATAAATTTGTCTTAACTGCTAATATCGTTGAATAAGGTTACCTATGGAGTTGCTTCTACGCCATTTTTGACTGTACGATGCTTACATGAATTAGGTTACCAAAACCTTCCTCCATACTCTGCTAATTGCAATATTATATTGGAAAATTTCTACGTTGCAGGAAAAACTAAAATGCCAAACTTGCATTCTATTAGTATAAAACAAAAACTGGCAGATATTATTTCACGTGGGATAAATGCAGATCTATTGGCTCATGCTGAAGAGTGATGGCACGATCCAAACCTCTTATCAATCGATTGGAATAACTGGCCAATAGAATGTCATTATAAACTTAAGTAGGAGCTCATTTCTGTAAAAAGATTGCATTTAATAAATAGGTAATAATTATTCCGACTTTGACATTCACAAGGAATTTTCATCTTTTCTACGACTGAAAGAGTAATTGCATATTATAGATTCAAGACTCTATAAGGCTTACCGATCCACTTACTGTTGCAGAATTAGATAGTGCTTTGTTATGTCTAATTGAATAAGCTCAAGGACAAGAGTTTTCAAATGAAGTGGAGACGTTCAATTCTTCCTAGTCACTGAAGTATATAGTAAACTCAAACTGAATTAGATATTCAGAACTCGATAACAGTTGTAAATTTCCTGTTATACTTCCTAGTAAACACAATTTGACGAAATTATTAATATTGCATGTACATTTGAATAACTTACATTTTAAAGCACATGTTTTTTGGCTGTAATACGCTTAAATTATTGATTATCAGCGGGAAAGGAGAATGAACCATTAAGAACAAAGTAGGAGGAAAGATGGAGTCAATCAAGAGACCAAAGTAGGGGAAAACACTTACATGTATCATTAGTAGCCTTGTCAATATACACAAAGTAGAGGAGATGGCGTATTCAACGAGAAAACAATGCAGGGAAGAAGGCGAGGACTTTTTGAACATGTAACAAAAGTACGGAAAAAGACGGGGCAAGGTTAGCAAAGTAACAAAACCAGCGGCCTCAAAAAAAACATAGTAGGAAAAATATTAGTTTAGGCTGGGCTAGTAAGGGAAAGTTTGAAAGTGTAGGAACTAGGGTGGTCTCCCACAATAGAGTGAAGGGGGTCAGCTCCAGTAACGTAGTACCGACTGACATTTATTTGCTTAAAGAGCACATTTGAGAAATTTGAAACAAAATTTTTTGAGAAGTGCCATGACCAGAGCTACTACCTACTATCTATAAGTTTAGTATATACTACCTTGGACTACTTATGTACTAAACATGCCTAGAAGAGACTTTTCGTCAGAGATTCCTTCTGGCAGCATAGAATAGAAGGAACCTATTCCTCCACTAACCTCACTCAACCAACACAACAAAATGATGCAGGAACCGGGAAAATACATTCATAGCGTACGAACGTAATATTTAATGGCAGCGTTGATAATATCACAGGCATAGACTTATTATGATAAGTCTATGATTACACCACAGCTCTCATCTGGTACGAAGCTGTGAACTCATCATCAACGGCTGTACATAGCTACTGAGCTTCAGTGTAGGGTGTTATGACCAGCCTACTTATTTAATTCAGGGAATTAATATCGAAATCGAAGAAAAACTAGTTCATGGCAAAATAGTATGGGTGAGGAAGTGACTTTTATTGATTCATCAATTTTCTACAGGTCTTGAGAATATGTACTGGTTAGTGGTACTATCTTGCAAGTTTGTGCTAGAAAAGTTCATGCTACGTAACAGACCGATTCATTATACAAATGTAAACGATATTTAATTATTCATTTATTTCATTAATTGTACGAGGAAAGATATAGATTGTATGATCACAGATTAGGCTGCATAAGTTACCGAAAAGGATTTATCCTAACACCTGTCGGATATACTCAAATAGTTCTATATATAGAATAGACTACAAAGCCTTCCACTGGTAGAGTTGATGGATATACTGCGCTCTCACTCGCACGATGTGCGCGCGATATATTCATTCTTGTATTCTTATACTCTTTGTGATAGAAGGGGAGACCGTGCGAGTGAGAGCGCACTACGAGCACACCACATAATGTGTGAGAAGGACAGAATGTCCAACTACTTACCAGCGCTTTCCTATACTTAACACACTACTTGTCTACTCTATATTATATAGAACTCTTTGGATATACTGGAATGTTTCTGTGTGCTTGCACGTTCATTTCTAGACTGGCATACCTACTAGTACCTAGATTAGAAAGTTAGTAACTATCTTGCAAGTTACTGGTACAAGTGGGTAACTAACTTATTCGTTAAGCCAATGTGAACACCGTATTATTTCAATGCACTGCACTGGAAAAGCTTACCAGTCTAGACTATTTACTTTCGATTATTGATAAAGTTCGGAAATATTGTCTGATTCTTGAACTCTTTTCAAACAGTGCTTGTTCTTAGCTTCATCGATCCTTCATGAAATTCAAATACTGAATTGTATGCTCAGGACCTGGGTTATCTTGTTATTATTCTATGAAATTAACAGTGATGAGATAATATAGTATAACATAACGAAAACAGTACTTACACATTTATTCGTATAATCATTATGTACAATGTTTTGTCATTTGATATTATCGTAATACATTAATTCTCTAACTATAAAATAATAATCTACATTTCTCCTCGATATCTCATCCTATTAGAAACTACTAATGAATTGTAGTATATTATTATGAGATTTTTTATTGATTTCCCAAATTATGGTATTTCAACCTAAATAAATAATAATAATATGTGGTCATTCCGATCACTATTCCAAAGATACGAAATTTAGAAGATCACCTATAGACTTGCATTTTATGACAAATTAATAGTTCATATCAAACTGGAAGAGTTAGAACTAAGTCCTATAAATAGTAGTTGATGTTTGGGTTCAGTGGCTGAAAAGGTACTTCATCAATGTATGTAAGATGTTAGTAAGTGAAGAGTTAGGAACTAAACGCCAACTTTCCTTGAGGAATCAATTAGTGAGTCACGATCAAAGTCTGAATGATATGTTTAATTATATTTTACCAATGGAATTAGCGACAAGTTCAACAAGAAACCTGTTTATAGATGTGAAAATAAACTATAAATGTAATTTGGAAATGCTTCAGACAAAATTAAATAATGAGAGGACGGTATAGATATAATAACGTGTACCTTGTCACTTATCGGTAAACTGCTTACTGCGGTAAACTTTAAATCCTCGGGCGCCAGATTTTTCTGAAGGTTTACTCCTTTTTGAGGATTTCTGCTAGGGTCCTCACCACAAAGTTTGTCACTATGCTATCTATAGATAGCCTTGTCCTTAGTGTAGCTACAGTGAAGTAAAACCAGGGCCTATTGGGCAGCTCGCAGTATCAAAATTGTAGGCTTTAATTACAATTGATACTTGGTTAAAACTTAGCTCAGTTAAGGATGGAGCAGGAATAACTTAATAACACGGGGAATTTCAAATATAAAAATGTATAATAATCATAACAAGTACACTTTCAGAATAATCAGTGGAATGCAATTGAACGGTATAATTCAAAAAAATCCACCCTGGTGGAAAATGTAAGGAAGCTCAAGCGGTCAAAGAAAACTGTTACAACATATCTATTTTCACGATATTAGTCCAGTCAATTAGCCGGAAAATATGGCAAAGTTGGGAAACAGATCGGGTTTGAAAAATTGTTGATGCAATGGGTTCTGTGAACCCTCGAGATCATTCGTTACCACTGAAATCACACATCGAGGGCAATGAGCAATGTTGAGGGGTGTTTTCCCCCCAAGGATGAGTCAAATTTTGGGGCAACTAAAAAAAATTCACAAAATGTTTCAGAGGGAAGGAATCGGCTCAAAAATATCTACTAGGAGGTTTTTGGGGTCGCTGATCACGAATATGACATCTAAAAAGTCACCACATGTACCTGGGGTACAGAAAACCTGGTCATAAAAGTCGTCTCCAGGAATTCAACAAAATTTTCCATCTCCAAATGTCTCACTCGCGAGTTTTGAGGGTCGCTGAGCACGAATATGATGTCTAGAAATTCCTCACATGCACCTGGGGCACAGGACGACGACGTCGTGAAGGTCATCTCCAGGAATTCGATAAAATTTTCCATCCTAGAGTCTCCAAATTGGTCACTCGGGGGTTTTCGGGGTCGCTGAGCACGAATATGGTGTCTAGAGATTCCTCGCATGCACTTGGGGCACAGAAAACTTGGTCATAGAGGCCATCTTCAGGAATTCAACAAAATTGTACATCCTAGAGTCTCCAAATTTGTCACTCGGGGGTTTTCGGGGTCGCTGAGCACGAATATGATGTCTAGAAATTCTTCACATGTACTTGATATGAGTAATTTTTCTTTTCATCCATAGCAAATAATAGCAGCGGTACGGATCCAGAGTAAATTTTTTCAACCAGGAGCTTAAATGAACATTATAAAAAAAGTGAACATATACTGTTTACTCACGCTTTCACTGGCTGTGACACAACTTCTTGCTTCATGGGCCATGGAAAAAAAACTTCGAGGATTTATTGAATAAAGGTACGCCACAATCTGAGAAATTACGTCAATGTGCAGAATTGTTCAAACATCAAATTGGAGATGTCAACGAAATTTTGGAAACTGGAATTACATGTTTATTGGAGCTCTACAACTACAAAACTACAAAGGCCAATGCGCATCTTACACCATTCGAACTGTTGCACTTGGCCAGGTACGACACTTTTGTAATAAAAGTGGACAGAGCATGAAGTCAGCCAAAAAGAAAGCAGTCAACCTTGTCACATTGGCACCTTCGATAGATGGATCCAGAGAACATGTGAAGCGAGTGTACCATCAAGTACACTCTTGGATTGGGTTCATTGAAGGAGTGACAAGAACTCTGGAACCTACAGATTGGGGGTGGCGATTAATTGATAACGTTTTGCATCCAATCAGGATGACTGGTGTATCTGCGCCTAAAGAGGTTTTAGACGCAATCATGTGTGTTTCCAAAACGGGCTGTGGAGAAGCGTGCAGTTGCCGCAAGGGTGGCCTATTTCGTACATGGAGTTGTTTGAACTGTAGTAGTAATTGCACCAATAGCGAACCATTAGAAACACCAGCAATCGTTACCGAAACAATTGGAACTGAAATAGAACATGAGCCAGAGATAGATTATACGAATGATCCAAATTACGATTCTGACGACGATGAACCACCAAGAAATGATCAAATACCGATTTTAGAAAATGATTCTGATTACGAATAAAATAAACAAATAAATACTGATTATATATGTAATAAATCTTATTGAACAAACTAGAATATATATATTTATCAATGTCAGTCTGAAGAGTTATTGTTAATTTGTTTTATTTACTTACCTCGTCATATCCACATATATTTCTGTGATCATGTAAAAATGATCTGGAATATATAATATTATTATCTAATTATGAAAAGTTGAAAAAATATTTTTCAATAATAACTATTTCAAAATTTTATTAAATTCATTTCGCACGAAGAAATGTATCTTATTGATTTGCATATGGGAAAAGAGAATAGGTTCACTATAACACTTTTTGAATATATTTGCTTTACATGAAAATAGAAATTACATACATCAAGTGCATGTGAGGAATCTCTAGACATCCTATTCGTGCTCAGCGACCCCGAAAACCCCCGAGTGACAAATTTGGAGACTCTAGGATGGAAAATTTTGTTGAATTCCTGGAGATGACCTCTATGACCAAGTTTTCTGTGCCCCAGGTACCCCAGAAACCCCTTAGTAGATATTTTCGAGCCGATTCCTTCACTCTGGACCATTTTGTGAATTTTTTTTAGTTGCCCCAAAATTTGACTCATCATTTCCCATTGCCCTCGGGGTGTGATTTTAGTGGTAACAAATGATCTAGAGGATTCACAGAACCCATTGCATCAAAAATTTTCCAAATCCGAGCAGTTTCCCAACTTTTCCATATTCCACAGTATTTCCCGGCTTATTGACTGAACTTTATGTTCGGTATTTAATTTCAATTCAACGGTACAGAATTGGTTGATAAATGATTTACATTTATCAAATTACGGAAAACACAAATCAAGCAGTTCCTAGTGTAATAAAGGGTGTTCGGCTATTATTCAGATAGCAGTATCACTTGAAATGTTCATAACACACTACGATATATCAAATGGTTGGAATTCGGTCGGATCGGAAAATATTGGCCTGCACTAGGTTTGCGATTCTACAATATCAGATTTTACGGAATATTCGGATAATTACTTTGATTGAGTTGATTCTGTCACATCACCCACCCTTGTACTAGCTATCAACGGAGTGCCCGGTAATTGTATGACAGTGTTAGATTTCATACACTTTGCAGATTCAGATTCTAGACAATTAGGGCTCATACTTCCGGGATAGACACAGTGTGCACAAACCCTCACTATCGTATCTGCAATAACCCCTACACCCACGGCCGGGGCTTCTCATTCGGATAAGGGGTTATTAACATTATCAATCACACAACCATCCCAGCTCACTTATACTTCCGGGATAGACACAGCGTGCCCTAGCCGTTGGCGGTCTGGTCGTCTAGGATATACTTATACTTCCGGGATAGACACAGCGTGCACAAATATACCAAAGACGCCCCTGTCGTTCAAACATATACACTCTGTACACACCATACAATTACTTGAATATTTCAATTCACGTGCGGATTCAAATCGTGTGCGGTCCGACCTATGACGGGATAAACGCTAATATAACAATTTTAATTACTGAAAGCTACGGATCTCAGATATCATACAAACGTTACCAATCACAAACTACGGAAATCAATATATCGTTATGCCAGAAAATAAACTATTAAGCTATCATTTACCTTATGTAAAATTCACTAATACGGAACACTACATACAATTCAAATTTTAAATCTGACTTGAACTCAGATTGAATAATAATTACTCTATAACTGTACTTTTGACTGACTCCGATTCTGAATAATAATGAATAATAATCCTCATCTTTTGTCTGTCACTGCCTTTTATATGTTTTTCGAGGTTCTGGTCAAGTTCGTACCACCAACTCCTTATTTTGTGCCGGGTCTTTTTTATTTATATCCCGAACAATGCTCGAAAATGACGCTAATTTTTAGATCTAAAATTCGCGCTCATGATATCTCGGTAGTTCCTCTTGGCACAGTAAACAAATGTTATCAGAGTTTTTTGGTTGTTCGTCGTTTTTTACACATAAAGCTGTTCAAACTTGGATGCGTTAACTTACCAGATCCCCGTTTTTGCAACATAAATTAATCGGAATGAACGCAATTTTTAAGCGGGCCTGAATTTAATTTATTTATTTGAATAATTACATTTATTCAAATTTAGGGAGATTTAGAAAAGTGACTATCACGGAATACACATTAGGAGTTCATGCATATCTGTTGAAATAATAAACTATTTAACCGGAGTTTACATGTAATATCCGTATTTCCTCCTGATCTAAAATAAATGATATTTCAAAATTTAAGCTTCGTTACAATATATAAAATTCAGTATCACTTTTGTGAAAGATGTCATGCTGCCCAAAACAAAACGTGATATATCTACTAGATATAAAGAACATTTGTCTTCAGGTTATGTATAACAACCCAGAATGGCAGCAGTAGCTAGTGATGTTCTACAAACGGACCATGGTATTTGCGAAAATAGATTGTGTCACTTTTGAAACCAAATTCTAGTAAATTCTCAAATTATCTTTGAGATATTTAAGTTCATCAAAACAGAGACAACTTTCTTGATAACGACTACGTATAGTTACCATTAATCTCCAACTATTTCCAATCTGTTATGAGTTCCACAGTAACACGTAATTGGTTGTTGCAGAAAGATAATCCGATTGAGGTTTATTAATATAAAGACCCTGTCCTGTCTCCCTATCTTTCTAGGGAATATGAATACTAGTAATCAAATATTTTAATCTGATACACTGAAAGAAACTATGGAAATATTTCTTTCCACAAATCTGGGATTTATAAAACAGATTGGGAGTCGTGTTCAAAATACTATAGTATGAGATTCACAGTCGTCTCAGATTCAAAGGAGGTATCTGTCTCTGTCCCATAAATGATCGCTCATGCCACCAAGAGGAGAATCTAGAACCATAAGAATTCGATGTAATGTAGTTCAAGCTTGATAATCACAAACAGACAATTTTCTTTATTGTCCCTATTTATGACCCAATGAACCAGCTCATGGTGAACTCTTTGAATATTTTCTCTGGAACTTAACCTCCTTCAGCAAAGCTATTCAGCAGCTGGAATTATCATGATGGGGGTTTCCAACGTTTCAACTCCGCTTGGCTCAAGTTGGGTCATAAGAGACGGTGACGCAGGACGACAAGACCTGCGTCATAGTCTATGGTCTCGAGCAGTTTATAAATGAACCAACACGGATCCCTGATAGCAACTATCATTATGCCAGTACGTTAATCCTACGAAGCAGAGGTCTGTGCACCATTGAGAAACTCTGACCATTCACTCATCACTACCACATCTCCCTTTATTACTCCACGAACAAATCCAACATCTCCAAGCATAATTTGGGATGTTTTTCCACGAGTTTCCTTTGAAAAGCATATGTCTTGAATCTGATAACCTAACGCGATGCGCCACAGAGATCTGGGATATTATCAAGCTAGGAATGGAAACATACATACCCCATACTAAGCAAATCACCGTTATCTGGTATAAAGATGGTTCTATGAAATCGGTTCTAGGACCGTCGCTTCAAAACAAACAGCATACCGTCATTGGCGTAGTAACCCATGTCTGGAGACCATAACGGAATATGTTGGAGGCAGAAATATGTGCAACGAAACAATGAACGCTTCGGAAAAGGCGTGTAATGACAAAATAAGATCAAATCTTATAGAATGTCCGAATGGCTCCCATTCGTTTTTGAACTCCGCCAAACCAATTTGGTGGACATTTTTCTTCCAATTCATTCCCTCTAATAACGGAAGATGATTGATGGCACACTAGCTACTACACCACAAAAAATAGCCAACCTTTTCTGTTGGAATATTTGCAGCAAATTCCATTTTGGATTCATGATTCCCAATATCATTGCCATCTATATCCATACGCCTGCAATTGTATTTCATCAGCGCACAATTAGGCGCATTCTACTTGATCTCAAAACAAAAAAGTCTATGGAACCAGACGGAATTCCACCTGCCGTTCACAAGGAACGTGCGTCTGAATGAACACAGTTTTCTGCAGGTTGGTTTACCTTCCCATACAAACTTGCTGTCTTTCCTTTGAACTAGAAGACAGCTAGAGTCCAACCAATCCAGAAAAAATGAAAATAGACTCCCCTAATAATCATAGACCCATTGCACTATGATCTGTGATCTCTAAAGAGATGGAAAAGGCAATCAACATCGAGCTCATCCAACACCTAGCGAGCTCCGAAGTAATGAATGACCGGCAATTTGGCTTTCGTCAGCAGATATCAACAGGAAACCTGCTCATCTACGTAATACATGTATTGCAGACATCTACAGAAAAACATGGGGAATCTCTAGCCAAAGCTTTCCGTCACATTGTTTTCCGCCTCAACTTTTTCGCTCACTATCGAATTTTCTCTTAGATAGATCACCCCATGTGGTGATTGACTGAGTATCCTCCGATACAATGGCTATCAACACCGATCTGTCTTGGCACCAACTTTGTTTCTGCTCCAAATCAACGTTCTGCTACCTGGACGTGACCACCTGTCGTGTTCACAGCTTTGTAGATGATAGTACTCTTTGTACCGCTTTCTCATCTAGAGCTCCTATACCGCCCAATGTAGCCAGAGGGGCAAGGCAGAGACACAATTAATGGAGATCAAAAAATGATTTTGAAATCGGGATCTGATAATCTGGTAGAGTTTAATTCAACCAAAACTCAAGCTTCCGTCTTCTCTAGGAAGACGGATCCGATAATCCCTAATATGATGACGTCAGGTACAACTAGTCCTATGAAGTCTTCCATATCCATTCTTGAGATCACCACCAACAGCACCTTCTCATGGGAGGATCATGTAAGGTCTATTGCAAAAATCCCTCCACAAAAATTTGTTCTTTATTCCGTGCCAAGAGCTATTCACATCACAGTAGCTCCACATAATCTACAAAGTACATATTCAACATATCCTGGAGTATTGTTTACATGTTTGGAATTTGGCTCTCAAATATTTGCTGAAGCTCCTGGATTCTATCCAGAAGAGATTGATGATGTCACACTCACGAGTTCATTGACCTCTATAGAACATCGTAGAAGAGTGGGAGATTTCTCCCTTTACTACAGATATTTCCATGGTCTGTTGTTCTACCGCGAGAGACCTGCCGAACTTCTTCCTACAATACTCCATTCTTCCTCCGAACAGTGAAGTTTGTGGAATTTTTTGCCCATTGAGGTCTTCCCCTATGCCTATTACCTTGAAGAAAATTCGAAATTCTCTTGTCTCAACATTTTACAGCTGGCTCACACGATGGTTTTCGAACATTCCCTTTCGTGTAGTCAAAGCATAGAAAAAAAAAATCTGGGTCCAACTAGAAGGAATATGTTAAACCATTATATAGAAAAATTTGGCCATAAAGAAGAATAAATATGAAAAATCAGCATTAACAGAACATATTTTAAATACAGGTCATACCATTTCTCAAGAAAGTTCATCAGTTTTAAACACTGCACGGACAAATATTCAGGTAATTTCGAAGGGATGAGAATGTTTAAGCGAAAAAGGAATTTATTAAATTCGTCGGGTTAAGCGAAGTGGCAATCCTGGCGGATTTTCGTTGTAACTAAATGTAGTAGACCTTCAAAAATGAGTAAACATAATAGTAATTATATATAATAACGTAATAATATTCATCACAATGTCAATCAACAAGAATGTAGGGAAATTTTGTTGTGTGCCGAATTGTTGAAACAATGGTTCAAGCTTATATTTCTCATATTTTCCCCAGTAATAAAATTTATTTGAATAGGTATAAGTCTTTTGCACTTCTATTCAACTTCCCCCATTTTTGCTTCACGTCAGTACATGTTGCAACTCCAATAATTATGTTGTCGAAACTAATAATTCTTACAAGAATTAAAATTATTGAACTCACGTTATCAAATGATTCAATAAAGTCATTGAGTGCTTACATTGACCCGATGTTCCAGCCACCCAAGAACTATTTAATGAGCTAATTTTCTTGACATTTTGTTTTCCAATTGTTAAATTTACTTCATGAGGCATATTAAATAAATTACTTGTTTGCATACATAATGCAATAATTTTTGCTGCATTTTCATCACTCCTTGTTACTCCAACATATAAATGATGATGAGCATTAAAAACTTGCCGACCTTCAACATATTGTCGAAAACTTAATAAATATTCACCACTCATTTTTAGAATTACTAATTGTTATTTTGTCTATTTAATTCATTGAATTATTGCTTAAGACGCGCAAAATTTATTTATTTGAATTTGAATTGACAACGCGGAATCCTTTCAAACGATTCTACTAGTTTTATTTCACATTAAATATGGTAGATGGCGCCACTTCGCTTAACACGCCGAATACAGATTTATCATTAGCTAAGGGCAACCCCTTGTTTGCATTATCAACCCCAAATAGTATTCAAGCAGGCACATTCTGAGGATGGTTTTTTTTTTCACGGAAAAATGAAAAACGAAGTTTGAGATATAGGAACAAATATATCCTTAATGCTAGCTAGTGCTATGTTGCCTTTGCGGGGGTTCTTGCAGAGAAACGGTAGTTTTAGTTTTCGCTAATCTATGAAAGGTGGAGGTATCGGTAAAATGAGTTTCAATTATATTCCACTTGCATCATTGCTCAGGCGATAAGCTTTGGTGATTCTCTTTCCTTCGTTCAGTTTGATATATTGTGGGGAACTGTCACCTTTTTATTCTTCCATCATAATGTAGTGATAGAATGAATTCTTTTGATAATAATAATAATGAAAAAAATCTTTCAAAATTCAAAACACATAAATGAAATAAACGATCGCACGAATTCTCAAAATACTAAATATTTGCGAAAAAAAACATAATATACAGGTATAATAAATTGAAACTGCAATGTGTCATATATAGTACATAAAATATAATGACATACATACATCGTTGGTGATGACCAACTATTCTCCAAAATATCTACTTACTATTTGAAGAATAAAATATATTGAATGATGTACTACTGTCTTCAGAATAGGGGAACTGCTGATAAGAGTACGCAATGCCATATTTACAGAAGTGTATATTATTCGTCGATAGGTGAATAACATATTTTCAGTTTACTGTACCGAATTTCATGAAAATTTTACTATCCTTATATAATTTATAGCGATTTTGAAAATTTGAGACACTCTCCAGATAATATTTACAAACACGACAAAAATTACTGACCTCAGTTTAATTCCCATTTTAAGAAAAATGTATATCCATAAATTGGTAACGTGACTACTGATACTATTACAGTTAATCTAGACAATTTATACATATTGAACCAAGATTTAATGAAAGGGTGAGTTTTCCCAAGAGTACGCAATTCGAAATGATGCAAGAATACTCTTGACCAGTTGTTAGATTTCACTGTATTCATCTTGTATATGGAATCTACTCATTGCATTTTCCTGATTCAGTTTTTGTTCTATATGAGTTGAAGGATATGTTTTTGTTTTTGATTGAATATTATATTATGACAGAAGTCAAGTGACAATTTTTGATATTACGACATATATTGTAAAGTTTTGCTGTTATACAAGTTTGTATTGGACCTATTTGCCTTATTCTTTCTCCCCGAGTAATCCCAGTTCCTTTTTTAACGTTTCCATTCACCGGGTAGGTGATTGAAACGCAACATTTATTGGCGACCGTGACAGGACACCGGGAAATGGAGAAAGTGAATAGAGCACTTGATATCCAACGATCAGCATTCTCCAGGATATATAATGATATCATCGGGACGATTTCGCTACCAGATGTCGATTTGATCAAAATCCAAGGAATTCTTCGTTTGCTAGATCAAAAGCAGGAGGCGCTCAACGATTTAGATTGAGTTCTGACCGATTTACTCCTCAATTCAGAAGAAGATAGTGCCGTTATCTCCGAAGAAGTACAAAGAGCTGATGAGTATTCTTCTAAATATCATGAAGTCAAATTGCGAGTGGAGAAGTTATGTTTTGATACTAACATTGCCACTGTAAATTCCGATAATTATATCAGAAAAATTAAGCTTCCTACTATAGAACTGAGGAAATTTGGAGGTGATCTCAAGGATTGGTTGCCATTTTGGAGCCAGTTTAGAAGAATTCACGAAGATCCAGCAATGAGAAACGAATACAAGTTCCAGTATCTCATACAAAGTACCATACCTGATTCACGAGCTAGACAACTTGTTGAAAGCTACCCTCCGAATGATGAGAATTACTCGAAAGCCCTAGAAAGTTTGAAAACTCGTTTTGGACGGGACGATCTACTAGTAGGAGTGTATGTTCGTGAATTGTTGAAGCTAGTTTTATCCAATATCAATAAAACTAATCGATTGAGATTCTTCTGTGACAAAATCGAAACCCAGGTACGATCCCTTGAAACTCTGGGTGTTACCTTCGACACATGTGTTGCAATGCTGTATCCCTTGATGGAATCCTGCCTCGATGAAGATACCATTAGAGTATGGCAAAGGAGTTCGTTGTACGATGAAGGCGTCACAATGAAAGAACGTTTGAGTAACCTCATGAAGTTTATCAAAAAGGAGGTTGAAAATGAAGAGCGGATATCTCTGGCCGTGTCTGGTTTCGATACAGGTAATAAATCGAAAAATACTACCGATGTATCACAGAAACGTTCTGTTTTGGCTACTTCGTCTGATTTGATCAACAGAACACTCGAAAAATTTGTTTTTTGTGGTGATCAACATTCCAGTGAAGAGTGCTCAAGAGCTTCAACGATGCAGTTACCTCAGAAGAGGAAAATTTTGATAGGAAAAGGTTGTTGTCATTCCTGTTTGAGATTTGGACACATTTCCAGGAGATGCCGAATGAAAGTGAAATGCTCTTATTGTCAGGGTCATCATGTTAGTGTAATGTGTTCCAAGAAAGAAGATTCTCATAATAGTCCTTCTAAACAAGCAAATATTGAGAAACGCTTATCAAATATGATCCATAACGAAGTATTTTTACAAACAATATCTGTTCAGCTCAAAGGTGAAAACAATAAAAGAGAAGTGAGAGCTCTTATCGATACAGGTTCCCAAAAATCATATATCACAAAAAGTGCAGCAGAAGAGATGAAATATGCTCCAATTCGACAAGAACAAGTAATTCATGCATTGTTTGGTGGATCTACAACCGAAACAATCACTCACTCATGTTATCGAATCCGTTTAAGTGATTTACAGAATGATTTTGCCTGTAACTTTGAAGTTTTGGACCAACTAATAATTTGTCATAACATTACTTCAGTCAGAGATGGGGTTTGGACACGAGAACTTTGCAAACGGCTTGGGATGCAGACTGAATGAAGATACTCGTGATATCTTTCTTCGCTGGACTGAAGAACTTACTCTATTGAGCTACTTGAAAATTCCACGATGGTTCCTTGTCTCTTCTGATACGTTCAACTGGTCTTGGCACGTATTCTGTGATTCCAGTGCAGAAGCGTATGCCACAGCAATATTTCTGCGTTCAGAAGACAAAACCAGAACAAATGTTCAGTTGATTCAAGCAAAATCCAGAGTAGCGCCTTTGAAAAAGTTGAGTATTCCTCGACTAGAACTCTTAGCTGCTACAATTGGTGCCAGATTAGCCAAAACTATCCTCAAAAGTTTCGATCTTAACATTACTATTCGTTATTGGTCTGATTCTTCTACTGTTTTATCATGGATAAGGAACGAAGAACAGTGGAAACCATTTGTATGGAATCGAATCAACGAAATTCGAATACTGAGCAATAAAGAAAACTGGTATTTCGTTCCTGGAGAAATCAACCCAGCAGACCTCCCATCTCGTGGATGTTCACCGAAGAAATTAGTTGAAGGAAAATGGTGGGAAGGTCCTTCTTGGTTGTGGAAGGCGGAATCATATTGGCCCAAGCAAATTTTGGTTTGTGACGAGGAATCTGTCAAAGAAGAAACGAAAAAGTATAATTTCGTCTCTAATTTGTTCCAAGAAGGATTATACTTGATATTATCACTATTTCTCTGATTATGACAAAATTATCAGAATGATTGCTTGGATAAAGCGGTTCATTCAGAATTGCAAAACGAAAGATGATAGAATTAGAGATGTCCTGACAGTACAAGAAATTGTTGATTCTGAAAATTTCATCATCAAAATGATACAAGAAGAAACCTTTCAAGGTATTGATGACTCCAGATTGTCTTCCTTGTGCCCGTTCATTGATGAAGCTAGCCTCATCAGAATCCGTACCAAAATTTCTGATAGGAATGATTGCCTTGAGTTCCGTTATCCTTATGTCTTGCCATCCAAACATGAAGTTGTGTCAAGATTGATTTTTAAAGAGCATTTGAAAAATGTTCATGCAGGAGTTCAATGTCTATTGGGTATATTGAGGGAACGCTTTTGGGTCATCAAGGGAAGACGAACAATAAAATCGGTAATTTCAAGATGTTTTATCTGTCGCGAACTGCAGGCAAGAAACTTGGGAGTGCCGCCTATAGCTCTTCCGGAGACGAGGGCACGAGATGCAGCAGTATTCGAAATTGTAGGGGTGGATTTGGCAGGTCCTTTGCATATCAGGACAGGAGGAAAAGTCTGGATAACCTTGTATACATGCGCAGTTTACAGAGCTGTTCATTTGGATTTGGTGACGTCGCTATCCACAGATGCATTTCTTCAATCTTTCAGAAGATTTGTTGCTCGGAGAGGAAGGCCTCACATCATATATAGCGATAATGCCAAATATTTGGTGGTGCGGATAATTCACTTTCTGATATCAACTGGGATCAAATTTCTGAGTACGGAACTATACATGAGATCATCTTCAGATTCATTCCACCAACTGCACCGTGGTGGGGTGGATGGTGGGAAAGGCTGATTCGTACAGTGAAAGATATTCTCCGGAAAGTACTTAAAAAGACTTCACTCACTTCACAAGAGTTGTCAACTGTTATATGCGACTGTGAAGCAGTGGTAAATTCTAGACCCATAACCTATATATCTGAAGATCCCAAAGATTTAGTCCCTCTAACACCTTCTATGTTCCTTCAAGAAATAAAGGAAATTGGTGTACCCGACTTTGATGCTGTGGGATCTACTGATTTGAAAAGGCATTATAGATATAGAATGAAGCTGAAAGAAGATATACGAAAGAGATTTCGAAGGGAATATTTGGGTCAGCTATCGATGTTTTCCAGAAAGAAGCTGAAAAATGATGTTTTGAAAGTCGGCGACGTAGTTTTGATTGGCAATGACAACCAAAAAAGAAGGGATTGGCCACTGGGTCGTGTAAATGAAATGATTTTAGGCAGAGATCGAAACTGTAGATTGGCGAAATTGAAGACTGCCCAAGGACAGATATTGAGGCCTTTACAAAGGCTCTACCTGCTTGAAATGGATAATGGAGAACTAGATCCAGGGGATATACGAAGAGCAGGGACTTCGTCAAAGAAACCAAGAGTGGAACAAGAAACCCCAATCTCAAGATTTGGCAGAAAAATTAAAAAAAACTGTTAGACTAGACCTTTGATTGATGTTGAGTCACTTCATTTGTTTTCATGCCTCAAGGGGGGAGTATGTTAGATTTCACTGTATTCATCTTGTATATGGAATCTACTCATTGCATTTTCCTGATTCAGTTTTTGTTCTATATGAGTTGAAGGATAAGTTTTTGTTTTTGGTTGAATATTATATTATGACAGAAGTCAAGTGACAATTTTTGATATTACGACATATATTGTAAAGTTTTGCTGTTATACAAGTTTGTATTGGACCTATTTGCCTTATTCTTTCTCCCCCAGTAATGCCAGTTCCTTTTTGAACGTTTCCATTCACCGGGTAGGTGATTGAAACGCAACTTTCGGTTGTCATGATAAATAATGAACACTATTCTAACTACAGAGTAAAATGAGACGATACAGCAGAAAGACAGAACGACAAAGCTACTTTACCAGATAAATCTTAAATTAAAGCAAACACAAAATAAAAAATGGTCAGTCCAAAAAATCATACCCAGAGAGTATAACGTTTAGAAAGAAACAAAAAAACTGAAGAAACGTGAGATACCAAGTTCGTTGGGGAAGTAAAATGGTATTCAGAGTCGAGGCCAGTTAATAACTGTATGTGCGACCAGTGCCTCCGGACATTATGTTCCATCCGCTTTAATATTCCCTCGGAAAAGACTTAAACTCGACTTACTTGTACCATCAGGCACCAATCAACTAGTATCAGGGTTTATCAATGTTGGATTATTTGAAGAGTGGTTTGAAGTCGTTGGACTATCCTACACTTCCAAATGTAATATGTTGGATAAGATATGTTATATTTCTCATATTTGTTACAGGTGCCATTTTCACTGAAGATCAAAAGGATACCAGTGTCGAATTAGCTTTCAAGTATGCTGTATACAAAATCAATAAGGAAAGGGAGTTCTTGCCAAATACAACCATCGTGTACGACATCCAGTATGTACCTAGAGATGACAGTTTTAGAACATCAAAGAAAGGTGAGTTTGAAATTTCGTCACTTTTTCAATCAAATACTCATAGAAAGAATTACGGAGTTTCGGTTAGGCACCACTAACATATTGAACGAACTTGTGAAGTTACCTCCAGTATAGTATTGAAGATTTTGCATGTTCTCTGAATGGCTTAATTATTGCCGCTGTAAAATGAGCATATTGGCTGAGTATATCTATAATCTTGTTCACACTACCACACTTTTCACTTCCCTCATCATACGTAGTTTGTAGCGTAAGGAAACATTGTAATCGGGCCAAATATCATTTTCCGTGTTTGTGCGTGTGCTTGTGTATGTGCGTGTGCGTGTCCGTGTGTTTGTGCATATGCCTGTGCGCGTGATTTTGAACATCGCTATAGGCTATTGAAGCATCTCGATTTCGCGACGCGCGCGCGCTCTCACGGCGCTGGCACGCAACAAAACAGTCAAGTAGGCGGTAGATACTATGTTTGACAGCAGAATTGCAGCTTTCTGTTTCTTTGGTTATTTAAAATCTAAAAGTGCAAACGTGTTGCAAAGTTTTAGAAATGATGCACGTTACAATACAGAATCACTTTCAAGTCGTGAAGCTTGATTCTTTTCGTAAAAAGTCCATCAAAAAAGGATCTAAGCTCATGAGAAGTTTTCATGTAAGTAATGTAATTGAGGAGCGCAACGAATATGGAATTAGGATAAGTGGAACTGTTGTTCGTGAGACTCCTGGTGCAACAAGTACTCGAGAAATGAAAAATTTGTACTAAAAATCGAGGTAATAATGAACTACCGTTTGATTTTCTAATTCTTGTTTTTGACATATATCAATTTTGTTATAAAACGATAAATAATGTACATACAAAAGTCGAAATTCGAAATTGAATTGTTTACGCGCAGGGTAATGATGACAGATCGATTAGAACTACCGAATGTTCGTGTAAAGCTGGCAAAGCATTTTGCAAACATGCAGCTGGAGTTTGCGTTTACGTAAATATGGAAAACACTTGTTGTTGCAGTGCGTTGCTATTTTCAGAGGCTACATCAGTATGAAGGAACAATTTTAATCACGATTCACTATTTTATAAAATGCATTAAAAAATGTGGCCCAAAAAATAAAGCTCGGGTAAAAATGGATATGCAATGTATTGCTTGGCGTCTTGCGTTTGTAAGCATGAGGGAAAATTGTCGGGTTGTATGCGTTTCGACGTGGATCGTTGGATTTTTTTCGGTTCTCAAAATGCAAGCTACATATCAGGGAAGTTTTTGACGGCTCCCACAGTTCATCACCTTTACTACAACTAATTTTTTGTTACGAATAGTTCATCGCAAGTCGTTAAGAACATACTTGACATACCTCTGTCGACGCACGGCAACTATCCATCGTTGACGGCGCTCTATTTCCCACGGTTGTCCAGGAAATCTATAATAACAGATTTCCGGGACGGAATATCCTCGCGACATGCACCCAACGACACAACAATTACTCCCACAATTTTTTTGCGGGGCCATTTTGACAATGATATTAAATTAAAAACAATCAAAATATACACTCGCTCTCATTTGACAGAACGGCTGAGCGAGACTGACTGTAGCTAACGACGCTGTTGCCGCGTGGCGGCGCCACAAGAGATGCTTCAAAAGCGTATAAAGTGATGAAAATAGGAAATGTATCGTTTATGGGCGGGGTTACGAGTATTATTCAGACATCCATTTTCGGTATTTCAAATTCTATCCAACCATCAGAAGAACCGTGTTTTCCGGCTATAAATTCGAATCACACATATATTTGACCAGCAGAAGTCGAAACTCTTATTTCGACATGCAAGTGACCTTATCGATATGACGTCACCTGTTATGTCATGTCTATACTCAGTGGCAAATTTTGATAGTTCATGTGACAAGTATTAAGGTTATATTTCAAATGTTAGTCTGACAGTAGGTTCCAGTATAAAACATAGACTTGTGAAATACACTATAATTTCGATGTGCCACCGGCTTCTAAACCATTACAAGCTTTCATTCATCTTGCCTTGTTTATCTATCGATCTATCTATTTGTACGTTCGGATAAAATTTTGCAAGTAAATTTTGACCCACTTCTAGTAGTCCGATCAACTGAAATTTGGCAGGTGTTCATCATTCGGGTGAAAATGTATTTTTGCATATTTAAAAGTGAAAAAACAAGATGGCGACCTCAAGATGACGCACGAGTCTTGTGATTATGGTCCGATTCTATTCAAAATTGGTATATGAGGTCTTTGGGGTGGAACATCATAAGTTTCAGTAAAATTCAAAAATGTATGATGTCGACCAAGACGAGTTTCTTGATTACGGTCCGATTCTTTTCAAAATTGGTATATGGGAGTATTTGGGATCGGGCATCATCAATTGTTATTTCTTTTTAGTACACTTCAATATGAAAACTTGTCTTCATACAATTTTTTCCACTTTCAGTCTTATTTTCCGATATATTTTCTGTTTTTTACAATCATATACATTTGATCAGCTGTGGTGTCCGAAAGATAGTTTGCTAATGAAAGTAATCACAGCTTTTTCCATTTGATTTGTAACTTATCCACAGCGCTTTTGATCTGAGATGCAGCCTCTTTCTAAGAGAGGTAAATATACTAGTTTTATACGCATTTGATATTGGCCGCATCGCTGTTGAAAAGTGCTTCAGATAAGTTACAATTAAAGATGGAAAAAATTGTGTAAATCACATTATATCATATTACATTCCACACTGTAACCACATATAGTATTAAGTAACTCGTATATGAGAAATTGCTGATATAGACAATTCTAGTCTCTTTTAATTTTTCTACTGATTACGATATAGGTTAAATAACAAATAAGAACAAGAATACATCTGATAATCATGTTTCTCGATGAATTATTGCTTGATATTTTGCCCATTAATTTTCTAATTAATTTTTCAGAAGACAGTCTAAAAATTACTGAAGACCATCTTTATAAATGCAACATGAAGAATAATCCTACAAAACTGACTCAATGCTTTTCGTCATGTCAATAATTACTATAGAAATCCCAATTACCACCATACGCCTTTCAATATAAAAATATCACCGTGATTACTCTATAATATAATAACATAGCCTGTCATTCAACCCTGCTGATGCGTTAGATTTTCTGCTTGAGGATATAATGGGAATTGTGTCTTTCCAATTCTTACTGAATCAATAAGAGTTCGGATTAGCAATAAACTATGGAAGAGTTCACACTGTGGATACACTACAACACTATAAATAAGAAATAATCACCCTTATCCACTAAGAATACTCGTAAATTAAAGTACTGATGATGGCTACTTGATAGCGGACAGGTCCTCAGTACTTATTATGAGTATTTTTAGTGGGTAAGGGGGATTCTTTCTCATCATGTCATTGTTTGCAACTTCAACATATCAAGAAGATATTGATATGATTTTACAAACTTATCAGATCATTAGTTCCCCTCAATTTGAACAAAAAAAGTTATATCAGACAAATCAAGAACATAGTCGAAACATTCAACTGCGCAATTGCGTTTCTAGATGAACTGCTAAATTAAGTACAGAGTAGGCTTCATTAGTTTAGTTCGGAAGTTAGTTTGTTTGTTGTGCCGTAAAGGAAAAATCCAAATGAGGCTTCTAGTTTTTAATGGATTCAACTTTAACAACTGGTGAAGGCTGAAAGTTACATCATTTAAATTGCAAAGAACGTGCTTCATGCTAGAAGATACTAGAACAATAATTGTTATTGTAAGCTGCCAATGAATGTTCTCATTTATTCATAGGTTAGCGCCCTTCAGTCAAATGTTGTACTGCTGCAATACAATTTTATTCGCATTTTACGATGAGGAGTATTGAACTCATCCTTTCACCTCATTCATATAAATACTATCTAGCAAGGTAATGGAAGAATATATCCCATCAGTGATAATAGCAACAGTAGATCAGTTCCAATTCAACTCATTGAATAAGCTATATAATGGAAGGCTTCTATGAAAAAAATTGTTCACAGAATGGTGAAAGATGCAATATAATGTGAATGATAAAATTGGAGTGAAGGAATTAACCTAATGCACGTTCCATTACAGTTGGATAAATGTTGTGCCATGATATCAAAAATTATCTTGGTCAAGGGTGGTTGTGGAATCTAAAACGTGTGTCTTACTTTACGTTTGAAATAATCATGTCACTGTCACACTGACATCGTCAATAACCTACAAATTTCATACCTATTTATTTCAGTTGTAAAACAATAATGAACTACAAATTAAAAATTATCTTGGTCGAGGGTGGTTGTGGAATGTAAAACGTTTGTCTTACTTTGAATTTTTGAATATGTTTTGTTGTGTTAGAATCTGTTAAGTCATTGTGCTGAAATTTTCTAATCCAGTCTTTGAATCATGCTTCTTACCACACAGCACAAATTTTTCATGATTGAAGCCTATTTTCGAACGGGTGCGCTAGTTAATGGAAATTGGCAATACAGTCAACGTTTGTGTTTGGACAATTTTCGAGAGCAATTCCGAAACGTGGCAATATTACCGGACAATTTTTATGCGTGCCTTACAAATTGTGTTGAAGTGTTTCGCGAAACTGGTTGTGTGACTCATAAAAAGGTGCTGGTAGACCAAGAGTTCGTACAGAAGAAGCTGTCAATGACGTTCGTCAACGTATGGAAGAGGAGTCTGCAAAACCTTTGAAACGTCTTTCTCAGGAAATTGGACTTTCTTATGGAACATGTCAGAAGATTTTGAAGAAAGACTTGAACATGCATCCATATAAGATGCAAGCACATCAAGCTCTCCTGCCCGCAGACCATCCCAGACGCCTTGCTTACTGCCATTGGTTTGTCAATAATTTAATGAATGACGATCTTCTGGACTTAACTTTTTGTCTGACGGAGCGTGGATCCACCTTTCGTGATACATCAATTCTCAAAATATGCGGATGTGGAGCAATGATAACCCTCATGTTTTTACTGAATCGCCACTACATGCTCAAAAAATCTGTGTTTGGATGGAAGTTTCTCGCAGAAGAATGATTGGGCCAATTTTTTTCGATTTCACCGTCAACGCAGAAAGGTACAGACACAACTTTTTGGCTGAATTTGTGCAACAGTTGAACGATGATGAACTTCGGTATGGTTATTTCCAGCATAACGGTGCAACAGCACATACTACGAGAAAATATTGCTTTTCTCCGCGAGTTTTTTGATGACCGGCTGATAAGTTTGCATACAGAAGTTGAGTTTCCTCCGAGATCACGTTGTTTGACAATTATGGACTATTATATATTTCCTTACTTGAAAAACAAGATTTTCGCAACTCCGGTGAATAATTTCCAAGAACTTCAACTAGGAATAGTTCAACACTGTGCAACCATAACGCCAGAAATGCTGCAAAACGGTTTTCACAGCATTAGGATGCGCGTCAGCTTGTGCATCGAACAAAACGGGGGACATTTCCAATAATAACTGTAATTTAGTTTTTCTTGTTATCAAAACCGTTATTTCATAATTTGTAGTTCATTATTGTTTACAACTGAAATAAATATGTATGAAATTTGTAGGTTATTGATGATGTCAGTGTGACAGTGACATAATTATTCCAAACGTAAAGTAAGACACACGTTTTAGATTCCACAACCACCCTTGACCAAGATAATTCCTTATATCCCGGTATCAGAAACTTCAGATGTATATGTAAACAGTATTTGATGGTGAATGAACCCAAACTGAGCCTGCCCAGAGGTTAGCACGTTTAACAGTAGGCGGAACCTCGGCATATAGTTATACAGGATATTTCAAATACACTACAAAGATTCCAAGGACGCATTTCTGAGGACAAAACAAAACTTCTTTATTCCTACAAGTATGTGTCTCAATCCGAGCTATAGTCACTCATAATTATCTCATGTGCAAAATTATTGCCGGAAATTAATTTGTGCACTCGGGATATTCGGTAAGAGAATTTCACATCGAGGAAAAATTAGTTTAAAATAATTTCAATGTGATATCATTTGACATTTTTTCATGAAAATCTCAGACATTACGAAGGAATGCCATAATTTTGTTGTTTTGTTATGTGTTGTATCACTTTCACACTCATTTGTTAAACGTCAAAAAATATCCACTATAATTTTGCTTCTCTACCCTAAGTGAAAAACTATCCGCTGAAATTTGTTCGTTGGCATGGCAACAAATCAAAATAAAAGTATTTCATTGGTCGAAAATTGTGGGTGTGAAATTATCATATATAATACCACAAGAGCTTCAAAATTATCGGGTATTTCCAGATAGGTTCGTTGCAAACAAATGAAGGAGTCAAGTTTTTCAGGTTACAAAATCACGAGCGCAAAGCGCGAGTGATTTTTCCTGAAAAACTTGACGACTTTATTTGTTTGCAGGGAACCTTGAGGGAAATGCCAGATAATTTTGAAGCTCGTGTGGTATTCGGAGGATTATTTTTCCGTCCCAAATGAACATTTCCTTTGACTTTTTTATCGATGGTGGACAGAATTCAACCTGTCAGTTTGAAGTTTTATATATAGCAACTACCAGAGAAAATATTCAAAAAATATTCAGTATAATTCCATGTAGGTTGTACCACGTGACGTCGAATGGTGCAATTCTATTGGTCGATATTTGGGACGGAAAAATAATCATCGTAAGTTGCCCCAAGAAAATTGGAATTTCGAACTGTGACTGCAGTCACTTATGAATTCTCTTGAACTATAAGCAAACAAGGGGATGTGCAATGAGCAATCCACTATCTCCTTTTTAGGCCAATATTTTTCTAAGCGAACTTGAAACCTACTCAAAATCAAAATTGAATCAGTTTCCCAAAGTATCGTATACTGAAATTCATTGACAAAATAGAAACACATAATCACCTTTTTTCCTTGATTTCAACATTATAAAATATGGTAATCACTTGGATATCGAAATATACAGGAATCTCACTAAAACAAATATGTATACCTCGGCAGATTCAGGTACACCATCTAGATATAAAATTTGATAGTCTTGTTCATAGATTATTGAACATCCCTTTGAGCCAGAAAAATCATAAGAACGAAGTTGAGAAACTCCAGGAAATTGCGTTGGACAATGGTTGCGACATATCTTTGATCATTAATTTAATTTCTAAACAAAAAGGAAATTGGAACGTAGGCAACTGACCAAATTAGATCCATTGCCTTCAAATACTTGAATAAAATTCAAAAGTTTCACTTATCATATTTCAGTAATTAATAAATCCCATAATTTGTTTTCTAAATTTTCGGTACAAGCATTTTATGGATTTAGGAACAAGCTGAAAAACCGTTCAGGAAATTTATTAAATTCCGATTCATTTCCAGCTGAGGATAAGCTCTTATTTATATTATTGTCTCCAAATAGTATTTAAACAGGCTTTCTGATTTATAATTTAGTTTACTCTGATGATGGCTACTTGGTAGCCTTTTATTCTGAAAGTTGTGATGCCTAGAGACTAAAAAGCATGAACAATTCGTTGACATCAGTTTTTTGTTTCCTAATAACTATTACAATTTTTTCCACTTATTGTTAAATGAAAATTCTTCGGCGTTCATTTTAAATTCATTAGACAGACACAGAATTGGATCCTCCCATAAGAGTCTTCAAGAAAGATGTGATTGACGTGGAGAAAACGAAATATGCAATCAGTTCGTTCCAACCTTGAGATTCACCTGAACCAGATGGCATTCTAGCCATTATGGTATAGGAAGCAATAGAATTATGCCTGATATTAAGAGCCAGTTTCGAACTGGAGTAGTAACAATAGTCTTCACCCCAAACATGATAAGATAAGACAGGACGGGGCAAAGACATTGACTCTTATGTTATCCATGCTTGACATACAATAAAAACTACAGGGACACATTACTCGTGGAGAAAGTAGAAAACGCACTGTTAAATGAAGAGATTCTGCTGGGTGTCCTCCTAGAGTAGGGCTAATTCAGGGAGTGATCAAAAATACATATACTCTATAAGCAAAAGGAAATCATCTATGGAACGTGCTGCAGATATATAAACTGCATGCTGGAAGAAATCATCCACTCTTCTCTAATGGGAGAAACACTAACGTCCAAGGTCACCAGGAGCTGCCTCAAGGCAAAGTATCGCACCTCTTGCTCCTGAACCTGGAGGTAGGTCTGATAATCAAACTAAAAAGGAATGATTTCAAAACGATTAAGTATGCAGGTCACAGTCATGACATTCCAGAAAAAATTATCAAGACAATCAAGAAATGTATTTTTATCCTGATTAATAAATGTATAGAGGAAGACCCTCACATATCTATCATTGTAGATTTTACCCGAAGGTAGAAACTCAAGGGAATAGTTCCTATAACGCTTCAAGGGACTAACGTTAAACTAGCGGGGGAAGTTTGATATCTTGAACTAATCCTTGATTCTGAACTCACCTTGAACCAACAGATGGTACAAGTCAAGAACAAGGCCGTGGCAACATTAATGTCAGCGAGACATGCAGACGGCAAGGCATGAGGGTTAAGTTCTAAAATGTCTTATTGGACATGTACCCCTGTGATGAAAGTCATTATTACTCGTGCATCTTGTGTGGCTCACAATGGTAACACAGAAAATAGTTGCGGTGACTGAAATGAACAGATGGAGAAAATTGCCTGCTTCAGCATAACAGGAGCTATGAAAACAATTCCAACAGCAGCTATGTGACTACTACTGAACTAATCGACATTATGGATCATGAGAGAGGCAAGAATGAGACTATCAAACATGGGTAGAAGATAGGGCCATAATATAATCACAGAAATTGTTAGAGGTAACATTCTTGAAATGAAATCAACGGAATACATCGCTCCCATGTTCTCTTTCAACACTAACTTCTAGGTAGCAGGTAAAGGAACGAAGAAGATCTACAGACGACATCAGGTGTACCTAAACTTGGCAAAAGGACATGGTTCACAGATGGGTCCAAAACCAGAGAAGGAATTAGTGCTTGAATGTACAAGGGAGTACCTCACTGGGAATACACACTTCAGTAAACCAATCGGAGATGTAGAAAACCCCACAATGCACAAAAAAATATTTAAAAAATGGGGAAGTGCATAACGCACAGATCAAAATATGCATAGGCACTGTCGAATCCAAAAGTGTCATCGAGACTAACATGGGAATGCCGTAGAGAACACTCTGGTAGAACAACAAAATAACATTAATGTGGGTCCCAGGCCACTGTGAAATCCCGGCAACGAAAACCCAGTCAGACTGGGTTTATCAGCCTCATATATTGATTCAGAACCTGTATTCGGAGTAATAAAACCGCTGAGGATGCACACGGAAAGGGTTCAAACAAAAACAAAAAGAGAGTGCTGGAATGTAGGACCTCGAATGCACCACGGGAAAACATCGAAAAACAGAACTGAAGAACTTACTAAACATGAAGTCTTCACACCAGTCACAGCTCAACGAGAAGACATCTACATAAAATGGAACTGTACAATGGAGACCATTCTTGTAGACAATGCGGCAAATGAACTATGTAGAAAAGCCAAACACATACTGTCAGAATGAGTAACACTAGATCGCAAAAGACAAGCAATATTCAGGCAGCCTAGGCTATTCGTCCAAGAGTACAACAGCCAACCGATTACATCCAACTGGAATAACATAATAAGTCCTAGTGGCTGAGGTGTGACTAATGCAAAGAACCAGCCATCCATGGCAGAACAAAAAACGTGTAGAATATTTTTGTTTTTTTAAGTCAAATGTTATTTTAAATACTTACACACATTTGTTCTCTATTCATAAATAATTATTTTATCGAATGCAGAAATCCCGCGGCGTTGGAGTTCTTACGCCAAAAAATGGGGGATCCCTGGGAAGCATTTTGAACCGTCTCAATTTATAAATAATTATATTGCGGGTCGGACACGTCCAAATGAGGGTTCGTTCATTTTTGCTGTACTTTTACGTAGGGTTGTTTATATTTCATAAAAGTTTCAAACAAATTTCTAATGAACCTCCTCACTACATTGAATACAGGAAAAATTAGTCCAAAATGTTTCCATTACTTCCCCTTTTTAATTATTTCACTATTATCTAATATTGAAACAAAATAAATTATCAACTTTAGAGTGCTCGCGGAATTTCATGTATACCAGTAGTTGTTGTACAGAGAGAATCTTCTTTCTATTCATATATAATGTATGGGAGGTTGAAGCTAAGATAATTGAATTGTTCAAGAAAGAAAGTTAGAAGAGCAAAAAAAAAAACTTGAAAAATCAATAATTTTCAGACTAAACATTATATTTATTAAAAGTGTTGTGAAGTTTTCAGTTCTATAGTTTCCTTTTATTTTTGTAGCTACACTTTTGTTGAACATTTATCATTGATAAATTATATTATATAATCTTACTCACAAATATAGTTATATAAATAATGCCTTACGAACCCTTCCTTGAAACTGAGACAATTTTCCTTCCTTGGTTTCCAGTTTATGAAATTGTCTTGCACTTTTATTATCACTGCTAAACTATTCTGTCAATTAGGTATCTAGCCTGGAGTGCGTACTTATAGTAGGTATCTCCCACTCTGGTTAAATTAATTTTCCTTCACAAACAGGGAATTTCTTCCTTGAATCAATAAAACCTCTCTCTCTCCCTAGTTTCCAGTTCATGAAATTCCTTGTCTTGCACATCTATTACCATAGTCAAACAATTGTGTGAATCATGCCACTAGCTGGATCAACACCTAGAATGAGCACAAATAGTATCTTCCACTCTAGTTATATTTAATTTTCTTCACGAACAGTAAAATAGTTCATTGAATTGAACTGATACAATCCCCCCCGCCTTGGTTACCTTCTTATGAAATTTATGATCTTGCACATCTATAATTACAGCGTTAAATGAAAAATTTTGGGAAATAGGTTACATTAACACATATGAGTTAATGTGACCTAAGTTTTGAGAAATAGCTTACATTAACTCATATGAGTAAATGTGACCTATTTTCCAAGAATATATATATACAATTCATACCTACATGGGTCAAGAATCATTATTATCATATTATTACAGCCATTTTTGTGAGTCACATATCTAGCTCGATCGACAACTAGATTGAATGTGTACTTAAAGTATCTCCCACTCTAGTTATATTCCTTACCGCCTGCATTTTTGAAAATTTGATTTGAGATTCTTCGTATTTTCTATCAGTTTATGTTGATCCAGAACAAAGCTACAATTAGCTAAAGTGCATATTCCATCATTTCCTATTTCAATCAAGTTACCGTACTCCTGTGTAACGAATCTAAACGTTGTGTCTCTTTCTCAACTTCTTGGTTATATTCGAGTCACTGTTGTAGCCATTCCAAGAAGTTTCAACATTTTCTGTTTTCATATCAATCTAGCTCTGCAAAAATTTGATGAAAACGCATAACTAGAAGGAGAAACAAAGTTTAACTAAGTAACGTCATATTTTGCATTCAGTTAGTATCTGAAAGGATACCAAATCTGATATGCAAAGTTATACCAATACAGAAATTGCTGATATGAATTTATATTACGGAAACCTAATGGCAATACAGTTACAGCGAGGAGGTTATATAAAGAGGGTTCTTCATTTCGTCATGTAATATGCAGAAAACCTCCAAGCATTTGCATTAGATATTAAGTGAAACTGGATTTTGAAGAGAGGAACAATGACTGTGGGACACTTCGTTGCGCTAGGACTCCGAGAGAGGAAGAGAGAATTCTTGACAGAGTTGCTCTTAATTACCCGTTTTCATCAAATTTTGCAGCAAATCTTTCTTCAGAACTCTTTGTATCGCATACGGTGAGCTCTACGACAAATCAAAAGGAGTATCTTTCTTGCGTAAATGTTCTCATATCACTGAATCAAATTATTGAAAAGTTGAAGTTATCAAAATATATGACGACTAAAGAATGTTTCATCCCTGTTAAGCAGGCCTATGATGGAAATTCAATTTGGTCAATACTGCAAAAAAATAGCATTCAATAATGTGAGGCCGTACCCTGAATTTCATATCAAAAATTATCACGTTGCTGAAAAAAAAATTAAATCAATATTTTGACATCAACCTTTTCTGATAAGAAAAATGAAAATTTTATGATTTTTCATGCAAAATAATGAAAAAGTCGCAAACAAAAAATTTGGAGTATTTCTATAGACCGTTCTTGATATGAAATGATATTTTTGTTCACGGACGTAGTAGGGGAATCGTATATTCATTTACCGTTTTGAATTTCATGATTTCATTTTGAATCGTTTCCAAGATATTTACAAAAGTCGATATTGAATGTTCACATTTCAGAGGGCTGTAGCTCCCTTAGAATTTTCTTCTCTAATTTTGTTTATGCAGAGTATTTTCATTAAAATTATCCTAGGAGTAATATCCTGAAGCATATTGACGATATTTCCGAACATTCTGTATACCGATTCTCAAAATGCAAAAGGTAAATACTTCAACAAACAATAAAAATACTAGAACAATCAATCAATATGCATGAAATGTAGTGTAGGCAGTTTTATAAATTCATTCGTGATTATGCTATTATGCATCTCAAAACCGACGCTAACCATAATCATTAGTCACAGTTTGTATCTGAGTGATATCTGATTTGATCCATATTTGCAAATTATAATGTTAATATAAATCAATGGTGGTTGCGATGTCTATTCATCACAATTAAATATGGATTTCCTCTCATTTCCATTCAGTGTGAAAAATCTGCGATTCTTATGTTAGACAAAAGAATGAAATAGGATCACTCATGTTCATTGATCAATTTTAAGAGTGAACTGTTTGCAATGTATATAGTTGATTGATCTACGGAATCGCACAAGCCGCGCGTACCAAACAAGTGCTTGGGAAAAGTGGTGTGCGGATGACAGCCAGTTGAGTTCAAGGAAACTATTCTTATTACTTTCTCACAAGCAACGGCGAACCGGGAACAGGTGTTTTTCCTAGAATTTCATTAGTTTTTGAGATAGTATGATTGAATTTCCTCACTTAAGACCAAATTATACAATTCTACTTAAAATGTTTCAGCATAATTTAGTTAGCTTTTCCTTGAAAATTGGAAGTGAATTTTATGACGTTTGCAAATTACTCTACTTCCGGCTTAAATCCCCCTCCAAATTTTCGGTAATCTCAGATTTTAGTACAGATAAGTTAAAAAGGGCATCTTGCTAAGTTCTTTTATTTCATTTTTGGCAATGTAATCGAGTAATGTTAGCATTTGCTGATGGAATAAGACACTATTACATTGCTTTTATTTATTTTTTTTGTTCTGATTGTTTATATCATAGAAAACTATGATTATGAGTATAGTTTTGACAACTAGCGTGTCATCTTCTAAACGATACTTTTGTATCGTTCTAAAGATGACACGGTAATTGTCGAAACTAGTCACAATAATAGTGCTCTATAGGAGTAATATAAGTGATATAAAAACAAAATAATATTGTTTTATATCTGTGGTGTCGGCGTTTACGTAGTTTAAAATGATTTTAGCTTTCGGATGTTGGAGAATTAAACTCAAATTTACACAAATCTTGTGACATTTGATTTAGAAAATAATGCTGACAAATTGTTTTACCACACTTTGACATTCTCAAAGCTAGGAGTTATCAAATAAAGCTGGATCTAAAATCATGTCATTGAATGTTAGGAATTAATCTGGATGTGGTACAACTTGAGGGTTGAGTTACACAATGGTTTGGGTGGGAGTGGGACCAAAATTATTGTCAAGTGGTGAGTTATGGGTATCGATTCAAAAAACAGTAGTCACATATTATTAAATGATCAAAAAATGAAATAAACAATAGTAACATTATATCAAGTGACCAAATCTATATCTATAATTCAGCACTAGTTGCCAACAATTTTGCAAATAAACTCCTACCCGAATCATTGTCTACCCCATCCCTCAAATTGTTGCGATCGGTCTTCCCTGATGTGCAGTCCAATCAGTGCTTTAGACTGTCTACAACCATCCACATGTTGCCACTTTTTAGAGTGTTTTGATCTGACCCAGCAGTGGATCGTCTCTTTGATGTTATTCTTCGAGATGCCCACCTCTCGTCAGGGCCTATCGGAGTTCTTTCGTCACTAGTTTTCTAAGCTCGTCGTACATTTCGTTGCCCCATACTCCACAGTGGCTGGGGAATGGGGCGAGTTTGTTTTCACCCCCATCAAGATTGTTTGGGTGTAGCGCGTTATTGCCACTATTTCCGCTTGGAGAATAGTGGCGTGTGTCCCCAGAGGTATAATGATACTTTATACTTTTGAATCACAAATGAACAATACACTGTACAAAAAATCCAAAATAAACTTTTATTATAAAAATGAAAGAAAATGCAACATGATTCGCCACACAGTAGCTTCTTCAGGTGGCTCCTTAATCCAAGTGTTCGAAATTCAAATAAAATATGTATCGAAAGTTCAATTTTCGTTAATTTATTGAATGAATTTAACTATAGTTGCGCTGACACCGTGGATTCTCAAAAGAAATAGTACACTGTAATATCTTTTAGAAAAAACTACAGTGTTAGGGAAACTATAGTTAAGTGTATTTAATAGATTAGTGAAAATCGAACTTTTGATAGTTATTTATCTAAGTGGACAACGTACAATCTATTGTAGCTTCACCTCTACCTTCTGTTATTGTTTTATAAAACAATAGTTTATTTTTATCATGAAACAACTTATTTTGCTCCGGTTCATTATACTACACTTCCCACTGGTTGCACTTTGTACATGAAAGTGCAAAAGGTCACTTAAATACTTCTACTCTAGAACAAATAAATGCCAATCTAGTATTCGACCTGCTTGTTTATCTTCTACATAGATGAAATAAGGAGTGATTGTGTTGGCTCCATGAAGGTTAAATCAAAATTTTTATTTTTCTGTAAGTTTTGAGATTTCACGAAATTTAATGAGAGTGTTTCTATGTGGGTTAACAGTCCACCTAGAAGCTGCTTCTGACTACGTTTCCTTGATCCCTTCCCAGGGACCGCCTTGAATTACTTACAATTATGTCTTTATATCTATTCAAGCGCACATTCTGACGGTCGTATTCGCTGACAGGTGATTAGGAATTACTTGTTAAACTCATCAATAAATGATGAATATATATTGGATAAAATTTGTCAAAACTTGTTATATAACAATACA